>VXBQ01007358.1:533594-572469 GCA_013400175.1 Phainopepla nitens
CGCCGCGGGGCCGCTGCCGGCTGGTGCTGCTCCCGCCGGAGGGAGAATTGCCCCGAAGCCGAGAATCCTGCACAGTCATGGCGGTTCCGAGCGGGGAGGACGGGCGGGCGGCGGCGGGGCTGGGGAAGGGCTGTCCGAGCGGGGTCCGCCGCCGGCCGGCAGGGCTCCCGGCGGCCGCGGCCCTTCCAGCCGGGGCCATAGCGGGACATCCCGCAAGGCCCCGGGGCACCCGCGGCGGGGGAGAGCTCTGTCCGCCGAGACAATGGGAGCGGGGCAGGCGGAGGGACCAGACGGGATGCTTACCCGCTGCTTTCGGGGGGATCGCAAATTAGGACAGATTGCCGCCCAAGGGCTTCGGCGTTTTAAGGATTTAGAAGGGTTTGCCACATGTTGTCATACAGCGTTTCTCTTTCTTTGATAATTCCTACGTCAGGCTCGCGCTCTCGGGAACTCCCAGTGCAGGTCGGGCTGTTACTTTAGAATTTGATGCACGCTTTACTACGCTTATAAAAGCTTTGAACAAATTTTTGGAAATAATGGTGGCGTTCAAGGGTTTTTTGAGAAAGAGTCGTGTTTCTTTTGTAAGCTGGATGAGTGGAATTATGTAAAACAATCCATAATGAGCCTTTAAATACAAGTACTACTTTAAATAAAAACACAAAAAAAATTCTTTAGAACTTTGCTTTTTGCCATGCTCTAAACTCATACAGTAGTTCTCACTTTTTCTCCACAGTTAGAGAACATTTATGGAGTTTAATATTAGTTACTTCATTCTCTAGCTCCATGAAATGTCCAAGTTTACACATAAACTAGGAATATGCATTTTAAAAAACCTCCAACTATCAGCAGAAACACTCGGGACTGGTGTGAAGTGTCTTTGAATTCTTCTCTTTTTTATTATTTCTGATTTATGCTTGCGCCAGGGAGATCTGGGCCAATACCATGTGTGTCGATATCTGCCATTGTAGTTAGCATGTGATGATCTGCTGGGAATAGTTCCACAACGACTTAATTTATTTACTCTATAAAAATCTCAGTTTGTGAATAAAAGAGGAGAAAGTAAACCAAGAGCTGGATGGATAAACAGTAGCCGAGTAACTACTTTTGTGTTCAAATGGAAACTGCGTTTCTGGTTACTTTCTCTATTTATGCTGACATCGTTTTGAGGGAAAGACCTACTTTACTGAATTTTGTAATGAGATGTCAAGACTTTTGAGAAATTGCAAAGGAAGTGAAAACACGTCATGGTTCACTTGCAGCACAGCTGGTGCTTTGGTTTTCAAAACTGCACAGCCGAGGAAATCCAAGTAATTTTTATCAATTGCAAAGCCTAGGAACTGAGATGTAAAATGGAGACTGGAAGATGCTATGAAAAAGGTTTACTCTAGAATAGACATTTAAAAATAGACTATAGCAATAAAACATTGCTCCATATTAATAGTCTTGTTAACATCAATGAAGTATAAGCCCCAACAGAAGCTTGAATGTGAGGAAAAGGTATGCATCTCTCTGAGAAAAGCCATCTATTTTTAGTGTCTATTGAAATTGATTTTTTTTTTCTGTCTGTGTGCATGTGTTTTACCCAGGAGACCTACGAGATGCAACCATTCCCTTGAGTAATATGCTATATTGCTTTGGTGAATAGCTATACTCCTATTCAGTAAAATATCAAAGAACATATTCAAGTCTTACAGAAACTACTGGAATTAAACAAATTCTTAAGTGCTTTGATGAATGGAAGCCAAGGTCCTGAACTCCAAATGCTGGCTTTGAAATGAGAACGGAGTTTTAACAAATTTTTTCTGCCTCATTGAAACTATCCTGTAGGTCTACCCTTTTCTTTTTTTATGATGAATTATTGGTCATAGCCCGTAGACTTGGATAACTGAATTGATAACTGGTAATAAGAAGTGTATTGTAAATACTTTCATTTAAGCATCTTTTGCTGGCAGCTCAATACCAATAGAACAGTTTGTGTCAGGAGGCTGTGTTCTGGCCCAATGTATTGACATTTCATATGAATGAATAGAATAGAGTAGAATTCGTATTTGAGTTGGTTGCAGATGCTTCAAATATGCTGTGGAGAGAGATATTACTGGTTTAAAACAGATTCACTTTTAGAGAGATATCTGTACCAAGCACAATGCTTTCCCGTTTGGTTGGTTTGCTTGTTTTTATTTAGATGTGGAATAGGTAGAACCCCCAAATCTTCCTTTATATAAAGAGCCCTATTGCTTTTCTCACTTCTAAAATGGCATATTACAACAAATATTTGGATTTGGAAATCCTCCAAACTCAGCTTCACTGCCAAGCAGAATTGCACCTTAGCATCTATGTGAATCACAGAGAGAACTGTGAGGTCTTTTCCTCAAGTACTTAATCCTTGCAGTACTTCTTGTGTTACTCTTGTACTTTAGCTCTGTGCAAGGCTTTCTTTTACCTGAACTTTTTCCTATGGCCATTCAAGCTCTTGTATATTCTGTCATTTGCCACTCTCTGATCTAATTTTTTTACATTTAGGAAAAAAAATTTAAAGCTGGGGGGTGGGAGTGTGTAGTTTAGTTACAAGTAAAATTATCGTTGGCATTTTCAACAGTACATTCTGCTTAATTTCTCTTTTTTCTAGGGGTTGGATTTTATTAGCGAGTATGAAATTTACATACACAACTGGTTTGGTTTGGAATTGTTTTCTTTTTGTGCTATAGCTTTGCCTACCAAGGTGAGGGTTTTTTTATTATTAGACAATTATTTTAACTCCTTCTCAAGCTATAATTTGGTTAAAGTTTTCTTGAAAAAATGCATTTTCAGTGTCCAGCCTTTATAGTAGGATTTACCTCTCACAGAAGTCAAAGAACTGGTTGACTCTTAAAGGACCAGGCACCAGACCTGCTGATTGAGAGGTTTGCAGCATTTAAGTTATATTAAGCCATTTGGATAGGAAGCAAGATAGCTTACTTTCACAAGTTAGTCTTAATCTACAATCCTTTCTTTTCAGTTCTAGAGAAAAGCAATTATGTCTCAGGTCAAACTGAATTTTAAATTCTTGTTCCTTATGGTTCTGCTTTTTAAAATAAGAATTCTGGCTGTGTTGGAGTCTTCCAACTGTGCCAGTGATATTGCTCATAAACGGGACCTTTAGCCTGGAGCATCTGTGCTTTCCTGCTGTGTTGCCCTGGTAGTTGCACTGTGGTTTGGTACCTGACCACCTTTTCCTCTGGGAGGTGGCATTGCTACCAGCTTGGGAAAGAGCTTCGTCTTTTAAAAATACTTCTTATTATACCACAAATTATGTAACATGTATAGATTTTTAGTTTCCTGTACTTTGGATCTTTTTAAAGCCTGTATGCCTCTTTTTATGCCAGCTTTAGTAAACTGTCTTCTAACCTATTTCGTCCTATTTTTGCCTGGGAGGGATTGACAGCATTCTGCAGCACGCTGTCTCTGATCTCTCCAACAGGTTGTTTCCCATTAGCATACTGCAGGCTCTGTGCTCTGCCTTCTTTGGGAAGAACAGACCTTGCAAGATGAACCAAACTGAGTTCAGAGTTTCTTCACAACCATAAACTCCTGCACTGTTTTCTCAGAGTCCATTGGCATCAATAGTACTTACATTCAGTCTCTTTTGATTTTAAGTCTGTGCAGTGCCTAACACTGATTCAGGTGACCTAACACATTTTTAAGAAGAGGCCTGCTAAGTCAGAGTGTAATGGCACAGGCCTTAGTTCAAAAAAAAGCAGGAAAGCAAAGCCTTAAGTAATTTACAACACTTCAGCATCCCTCTATGCTGTTAACTTTAAGCACATGATAAAGATTTGTTACGTTTTTGTCCTGGCTAACTTTGGATAAAAATGGGGTAAGGTGGAATGGTGTTTAGGCTACAGTTTTGTTTTGAGGAAGTACAAGTGGAAAAATAGAAGCAGAAGGCTCTAATATTGAAGTTTAACCCCTTCTTTCCTACCATTCACCCCATTCTGTGCTTCTGGTTAGATGGTACCCGCAAATGTTTTGAGGACATTAGCTTGCAGTACTGGAACATAACACTGCTGATACCATCCTTTGCACATTGAGGAACTCTAAGAAGATGTTAAGACAACTCAGTAGCATGTGAGGGTTTTTGAAAGCTGGTATAAGTTGACTTTAGCTGACAAAGAGAAAAATTCCTTCATCCAGGATTGTACTTGATGATTTCAGGGGTTTTTTTGCAGTATCTGTTCAGTTAGCTATAGTGATACTAAGTGTATAATTTCAACTGTGAGATCAGGTTACTGGAGTTATGGTGTGTATCACTGTAGCACTGCATGCTACTTTAAATAGTAAATGCTGAGATAAAATTTTAGAGTAGTAGTAATACACAACTGCTGTATGTAAATACGGCTGGAAACTGAAGATGGTATAGATCTTTACAGGCTGCATGCACAATCCCAGACACGAGTGGATTTTAGTGAACTCCCTTTGGACTTCTTTCTGATTAAGTTCTTTCTGGACTTGATTTCTGATTCAATTAAGTCTTTTGTTTCCAATAGAAATACAGGGGCTGAACTTCATCTTAAAAATGGTTATAATTATTAGAAACTTTTCACACAACACTATTAAAATACTGCTGTCCAAGATCTGGTAGGAGTTGTCTATTTTTGGTATGTGGCATTCAGAAGGAGACTATTGAAGCCTTTCTTTAGTTGTGCAGATATTTACAGTGGACCCCTCTAAGCATATTCAAGCACTTGCTTGAAAACTGAGATGTGGGCTGATATGAGAGCCCAGTCAGAGGCAGGACACCTCTTAAAAGTCAGTATATGTAATACCAATACTTAGAAACAAGGCCTTGAAGGCAAGTTTGCAACAGAGAGGAGAACTAATTAAAAGGGTCAATGTTGCCAGTTAGAGGGAGAATAGCTGGAGTGAATTGATGAAAATAAGCAAAGCAACAAAAAAAAATTGCAGCATATAGCAGCAGTATTGCTGGAGTGAATAGATGAAAATAACTGAAACAACAAAAAAGTGTTGCAGGGTGAAAAAGACCCTCAGAGGAGCATGAGGAAATAGCCATTAGAAATAAAGACAGTGGGATTTGCAGCTACAAGGCCAAGGAAGGTCAAGAATTTAGGAATTTTTGTGAAAGATACATGAAGGAAGACGGAAGGGTGTTTCTGAGCACTGGCTGGGGAGACATCACTAGGGAGTTTGTTGAGAGTGGTTTTGTGGAGTACTAGGATGGAATGCAGATTTTTTTTGTCATTCCTTTGCCTGGTTTCATCTTGAGTATTTTCCAGCTGTTGGAACAGTGTAGATAACTGACTTGGGAAGGGAAGGGAAGGGAAGGGAAAGAAAAGGGAAACAGTGTGGTAATTAGTGGCATCAAGGGCCCTATTTTAAATGAGAATGTCTAATAACACTTTTAATGAAGGAGGTATTTGTGGAGAAGGATGGGGAAGGCTGAGGATTGCTGTGATGGAGATTTCTGTGCAGAGTGCTGTCACTAAGCTTGTGGAGTAGTTTGGGTGCAGATCACATCTGAGTGTGTGTGAGGAGGGTGATAGGGAGGTTTGTGGGAAAGGTGAAGAAAAGACAAGGTTAAGAAGTGGAACTTTGTATTGTGCAGGTTTTCTTTCACAGGGAATCAATGAGATCTTTTTTAGAGAAAGGGGAGGCATGGGATTGTAGAGAGACAAGAGGCATGAGGTGAACCAGTTGTGGCAGAAAGGCAACAGGGGTCATGGAATGGCAGCCTTCTGTGTGACTGTAAGAATACATTGACAGAGGATATTCTCTGCAGGTCTCCTCTGTCCTTACTTCAATATATTTTTTATGATACCTCCCTTCCTGACTACATGAGGCAGCAGTGACATAGCTGCCTCCTTTCCTGTCCTGCTGTCAGCTGTGATTGCAGTTGGGGACACAGTCCCTGTCCCAAAGACCTGAAAGTCTTGGGCCCTGGTTGCTTGCTTTGGTACAGCTTCACAAGGAACTGTTTGCAATTTCAGAACCTATTCGTTGATTCATGCCAAAAATACAATATCTTAGTTCTGCCCATGCAGTTGGGAAGGGAGAGGATATTTCAAACCCCTACATAACCTGGGAATAAATTGCTACCATTTCATATTGTGGCTGTTGTAGAGAGAGGAAACAGGAAATGTGAAGGAGAAATGGGAGGAGGAATAGGAAAAAAAGGACAAAATATAAGTGAGATTTTGTCTGTATAGATTTAATGTTTTTGAAAACATTGATATTTTTCATGTTAAACTTTATATCCAGATTAACTGTAAGCACTTCTATCTGAAGCTTCAAAGTCCACAATGTATAACTACCTGTCAGTCTATTCTTTTTTTTTTTGAAATATTGAATGGAATACATTTGTCACTAGCAGTGTACTGGCTTAGTGGCAGCTGACTGATATTCTTGTTTACTTACTGATATTGGGCCTAGGCCATGTAGAATACATGATTTTTTTTAGTATCCATGAGTTTTGCACATGCTGAGGAGGCTAACAGCTTATTACCCCAACCTTCTGTACGTTTTTTTTATAACCATGATTTTAAATGCATCATTCCCACTGGTATAAGCCATACTGTCTGTAGCTTCACCTAAAAAAGTGTGACTGCTCCTCTGTAAAGTTATTTAAATGTTTAAGTCACTTTGGAGGCATGGGAGACAGATCAAAAAATAAAATATGGCTTGTGGATTCAGAGGCTGGTACAGCACTTTCATGATCAAGTTCCACTGAACGAAAACTGATGTATTCGTATAAACATGTGGAGGGTGATTGTTTTTCAGTATTTTCAATGTCTGCTTAAAACAAAAAACCAACATATTTTTATGTTGGTTATAGAACAATTATGTTGCATATGTAAGAGATATTTTGTGAGTTTATATTTAGATTTAGGGGTAAATTAATCTGTGATAATTAACAGTCATTGTACTAAAACCAAAACCATTGATGCCAGTGCTCAGCATGGTGTGTTGGAATTATATCCAAGTGAGGGGATGTGATTTTTATCGTACAATAACCTGTCATCATCAAGCAAGTGGGGTTTTTTTTGTTTAATGAGAAGATTAACCTGCAGTTTCAGAGCTTCCCATTACTCATCCCCATCCTGTTTTTTCTTCCTACCATCTAATTTTTCTTTATGGTTTCCTTTTGATGCACATATATGTTGTGATTTGTGTGGTTTAGTAAAAAAACCTTACAGCTAGCTCTTAGTGAGGGAAAATCACCATCATGAACTTGCATAACACTAAAAAAACATTTATAAAGAAGAAACAAATGAACCAGTTCCTGGGTTTACTTTACTGCTTAACTTAAAATGCCTGTGGGTAGCTGTTCTCTGTTCTCTTGCTTCACTGCCAACAGCTGATATGATCCATTTGCTGGTATTGGATGGATGCTGTGTGTGCTTTTTTTTCATGACTACTCCATATCTCAATAAAAAGTAACTTTTATTTAAATTAAAAATAAATAAAAATTTGTATTGTAAAGAGGAAGAACAAGATAGGTAAATCCCAGAAGACAAAGCTCACAAACTAAACCTTGCAAATAAAAAGTAAAATCCATGTTGTTCATGTGATGACTTTCTTTCACTTATGACATTTATGAAGTGTAAAAAAGGGTTGCTATTTACTGTAGTTGTAGGAAGCCAAATTACATTAAATACTAGAAAACATCCCAAGGCAGGGTTCCTGTGGTCCCTCTTTTCTATCTTACTTGCCAGTGCATGGTGCAGTTAGGGCTGCCTCCATCAGTGGTGAAATTCTCTGAGTGCTGACCCTTCTTCAGTTCTTTCCCCTTCAACACCTGCTCACAGAGACCATTCTGCTGCTGTTACTTGTTTTCCTTGGAAATTTAGGATCTTACAAACAAGGAAGTTCATGTCTTCTCCAGTGGAAGGAGTCCGTGGGTACTTGAAAGAGTGCTGAGATCTCAGATAAGAATTCAAAATTGTGAACCTGTGTTTTCAGCAAGAGTTGCATTTTTGGGGTTTTTCTTTCCTTTTGTTGTCTTTCTCTTAACAGTTACATGTAATGGGGAAATTTTGCATGTTTTGGAGGATTGTGACCCAGTGAAGGAAAGAAAACTCGTGCTGCAGTGAAAGAAACAAAAATAAAATCCTGGAACAACATGGGGAAACACCAGACCCAGTGTCACTGTCACATGTGCTGTGTCCAACATTCTCTCCAAATTTTGGTATAGTGTGTCCAGCCAGTTGTCAAACTTCTGATGATGTAAAGGTAACAGCCTCACAAGCTGAGACACTGAATTATATCTTAAAAAATCAGAAAAGTTAGTCTTCTGGTTTTTGTACCTAACCCCAAGTCAGTTGCTTAGATAGCATATACCTAAATACTTTGTGCAGCTATAATGCTCGTGGAAGACTTTGTAGACAATCAAAATCTTGTGGTTATCCAGAGTGATGAGGATGGAATATTGTCTGACACGAGTAACCTACAGCAAATGGTAACCTACAGTTGCTGGAGACACAAGACTGGCACCATGTACAACCAGCTTTGGGTCATACCTTCCTTCTGCATCAGCTACACCTGAGCTGGCTCCAGAAATTAAGAGAACTCATAGATTGAAGGCTGTATTTAAGATGAACTTTTTCCGGGCACTGTGGGTAGTGCTGTGCCCAGCTAGTAGCCCTCTCTGAGCCCAAAGCGTTCGGAATTTCGGAGACTGGCTGAAGTTCAAGGGGACCAGCTGATCCCAGGAAGGATTCTTCCTGCATTGGATACTGGAGTTTACTAAATAGGATACAAGTTGGCTCCCTGTGTGGTTTTTAAGATCAGACTCCCACAAACAACTCTCCAGCTGCTGAAGCAAATTTGATCCTAAAGACTAAGTAGCCACAAGTGAATGGTGTGCTTCTAGTCCCAAAATCCCTGAGGGGTAAGCAGGCTGCACACATGAATGGCCTGTCTGTCCAGTTTTACTGCTCTGCAGCCACAGAGGATAAACTCCATGGATATTAGGGAAATTACTGTATGTACAGGCATAATTGTAAACATCAGCTACCAAAATCCATATCTCATCAAAAGTTATAAAGTTATCTTAGGGCTGTTAAAATTCCATGCTTTCTGCCCTTGAGTTTTTGGAGTATGTATGCTATGTTGAAAATTTCTCTGAAATCTTAAGAACTGGGAAAATGTGCATATAACTAAAAATTGATATTTCATCTAGTGGAACTTCAATAGAATTATTAAATATAGGAGTTGACAACAATAAAAGGTGAGTCTAATTTAAGCAATGATTGAAAATCACACTAAACCAAAGTCTCTCATCTCTGTGAAAATGATGCCATCCCAGCACAGTAATGGCTTTTTATCCTTTATCTTGAAAAGGAGAGACAGCAAAAAATGTGTCATAACTGTGATGGGTTCTGGGTCAAGAATGATCATATCTGAAAAAGCTATTGCTACGATTGTTACAAAGTTGTTTTTTGTTAACTGAAAAGATAGTGGTTATTCTATTTCTTTCTAAATTATCATAGAAAGTATGTCTAAATTAGTGTTATTTGGCATTATGATTAAATTTTGTTATGTTTTGTTTCAGTTATTAAATTGTTCTTATGTCAACACATAAGGTTTACTTTTTCTTTCTGAGGTGGAGATGGACGGGAGTGGGCAGGCAGCAGTGTGGCACTTAGTTGCCAGCTGCAGTTAAAGCATGACAAAGGGCCTCTAACCCTTTTCACAGAATTGCAGAATCACTGGGTTAGAAGAGACCTTCAAGATCATCGAGTCCAACCCATGCCCAAACACCTCAACTAAACCATGGCACCCAGTGCCACATCCAGTCTTTTTTTAAACACATCCAGGGATGGTGACTCCACCACCTCCCCAGGCAGCCATTCCAGTACTTTATCACTCTTTCTGTAAAAAACTTTTTCCTAATATCCAGCCTATATTGCCCTTAGTGCAGCTTGAGACTGTGTCCCCTTGTTCTGTCAGTTGCTGCCTGGAGAAAGAGACCAGCCCCCACCTGACTACAGCCACCCTTCAGGAAGTTGTAGAGAGTGATAAGGTCACCCTTGAGTCTCCTTTTCTCCAGGCTAAACAACCCCAGCTCCCTCAGTCACTCCTCACAGGGTTTGTGTTCCAAGCCCCTCTCCAGCCTCGTTGCCTACGCTGGATGTACTCAAGGGTCTCAGTATCCCTCCCAAACCGAGGGGTCCAGAACTGGACACAGTTCTTTTCTTCCCTGTTAAATCTAACTAGTTAACAGCATGGATTTGGGGATTTTTTAAGAAGCAATTTTCAGTCATTTTAATCATGCTGGTTACAGGCCCCCAAGGAAGGATTTACAGGTGCCAGGCACAGGTGGGCCAGTATTTTTGCTGTGACTGGAACCAGAGATGTCCTTTCCAGGGACTACTCTGAAAGCTGAGCATTTATGAGGATATCACACAGAAAGGGAAGCAACTCATCCTGCTATGTGATAGTTTACTCAGTGGCTGATGAAGGATTCAAGGGACAAACCAGATTGTAGCTATGATGATATAATAGCAAGACAGAGAGATAGTCTGAAAATGTGATCACAGAGGCAGTAGCACAAATCACATTTGCAAGTCCTCCTTGAATCTGACAAACAAGACAGTTCAAACAACATGAAACATATTTTTGAATGCTTTACTGTTGATAACTTGAATTATGATGATGGTAAACCTGGCAAGGAAGGAGTCTGAAGGCATTAGCTCTGATTATAATTTGGTACAGTTAGTTGAGTGTGGAAGCACTCATTTAAACCAAGTCAGTCCCTGGCCTGTGCAGCTTCAATTCATGATTTCCTGTTGGAAGTCTCAGGACTCAACTTGCCTTTTCCTTTTCCCTGTTCCTGTTCCTTTTTTTTTCTCTTTTTCTTCTTTCCTTTCCCTTTTGCTCCTTTCTCCTTATGTGATTCCATCTTGGGTCTAAAAAGCTGCTGTCATAAGAATTAGTGAAGCTAAAAAGATTGTGCTTTGTACCATCTGAAAGCTTTGCAGCCTTGAGTCATACAGAGGATAAAAAGCAATTCATCTTAGAGATCAGTGGTTTTTAAACCACTGAAACTCACATTTGAACTTAGAATTGAGAGGAGAGTGATGTTTATCATGATAACAGGATTTAAAATCTAATTCTTACTAGCCTTGTATAATGGTACAGTATTTCACAAACTAGTACAAGCATGAGTGGGAAGGCTTGTGAATTACCAGAAAAGCTGAGATGTTAAGCAAAATGCTGTTTTGAGCAATGTTATTTATTTACCTGGATAAACATTTCCTTTCTCCCCAAAATTGGAAAGACTATAGATAGTGTGAATTTGTGAGACTTGGCAGTGTTCTCCAGTGGCTTTGTTGCTCATGACTAAACACAGGGCAATTACATCTAATCTTTGTTATATTAGAAGCTAAGCATTAGAAGCTAAGCTAACCTTTTTATTTCTTCAGATTTGGTTGTGCAACCTTCATGTTGTCCTTGTGGCTGGTCATGTGGAATTTAAGGTGTTTCTGTTGTCAGTTCTTCTCACGCTGTTTGTTCCTTGAGCTGCTCCATGTAATTAAGCCATACAGTATCCCTATATCCTGAATAACTCTGTCCCTGTCCCGCTGTTGGAACAAGTTTCTCTGTTGTATCTCTTCCATCCACTCATCAGAGGGATACCAGTCTTCCTTCCTATGCATTCTTTCTTCTGCTCAGCAAAACCACAGCATTCTACACCTTTAAAACTTGCCAGAAGATCAGCTTCTGTGATGCTTGCAAAAACTAGCTAAGTAATCTGCTTATCTATGTCATTTATCTCATCAGTGACTCCCTCCTTCCTGCATAGAGCCTGCAGGAAACTTGTTGATTAAATCTACTTGCTTCTGTTCTGTCTTTATGAAATTCTGCATTGGCCTCATGGAGGTTGGTTTCATTCTGGGACAGTCACCTTTCAGATGCCACTGTTCTTCCTGCATGTTTGTTGATTGTATCATTTGTTTTTTCTGATTGGAAACACCACCCTGTCCTGCAGATAGAGGCTTTGCTCTTCACTTGGCTCCTTGTGGCTTTAGCATAGCACCAAATATGTGTCAGAGTCCACCTATTTGGAGCTGATTGCAGGCTCAGTGCATTAATTTGGAAGCTACTCCAGGCACCATCAACATTTTCTGTCTCTAGCAGGTGTGTTCTACAACAATTTGTGGGAGTGTTTAAAACACTGTGCAGAAGAAGTTAATAGCATTTGATGTGACTGCTGACTGTTGACATTCTACTCTATGCATTTGTCATGTTCCTTAATTTTTGTGTTTGTAATTCAAAAAAAGTTCTGTAAGATAAATCTGTGGGAAGGCTCTTGATTAGTTAGTGCTCTCTAGCAAGTACACATAGTGTTATCCACTCTTTAAACTGAGAATTTCCAGGTATTCGAATTGAACACAATTACTTAATAGGTAATTGGTAAAGAATTTTTTTTCTTCTTAAGAGGAGGTAACAAACAGAATATTTTTATAATTGTACTATGTAGTGTCCTGAAGTAGTACATACAGGGATCATTTTTATCCCTGTGCTACATATCAGACATCATTTATTTGTGGTTTGTGCTTGTCGTGTCTTTCTAATGCCCCAAAAAAGGATGGGTCTCCCTTGCTTGCAAATATTGACTTGTATATTTAGTGTCCTCTTCAACAGGGTACCTCCATCTGTAGGGCATTAAGCACATGCTGTGGATGCGTGGGCTGGAGTATAAGATGTGCCCCAAATTCTTCATTTGTTGGGAAACGCATGGCCATAGTTATATCAGCATCCTAACTTGATACCTGTGTGGGGACGTTATTGTCTATCAAGCTAATGGTTACATAATAATTAATATTCATAGATAAGTGGCAGTGTTCCTCTAATTAGTAAAGGTTCCAATTTGCTCAGTAAGAACAAACTTCAGTTTGAATCTCTATATTCCCTATGAGCCTTGCCTTGGAGCTGGAGGCTGGAGCTGCACGAATGGAGCTAATTGTCTGGTTACTTTTCCTGCCATTTGGGGAAAGGGTTGCCTGGGGATGGGTCCTGGACAGTACCATAAACATTAGTAATTTGCTAGATGGAAAACAAGGGACCTGTGTGTCCCTTGTGTGTGAATTCTCAGGAGTTGCTGCTGACTAGCTCCCTGGTTGCAATCCCTGAGTAGAAGGTGAAAGAGGATGAAGGAAGGGGTAAGAGCCCTTAGGAGAGTACAGCTTCCTTCAGTGAACTGGCTGAAAGCTTGACTGTAGAACATACCATCAATGTGGACTTTTTCTTTCCCTCTTCCAGCTCAGCTTATGATACCAAAACAAGACAGAAGGTGGCAGTGAAAAAGCTTTCAAGACCTTTTCAATCACTCATCCATGCCCGGAGGACCTACCGAGAGCTTCGGTTGCTTAAGCACATGAAGCATGAGAACGTAAGTGGAGAATGAGTTCTTCCCTTTGGATTTCCATTACAAAAGTTTACAATATAGGCTTAATTTCAGCTAGATACAATCTTTTTCAAAAAGGTATGTGCAACTGTCTAGCTACCCAAGATACCTGGACTTAGTCATCTTAGGTGTAGTGAAGTCACTGGACTTAAGAAACTTTCAGTCACAGGCTGAATTTCTGTTTTAAAAATATCTAATTAAATCTTGGAGGTGAGGTTAATGAAACCCAAAACAAGTCATCGTACTCTTCTCTAATAAAGTAATAAAAGTATTCTATTTACTGCTGTTGAAACATCTTGAAACATCATGCCAGGAAAAAAAAAGACCCCACACCTCAAACCTGCATTTGCTGTCTGTGGATTCTGTTGAGAAAATAAGGGCAAATTAGTCTTGTTGCAATTGACAACAGTGTAATAGCTAAAGGAAAGACAGTAGACCTTCAGATCCCACATAACCGAGGACTGGTCTAAGTTTATGTGGTAAACATTTGATTTCAGTGGAGCATCCACTTGCTTAAAGGTAGCTTGATGACTTGAAGCTTGAATAAAATATGGTTGATTGAAAAGTATCCCAGAGAAAGGATAAAAAAAGTTAACAAAAACAAACCAAGAAAACTCATGAAAGTGTGCATAATCTAAAGTACAACAACTGTATAAGGCATGTGTCAGCTTTTCTGTAATGAGACTTTACTTCTTCTGACTTTATATTTTTTTCTCTTTGTAATTAAGACTGTAACTAAGATGGCTGAGGTGATACCTTTATAAATCACCTACTATGTCAGTTTTCAGTAAGGTCGTATGTAATATTTTTGTAAGTTTCATCCCAAAAATGCTGAGCATTGTCAATACAAATTACATGTTGCTTTACAGGTTTGTAAAAAGAAAATGTCACTTCCTTACCCTTCTTTCACCTGACAGGTTATAGGACTGCTAGATGTTTTTACACCTGCAACATCAATAGAAAACTTTAATGAAGTGTAAGTAATTTTTTTTAAATCATTCTGACTAGTTACTAAGTAAGTAAATACCATTCTGGTTTTAAAAAGGAAGAACATACATTTGTAAAAGACTTTCAGCCACAGTCAGCTTAGTAAAAATATTTTTGCAACTTTCCCACAAAAGAGGAGGCAGGGAGATGGACCTCATTTTTATACTTTTCTAAAGGTAAATTTAAATTATTTAAATTAGATTAAAGGTGTGTGGTAAATTATTTAATGCTACATAAATGCCAATAAATGTAAAACTTTTTCAGTTCAGTTGTGTGTTTGTAACCTGTAGGCTGTTTGTTCATACATAGATGGCAGAGCTCAGGAATGCAGGAAAGTATTCTGTTAGTTAACTGAGATAAGGTGAATATAGGCTAGAGTCTTGGCTAACCTAAAATGAGTTTTATTTTGGTGTGACTCAAACATACAATTTATGCTGATTTCCTTTTGGTTTACCTAATTGTAGAAGTACTTAAGTAAACAATTTAGCAGAAGAAATAGTAATTAACATGTTTTTTTCTCTGTTGAAATTAGTGACCAAATCTCTTTGAACTCTAGGGCAAAATTACATAAATGGGAATTGGGTATGATGGATGCTTATTTTGTTCTTGCGCTGTATTTGGAAAAGGATCAATGTTTCTGCAAAATTTGTCAAAAAATAAAACTTCAGGTGGGAACAGAGAGAGAAGTTACCCAAAACACTCTTATTTCTACCAGTCTAGTATTACTCTTTCCGATATTCCAGGCCTTGCAGGTTCTGTAGTTTTGGTTGCCTCAGGCTGCCACTTTGATGGTGGGTGAGGCTTCCTCTTCATCAAAAAAATGCATGTATCACTGCTCTAGCGTGTCATAGAGAAAACAGAGATAAAAGTTTCTAATATACTGCAAGGAGTTTTCTTTTTCATTACATTAAGTCTCATAACAGTGATTGCATTATTAGAACTCATAACTGATTTAAAGGATATAAAATATATTAGTATATGGTGGAAAAGGAACCAACATGGCCTGGTGTGGATACTCTGCTGGAAGAATTTCTGTTCTGCCATTCTGTGTTGTTTTTTTCCTCACTTCTTTATTTTCACAGATATCTTGTGACAAATTTGATGGGTGCTGACCTGAATAACATTGTGAAGTGCCAGAAGTTAACGGATGATCATATACAGTTTCTCATCTATCAGTTACTTCGAGGTCTTAAGGTACTGTCTGAGTCCAGGAATCTAAATGTTGTAGCAATTAGTCAGCAATCTAAATGTTGCAAGGACTGTTTGGTTGCAACAAGCATGCTTAAACACTTTTTTTTTTTTCTGTCTTAAAAGTGCACAAACAGTAGCAATCATTTCAGAAATTATCAGATAATTTTTCTAACCAGAAATAAACCCCCAAGCCTACCAATGTTTACATGCACAATACATGCAAATTCTCCCCTTGAAAGGTAACTTTAGATCCGTGTCTATTTCAGTTCCTGCTGCAGGACAACAGCATGATATATATTGTCTCAAAAATTCTGAAGAATGTGAAATGGATAAAGAACAATATGGAAAATAACTCACATTTGTGCTTTGAAAGGCATGAGCCACTTTGAAAAACCACAGACCTGATTTTTGTAGAAAGTGTCATGTGGGTGAAGAGATAACCAAGTTAGTTGGGTCTTTTGGGAAATGTCTGGAAGCAGAAATTTATCCCAGCAATGTATGATGCTGCACAATCACTTAGGATTTAGTCTGCCCATAAAGTCATTATTTCCTTTAATTATATCAGTTAAAATTTGTCTGCACTTTAATAACACAGATGATTGGCAATGAATCTACAGCAAAATTTTCTTCCAAAAGAATCAAAATATGTGTAATTTTCCTGATGTTTAACATGTAAGTGTCTAGGAACAGGAGAAGATGTAGGTAATGATTCCTGTTACCAGGTGCTAAGCTTTTTCTCAGACCAGTATGGAGAGAGATAAGCAAACAAAAAAGAGAGAGATCAGCAGCTTTACTAGCTAACTTAACAGTAATTGATATTTTAGACATGGAAAATAATTCTGTTTGAAAGTAAGCCATGGTAAATACTGACTCTGAAATATACTTATTACATGATTTTCAGCAAGTCACCTTGTGGCTGAGACAGTAATTTTTATTCATGCATGCAGGTTCCATCACTTTAAGTACAAATTTTAGTGAATAAAAATTGCACAACTGAGCCCTTAATTGCTTTGTCTCATTTACGTGAGTTAATAGCTTAGTTAGGAAGATGGATTCTGGCATTAATTATCCTGCTTGTGGTTTTGAATATAAGTCTATGTTGTGTCAAAGCTAAATAATAGTAAGAATTGTGCTCTAAGTGACTATTAATTTCAGAAATGCACTCAGGTGCATTTCTGGCTCCGTTTCAAAGGGGAGGGGTTGCTGGTGTCTCTTCTCTTCTGGAATTGAAAATCTCATTAAATTCTCGTGTCTCATTAGTCAAAGAACATTTGATCCTGTACATGACTGCTTGGTGGCACCAGGAGGGGCTGCTGTGGTAGTCTCAGCAGAGCAGGGACATGGCTCCTTCTGTTGATAGCAGTGTTTTGGCTTCCTGTTCATTCAGCTGCTTGCAGCTGCTGTGAGGAACATTGAGAGGTGGCCCTGCCTTCTGATAAACAGTTCTTAGGTCTGGAATATGAAGAATGCCCTTGTGCTCTGTTTGGGTTTTCCCAGTTGCTATACAAGTTTTGTGTATAATTCTTTCTCCTAAAAGAGGTGAATTCACCTCTAAAGAATAGAAGGTTTTCAAGGCTCTGCTCATGCTGCTTGATAAGATCATAGATAAACTTGCTGTTTATCCTAACCAGAGAACGATAGGCAATGACAGAGTAAGCGTTCTCAGTGTTTTATTTCAAATGTTTAATGTAAAATAGCAAGGACACAAAATAATCACTGAAATACAGCTTTGAAAGTGGAGCTGAAGTGATGCTGTGGCTTGGGTGGTGTTTTGGTCACTAACCTGTCCAGAGTGCAGGTGTGGCTGCTTTCACCCACAGCAGTGTTCACAGTATGGGAAGGTGACTTATATCATGTAGGAGTCAACCGTGCTGCTCTCTAGGCCATGGATTTCACTAGCCACTAGCTGATCAACATGGACATCCAGGGAAGGCTGGAACAAATGCCAGATTGGTGAGAGGCTTTATACAGAAGAATCACTGTGAGGGCTGCCTTTCATGGTAGAATCTAGTCTTCATGGTTACCTTTCTTGAAATATCCAAATCTGGATAAGACAAAACAGGGAGGTTTTGAAGTTTGACATACCTCTGATCTAAAAACATGGTATGACGTAGGTATTTTCTGTATCTAAAACAGTCAGTCTCAGAAGCAAAAAATAAGACAAGTGGCTTTGAAATCCCTTCACCTCAAACTTCAAATCTTACCTTTTTTTTTGTTTTGTTTCACAGTATATTCACTCAGCTGGAATCATCCATCGGGTGAGTTCAGTCTTTGAGGTAATGAATATGAATGGAGTGTGTCCCTCTGTGCATCAACTGTGTTACTAAGACATATTTACATTATATTTTAAAAGGTTGAAGTAGCACTTGACTAACTCTGTGTTCTGCTACAGGACCTGAAGCCCAGTAACCTAGCTGTAAATGAAGACTGTGAATTGAGGGTGAGTATCATGCTGTTGTAACAAAGAATGTTGTAAAAACTCTCAAGATGAGTTTTCTAAGAAAACATTAGTTACCATTTTTATGGATCATTCCATTAATTTCAGATGTTTGCTACTTGCCCATTTCCATGAACATGTATTTTCTGCCGAATGTTAATTTAATATGAACACAAATATCTTTGCAAAATCCCTGTGTAACCCACAGATGGTACACAGATAACAGTTTGGCCCCTCAGTGAGCACTTAACTGAGTATATCTTGAGAGTCTGACTTGTGATATGTATCTGCATCTACCATGTATAAATGAAGCCTTGTAACAACTTTCATTTTTGTACCTATAGAACATACAAGCTAAATTGAATAATAGTGGCAAAAAATATACCAGTATTAACAGTTAGAGGCAGTAAGACAAACAAACAAAAGAACCCAACCAACCAAAAAGAACCCTATAATCCTTGCTTCCCAAATGCTATTTTGATGTACACATCTATATAAATACAACTCTTGGTGTGTCTGAGTGATATGATACTACTACATAGTAAGCATGAGACTCTGGAGAAGGAAAAGATGTCTTGTAGCTTTCTAAGTTCTAAGCCTTTAAGCTTAAGAATGAGAAGTTAAACATTTCTCCATGACAGCCAGAAACATCTTTATTCCTGTTTCTAAGACTCTGATGTAATCACTTTATTCCAGCTGCAAGGGATTTAAGAAAAGACTCCAAATACGCCAAGATCAGCAAAAAATCACAATAATGAGTAAGAGCAGTGCAGTTAGGTTCTTGCACTAATCCGGATATGTGGTGAGAAACTAGTTCCTGTTTGATTTAGTGACATTTGCAGATGCTCAGCAAGTTTCATGATTATCTTTTTAATGTCTTCATGTATGTATGTTCAGCATTTGTGAAATTTTGTGGGTCATCTGTTTTTGATCATGTACTCTAAAATGTGTACTGTGTTTTTGTACTGTAAGTAAAGGAGAATTTTACTGGGTTTTTTCCATTATTATGAAATCTGTGTGCCTCCTTGTCTAGCATTTGTTACACTGCTCTCTGCTTTGTTTATATTTATAGCTTTACTTCCTCAAATTATTTTTAATAGGACAAGCTAGTGGATATTTCCAAGTACTAGCAAAAAGGAAATAGAAGCAAAAGGAAGGAAAGTGTGTGTGTGTGTGTGTGTGTGTATGTGCACATTTGATGGAAGGCATCAGCTGTTAAGGAAAAATATTGCCAAAATCCTTATAAAAATAAGGGCATTAGTGTTTGAGTTTCACACCATTATTTGTGCTTGTTTGCCTTATGCATTTTTCATCGCTTACTTAAGAAATTATGTATTTAAACTATACTGGAAGTAAAGATGTTAATTGTTTATATCTTAATATTTTTCTTTAGGCTTTTTATATCTTTTAATTGGATTATAACTGGGGAATTTTGAATTATACTCTTGAAATTTTCTTATTCCCTATGAAAAGGATTAGCCATCCGCTTAATAAATAATCCTGGATCTCATCACAGGAGATACTCGATGATCTTACATTTTCATGTGAAGAAATGCTGGCTAGCTCAGATGACTGACTTAACAGCACTGAGGCTCAGATGGTACCCTTTCAAGGCAGTCTCTCTTAGAGCTGGGGTCCATAATTAGTGGGACATAGACTAACCAGAGAATAGAACAGAAAGCAAAGAAATGAGCTGGGAAAATTCAGTTGAAATAACTTCCCAACAATGCAATCTTAGCAAGGGAAAGCATCTGGAGGGGAGCACTTTGTGATCAAGCCTCTATGTACATAAACAGAGCTCCTTTGTTTTGGTGGGCAAGTTCTACTGAAAACAAATGGGGTGTGATTTAAATTTACACTGTTACACAGGACATGCATTTCTCTCCTAGTGGCATTGGGATAATGTGTGATTTGAGTAAATGCTTAGACATAACAAAATTAGACAACAGAAATTCCACAGATTTGTGATCAGCTTATTTGGTCTTTAAATGGCCACTGGCAATTGCTGTTAGTGTTTTACACAAACACTCCCAGTTGTATGCACTCCATATTTCATTTTTTATAGCAACAGTGTTTATTTTAAGTAAATGAATATCAGTGGAGAATTGAATTCAAGGCAAAATATAAAGTCTGCCTTGGAGAACAAAGCACCAGGTTCATTGCGGTGGAAATATCTTTGTGCAGCACCAGAGGCTGCACGGGTGCAGCAGGGAGAGCAGATGAGCTCGTCTGTAGAATGCTGCTGTTTTACTTCACTGATAGTGAGGGACTACAGAAAACTCAGAAATGAGTAATGGGAAAATCAGGACCTATAACAAAAGTGAAAGGGGTTTTTTAAAATTATTATTTTATTTTTATTCTGTAGATTTTAGACTTTGGTTTAGCTCGTCAAACTGATGATGAAATGACTGGATATGTTGCAACAAGATGGTACAGAGCTCCAGAAATTATGTTAAACTGGATGCACTACAATCAAACAGGTAAACTGTGAAGGCTTGTATTTTGCTACAGCTGGATGTAGTGACAGTTTTAATCCAAGAAGCAGCTGTGTTTAAGGATCTCTTTGATTCATTGTGCACGTTTCTGTCTCTGTTTTTTGGCAGTTGACATATGGTCGGTTGGATGTATCATGGCAGAGCTCTTGAAGGGAAAGGCTCTATTTCCAGGAAATGATTGTATCCTTAATATAAAACTTAAAATGGAACTAAAAAAATGTTCTCTACTTTGTCCTTTTTTTTTTCTGAGGACTTGAGTGTTTCTATCGACATGGTTTTGAGGTAACGGACTTGTAAAAGAACAAACAATTTGCTAATCTTTTGCTTCCATGTATATGACGACTGAATATGAGACCCATTGGTAGGATAAAAACCAGTAACAGATGTTACTAAACAACAAAAAGTTACATTTCTTCTTTTGTGTATCTGTGTTTAAATAATAATGTAGTTACAACAGGGTAGATTTCTTCCACGTGTGGATCTTACTGAAATAACATATGGTAAAACTGAAACTAAGTAAAGGGACTATTTTCTTGTCAGCTAATACAATTTAACAAAATAGAACTGTTTTTAGGCTTAAAGTTCTGCAAAATGCAAATGAGTTAACTTTTAAATAATAAGTGAATTAATAGATCTGTTGTGTCCTGTTTTATTAAAAGAAGCCAGTAGTTCCAGAAATGCCAAAGGAGCAACAGAGCCTTTCTTTTCTGCAGCGCTGTGCTGTGGTCCCTGATGGAGCATCAGGGATTTCCATTGATGTTTCCTGTGCTGGCAGGAGCAAAAAAGAGACATTTCTGAGAAGAGCAGTAAAATAATAAAAGAAAACTGAAGAAAAACACATAATAAGGAATGAGGAAACAACTGCGTCAAGCTTTTATTATGAGAAACAAAAGCACATTCTTCTGTACTGAATATTGACATTTCTTGCTACTCTGAAACCCCTCAAAAAACAAACACTTCTGCTAATACTAAGCTGTTGCTGGGTGCAAAGCATCATGACATTAGAATTGCCTGAAATAATCTTAAGAGAGCTGAGACCGAGTCTCCCCACTGGCCTTTCTGCTGTGCTCAGCATCTTCAGACTCTATTGCAACCACAGGCATTCTCCAGGTGTATCATCACTGGGAGATGAGTGTCCTCAGACTGTTTGATTACATGATATGTGGTATCAAATATCAATATATCTAGTGCTCAGGAAATAAGATTTTTTTGTTGTTATAAAATATTGTCTACAACTATATGATTATATCGATAGAAATAAAGCTGTAAAATAATCATGAGTCTCTATAAAAAATGTAATATACTTTACAGGTCCTAGGTGACAATGCAAAATTAACATTTTCAAAGTTTTTAATCTTGAGACCTATATAAAATAAATTTTTAAAGGTACCAAATGAGAACTTCTCACTTGCCAGTCTTCAGATTAGAAATCTAGGCCTATGAGCTGTGCATCGTATTAGACTGATATTCAGAAATCATCAGATCACTGAAACATAAATATGTTGTTAAGATTAAGCTTAAGAATGTAATAAATTGGGAACTAGGACAGAAAAGCAATATTTTTCATGAAGCTGACATACCTGACACGTTAATACAGTACAGCAGAGAATTTGGTAGTCCTGGACGAGGCTTAAGCAGGTATGAATTGATATCGTTCCAGGAGCTATGGTGGAATTGTCTTGCTGAATGATTTTAAGCATCTTAGTTGCATACATGGAAGTTCATTAACTTTCTAAACCCAGAAGAACTGTGTGCTGTTTATTTCCCTGAAATTATGCAGATATCGATCAACTAAAGAGAATAATGGAAGTTGTGGGCACGCCCAGTTCAGAACTTCTGAAGAAGATATCATCAGAACATGTGAGTCCACAGCTTCATTCAGTTCACTGACTTTCTGTCATTCTTTCTTTAACTGGCATTGTATATACATCACTGCCTGTGTTACAGGGATACTCTGCTTTGTAAATGAGCAAATACCTTAAAATGATCTCTGGTCTTTGCTGCTAGAATGCCACCATTCAAAAGATATGCTTTTGAAGGCATCCAGATGCCTTGACTGTCACCTGGATAAATTTTGATACTTGTTCTCATGTACTCAGTTTTTGCAAAGAGTTAAGAAATTTGTCCCAATGATCTTTTAAATTACCTATAATTAAGTTTTTCTTATAATTTAAAAAAATTCAAACTGGTGCTCAGCTCAGAGCATTTTATTGTTGCTGTTAAATCTGATGTCTCTGTAATTTGTATGCTTTCCATTATTGTAAGGTTTCTAAACAGAGATGTATCTGAATCAAATAATGTGTGTTCTTCATGAGTGCTCTATGTAGATCCCTAATTTGAAAATCGTATTTATTCATCTCTCTAAATGCTTGTGTATCAGCTTCAATAATATTGATAATATTCTAGTTAAGAGTGGGCTTTTTAACTTTCCATGTGACTTATTTAAAATAGTAATCTAGTAAATGAACAATTTCCACTTAATTTCTCTGCTGAAGTGACACTTAAAAAATCATTGTAAGCAGTGACTATGGATAGACAGCTGAGGAATGAGATGTTTGATAAAGGCAGGTGATGGGCACAGTGTAAGAGTTCAGATAAACACCAGGAGACAGATACCTCCTGAGCTGCAGCTTTTTTTCTTAAACCTCTTCTGTATACACCTCAGACTAATACTAATGGCTGTTTCTCAGCCTGTGTATATGTTGACAGGTTCCTTTGACTTCACGAATGAATGCACTAGCGGCTTAAGTAAGCAGGAGCAGTCAGAGAGCCAGAGCAATCCTGTATTTCTGGAAGGTCCAAGCATAATGAAACCTCATCATCACAGGCCAAGATACAGTCCCAGAGTTTTGGGTACCCAGCACCTAGGAATGGCTGGGGCAGAAGGCTAACTAAGCATCGATCCTTCTGCCAGGGACGGCCTCAACCAACAAATCTCAGACTGTGCTGTCCTAAACATAGGTCCTTATATAGTCTCATAGGTCCTTTAGTAGCCTTCATGAGTTATTAAGATCCTACAGATTTTGCTGTAACACATTGTCTGTGGTGTATACAAATGTGTTATTTACCCACAACTAGTGAGCTTTTTGGTTGCGAGAGTAACACCTTAAATACTTACTGGAAATAGTACGTGCTTTGTTTTTTTAATTTCTTGTGTTTCAGACCATACCTCAGTGAGGTACAGGAATCGTGAAACTATTTTATTTGGGCTAATTTTATCTTTAGAGCACAGGCAGAACACAAAAACCAGGTTAATGAACAGGAGTACTGCTAGGTCATCTCTGGGCTGCCACTGCCTGGTTAGAGGAGCAATGTCAGAGGAGATGCCTACCTTGCTTGGAGGTAATTGCCAGCTGCAAGGGAGTTTCTTCATTCTGCTTCTTCTTTACCATGTAGTTTGGCCTTGTTGTTTAGGTATTTCTTAATGCAGCTTGCACACATGGACAATTTTTTAACACTCCTATAACAGCAATATCAGAGATTTGCTGAAAGGCCAAGCCTATTTTCAATTATAAATAGAGGATTAAAGAACTGGAAACTGAAAGATCAACCTCCTTGGATGTTTCAGCACAGGTTGCTGAGGTATTTGTCAGTGTTTCATGTTAATATGAGTTTAAATGGTAATTGCATTTCAGAATAATTTAAACATAGGATTCTCTTGGTCAGGTTTCTGCGGTGAGTAGGTAAGCAGAGAGGACAAGCTCGTAAGTGCACTTTGATAGGTCTGTGTTGTTTTCAAAGGAGGTCTGGGCTGGTGATGTTTGGTTGGGGCTAATTTTCACCACATCTTGTTCAGTCATGTTAGGATTAGTTGTTGATTAGTTGGTGTTTTCCATAGGACAAGGAGGCTTAGTTAGCCTTCTGCAGATAGTATCCTTCTAGCAGGACTGCTAAATGTGGAGAGATGTCTGTGTAACACAAACGTGTTTTAAAAGAGTTAGTTTATCCAAAGACCAGCTGAGGTTTTTTATGGATTTAGGGAATAGCCACCTGCTTCTTTTTTGACAATGCCTTTTCAGAATTCCCTGTTCTGTCTGATCCAAGCATGCAACCTCTTCTCTTGCCAACCTGTCTACCTCAGCCTAAAAATTCATAGCTCATGTAGTGTCAGGCTGACATTTGTGGATCCTGTATCTGGGCAGGCTTTTGCCAGCTGAGTTTGGACGAGCCTTTCACAGCCGTAGTGAAAAAGCAAGCTCTAAATTCTGTTAAACGTCTGAAAATCTGTTCCAATGGAGTATCAGAATTTGTTCTTTGGTTAGTGAAGCTGTGTCTCACCAGAGAAGAGAGAGGAGGGAAGGCTGCTGTTTGAATTATCCCACTTTGCTGAGGGAAACTGAATGATTTAGGCTGCAGTTTCTGATTGAGTGCTACATGCATGTGTTCCCTGGGGATATACTGCAATGAACCAGTAAGCACAGGTGAAAACTCAAGTGCTAACACTCACACCTTAAAATAAAATGCACCTGCTTAAAACTCTCTTGCTAATTGTCCTATATACAGGAGTGAGTGTTTGAAACAAGGTCTTACACTGTGGTTTTATGTAAAGAGGATTTCCCATGTATAAGGAAAACAAAAAATATAGCATATGATTTTTTAGAGTTGATGTGGTTACTGTTGAGCAAAACTTAACTCTGTGAATATGATATGTATATTGACTTATTTCTAGGCAAGAAAATACATCGAATCTCTTCCACATATGCCTCAACAGGATTTGAAAGCAGTGTTTCGTGGTGCCAATCCATTAGGTAAGAAAGTCAGACTGACACAGGTAACATTTTTCATTAACATAGGAACTCAAGCATTCCTTGAGTTCCTTGCTGTATGATCCTATATAATAATAATCAGACCAGTGGGAAGAGCATTGCTTAACCTTTCATCCTGGGACTGTTTTCCCTTCATGCAGCCTGTGTCTTTTTATTTCTGATGGAGATTACAGGAACCTCCTAAAGGGAAATGGTCCCTGGATGAAAAGCAAAAGCCAGCTGTATGTAGCAGAAAAAAATAAAAATGTCATGGGGTCTAGATTAGAGACACCCCTTCTGGCTCAGGAAGGCCATGAGCTGGAAATTGCTGGCAAGCAGAAGAATGTACCAGGAAGTACAGCTGTTTGAATGACCCTTTGGAGCATTATTTCCTAGGAATATATGAGCCATTGTTGGACACAGGATACTGGGCTAAGGCAGACCTTTGATCTGATCCTGTATAATTCTTTTTCTGTCTAATGAATTGGTTCTGCCTGTGCAAAAGAGATGTTTCTGTGAACTTTTTCTTGTGACGTAAAAAGGAGACACTTGAGTCATCAGAGTCATTTCAGTGCAGTTCCAGGTCTGTTCCATCAAGTATACGGTATAGGGAAGTATTGTGAGTTCAAAGGCTTTGAATTAATTTTATGTATTAATACAAATTTTATTCTTACAAATACAAGTAGTTTGGAACACTTTCATGTTAAAAAATTGGATTTATTTACCTAAAGTACATGAGAGCACGCTACGTATTAATAGCATAAAGGCAAATTAATGCCAATACTTATGTGAAAGCAGTAAAAAAATAGTATTTGAAATAGTTATGATAAAATTTCCATAAAAAACTAATTTCAGCCATACAACTCCCTCTCATTTCTAGTACACTTCAGAGGTCAACTTTAAACATATTTTGTTTATGTTGGGTCCTGTGAAGTTTTTTTGGGGTTTTCATCTGATTGTTTCATTGGTGCAGCTTATTAGAAGTCTAATCTCACACTTTATTATTCACTAGTTAGTTAGCTTGGTCCTGATCAGTGCAAACTTAAGCACACAATGCACAACACAGGCTATTACCTTATAAGCACACACAGATCTTTTTAGAGTTAAGTCCTTGGATATCCAAAGAAGTGAACCAGATCTCTGAATATACTGAACCTTTGTGCATGCCACAAGCAAACCAGAAGCTTCCTTCAGCTCTTTTTTTGTACTCGCAGTACAAAATCTTCAAAACTTACTTGTTAGGTTGCCTAATTTTGTGAGTGATATTAATTGTGTTTAAGGTGAGTGAGAATGGGTTGTGTGTAAACAGTTGCCTTTTCTTTTATTTCCTCATGGTCTCTTCTGGCTTTGAACTGCGTTTCTGGTTTTGCCTTAGCCGTAGATCTTCTTGAGAAGATGCTTATTTTAGACAGCGATAAAAGGATCACAGCCTCGGAGGCGCTCGCGCATCCCTACTTTGTGCAGTATCACGATCCGGATGATGAACCTGAGGCTGAGCTCTACGACGAGTCCATAGAGAACAAGGAGCGAACCATAGATGAATGGAAAGGTATCAGAACTGCATGCACTAGTTAAGACATGTAGCAGAAGAAAGCCTTACTTAAATAACAGTTTTCCTCCATTTCTAGCCAGAGGAATTTGAACTTTTAAGCCTCAGGCGAACAAAGTTAAGTTCATATGTCTACTTGTGGGAGTGGACAGGCAGAAAGGCTTATATTTCCTCTCTGGATTTTGCCCACTCCCCCCTTCTATCATCTCCTTACTAGTGAAAGCTTAACTAAAAGCTGATGCTAGCTACCAGATAATCACACATTCTGTTTTGCTTTTAGTTTTCTAGGTCAGATCCCCAGCTGAAGTAACTGTCCTGGGGCAAGTGACACTACTTGGGATTTTGGTCCAGTTCTGACCAGAACCAGAAAGTAATATTATCCACATAGATGTGTGTTTTGTTAATAATTCTTTAGATAGCAAAGGAAATGGGATTAATAACTACACCATGCTATTGGTCCTGTTTGAGATGATAGTTGATGATTTTACTTGGGAGTGACATCCCAAAACCTTTCTTTGATAAATACTGCAACAACCTTCCATGCTTGCAACACAGTCATATTACACTGCAGTATCACGGAAGTAAAGTGGCTCAACATTGCATTGCAAGTACAGTGAAAAGTGCAGTCCAATTTCACCGCTGTCTAATGAGGATATATTATTCTCAAAATTCCTCACTAGAGATTTTAAATTGAGAATAATACTGTAGAAAAGTAATTGTTTCTGTTTATCAATAAAGGTCTTCCCTTGGCTTAAGAGGAAATATGTCTTCTATAAAATAAGTGTTCTTTTTTCATTTTTCAAATGTTTTTATTTGCATTTTCTGTAACTTTTACTCAGGAAAGATTTGATAAAAATGTATTATCATAGTGGTTAGGTTTATGATGAAGAATACTCTCATGTCTTACTCATGCCCATCCACTTGTACCATGTTTTATCCTGGGCATTACACGAGAGAAAGCAGACTGTCTGCAGCAAATGTATCTTAAAGAAAGATAATGGTGGGGTTGTGGCTCTCTCTACATTAAATCAACCTCCTAGAGCCCTGGAAAGGCTTTTCTAGAAGCTGACAGTGTCTGTACAAACAGGGAGGATTGACTGGCATCGCTTACTCCTTACACATGCTCTCCTTTGCAGAACCTGGCTGCAGCATCACCCATACATCTTGTTTGTGGAGAGCTGTGTTCATTTGCTGCTGTACTTAGGAGTGGATGATTTTTTTTTTTCTGCTGCTTTTTCAGTTGCCTGAGTCTTTAACAGGAAATTTGAACAATTTCTGAGTCATGAAGCAGATTACTGTTTGTGATGAAACTCCATTGAAATTATTTCAGGAACAATCTTAGCTTAACAGCTTAACACTTTCTAAACTGAAATGAGGACCTGAAGGTGAATTCTCTTGGAAGGGCAGTATCATATTATTTATCATTGCATTTATCATGCATCATTTTTTACATCATGGACCATGATGGAAGTACAGGTCAAATTCCTTTATTTATTTTTATTCAGGTTTAAAAAAGGCCTGAGACAAAAATCTCCAATTTTACGCAGCAGGTTTGCTGCTTTTCCTTCTTCCCTCTGGCCATATTTTTATCCTGGGGAATAAACTTTTTGTTTTCAAGTACAGCATGTGACACATTTAAGTAAGATGACATAAAATGTTTGTAGATGAAATACGGACCCAGTTTCTCAAGATGTTGATGGCATGTTTCTGCCCTTTTTCTGTTCAGGTTAAAAATCAGTGGTGCCTGATCTTGAGAGACTGAGCACTAAAGTAAAATGAGATTTCAGACACTTTGTCTTATACATTATGTACTTCAGAGTTTTCTTGGCCTCCATTGCACACTGCTGAGACTTGCAGCCCAAGCTCGTAGGTTCCTTACCAACATGTTTAATCAGTTAGAAAATATTTCTGAATTTTAGAGGCCAAGAGTATGCTATTCGGAGTTGAATGCTATACATTCTCTCCTTAAATGTTGCTCCAGCTGCACATATCTCTGCTGAGTAGGTGCAGTGAGAAGTGGGTAAAAGCTTCATAAACATAAACCACACAGCCAGTGAGAATAATTTGTAACACAGTTCCAGGTGTCCAGTTTGTGAGGACACTGGCTTCTCCAAGTTCAATCGGCTGTAGCTCCTCCCTGGCTGCCTGTAATTCTGTGTAACAGTGATAAGTCAGTCACTGAAGGTCACCTAACAAATCCTCTGATGCCTGGAGTTCTGCACACAGGATTCCCTTCAGAGAAATCCCCCACTGAAACTGGCACACACATCTCTGTACACAGTGGTACAGCATAATACAGCCAGAGCATAAGCAAGATTCAGTCCCAAGATTTTTTGCATACTTTTTAGAGGAGTCCTAGGTACACTTGCAGGCATAGCAGCTATCTCAGACAGAGTTACTTAATAAACAAGCTAATAGGCATGATCATTTGATATGATCTAAATATCACTGTTTGGAAAACAGAACCTGAAGTAATTCTATAACCTGAAGTTAGCCTTATGAGAACAGGATTTGGTTCTTAAAAAGCAGTATCTAATTTGAGAAAATACAAATGAGGTAGCCACTGACAACATATTCCATAAATGTCCTAGGCAGAAAATAGGACATGACTGTTAGCATGAAAAGATAAAATTCCCAAAGCAGGGTAAAATAGCAAGTAACCCATGTTTCTACCTATTGATGAATATAGAATTTCCTGGTGAAAGCTGTTATGTGCTTCTAAGACAAAAAGAAAATTTTTTTCAGAGTACTGTGAAATTGTCAGCTACAGTAAAACATTAAAAAAAAATAACAAAAAAACAGGATCCCAAGGAATTAGCACAGAATTGCAAATGATATATAATTGAAGGCAACTGACTGAGAGGTGATAAAGAATGTTCTCCACAGTTAAAAGTGTACATTTAAATACCTATCTAGGTACTTTAAAGATTCCGTTTTCTGTTGCATATTGTCTTCTATTACATCATTTTGGCAGGTCATCTGACAGCATAATTGATGTTTTCATTTCAGGGCCTGTGTGTTTTAGTAATTAGTTGAAGGGAACAGTCATGTTGTACAGTAACAGTATTTGTGAGTCTAATTTGTAATCTGAGGTTAAGAGGAGCATTCCTAGTGAATTCAGTCTATTTGTGGATCTGAACACTAAAAAGGCTGGAAATACAAACTACAAGTCACGGGTATCTGTAGAACTGTTATGTCTGGAATATTTTTCTTTTTGAAGAAAATGTCACCTAATTCTTCTCTCTTCCTTACACCCCCTCTACAGAACTTACTTATGAGGAAGTGAATAGCTTTAAACCACCTGACTTAAAAATGGACAGCCTGGAGATAGAACAGTGAATACAGGCAGCTCTGCCTTGCCTTGCTGCACTATGAAGACTGTTAAAATATAACCATACAATTTAACCTGTGGTCAGATAGAGATTTTACTATCCAAAGATGTTGGAGGAGATGTGGAAAAACAGATGCATTAAACAGAAGCCAGATGTTGTCTGTTTTGGGTGGGGGGGGTTTTTGCCTTGTAATATGAATGTATTCCCAACTCACGAAGGGTGGTAAAGAACTGCTTCATTCTGACAAAATTATGCACTGAGTTCTGTCAAGCTGTGTGTTCTGCATGTTTCATTTTATCAGTTGTATTGCCAAAATAAAGATGACCTTTTAAATTAATTTTAAAATTGTACATTTAAAGCATGAATGTATACAAACATAAACAAGAAGTCCATACAAGCAATCCTTTTTTTTTTTTTTGGTGGCATTTTATCTGTCCGTTTTCGTACTATTTATAGTTAGTGCCTTTATGAAGAGAGGGCGTGGTAGTGAGATAGACAGAATATGCATATGTAGTCATATCTGTGGTGGTCTTACACTTGTACTGGATGTCTCTCAAGCAATCTTAACACCAGTTGAAAGTCAGTAAAAATAAATCTTTCTCTTCTCTTGCCATTCAAGTGTCTGTTCTCATTATTTTCCACATGTATTTTTTAATCTGCACAATACCCATTTGTGAGACAGTTTTACTTCCCAATGGGATTCCTTACCATGCCATTGCTGGATGTTGGTGAATCTGCCTGGCTTTACAGGAAGGTGCCTTGAAGGTACTGCAGCAGAGCTCTGTAGACTTCTGCAAGCTTCAGCAAAGGCTGTCGCAGATGGTAGTGCAGGGGTGCTCAGTTCAGTTCACAGCTTTGAATTAAATTTTCCACATTGTCTTATTTTCCTTCACAAAATCCTTGGGAAAGTAATCTAATAATTGCCATTGGAAGACATGACAAAACAAGGAGATTCAAGAATTTGACACATTCGCATTGGAGTTTCTTTTTAACCAAAATTTTAAAGGTTTTCTGACTCTGAAAAGCTGGAAAATTAAATAAAAAATTTCAGGATACATCAGATACCAAGATTTTTTAAAGAATTAAATTTATCTGATTCCTACATTATCCTGTATACAGGAACATAACATAGCATAGCATAATACTATAACAGGAACATCCTTTTGGCACAAGGCCTCTTGTATTGTGTTGGATGTGTCTTTCTAAACACTTGTGATTCACAGCTGTTTAATATTTCATTTGTGTCTTGTTCTTGCTCTGTCAGAGTCTTATTTTGGAAGTGGCTTTTTATAATATTTAGGTTTTCTGAAACTTTTGTCATTAATATTCAATTGTATAGCAGTTATATAAGGTAATGGATTCTACTGCATTTACTTTCCTCTGTATCTTTTCTATGTAAAAAGAAAGGCTTTTTCTTAATAAACAGATTTAAAAACAAAAAATCAAGTCCAAGAACTTTGATTTTTTCAGAAATAGAAATAGGCATTCCATCTAGAAAATAAGCTTTTAATTTGTGGACTAAGTGATAGACTGTTTTGGTAATGTTGACCAGTTATCCAATATTTGCATCCAATGAAATGCAGCCACTTGTATTCAACTTTCCCAAGGGCATGTTAATCTGAAAGCAAATGCCTGCATGGATTTCTTGTGACTCTGCTGAAGTGCTGTCAGCCATCATTGCTTTGGCTTCCTGTGAAGTTGGATGGGGCTTGTAATGATCATGCAATGACTGAATTTCATGCTGACTAAAACTGGTGAAAAAGCTCTATATCTTTAAACTATTTGTCTGAATACATAATGAAAATATTCACTCAGTCATATCTAAAACTTTTTTTTTAATTTGTTTGTTTGCCAGTTAAAAGTAGCACAGTGCTTGATTTTTTCTGAAATCTGATATTGAGCTTTCAAGCCTATTTGGCAGCTCCATTTCAGTTGGAATGGCAAGGATGAAGTAAAGAGATTTCACAAGAACTTTCTGTGTCTGACATTAATTAATTTATTATGGAGTTTGTCCCTTCATTTGTTAAATCTGGTTTCCTGGCTCTGAGGGTGGCCGTTGTCCAGTGCTTCAAAGGATGCATAAAACTGGTTGCCATAGCTCAGCCACTTGAGGTAGAAAGAAAGATTTATGTTGCTTCCAAAATTTGTTCTTCTGGCAACTCTGAATCTATCTCTGAATCTATCTCTGAATATTTTCTTTGACATTCAGAGATGCAGTTCTTTTCTAGGAGATAAATTATGTAGGAAGAATGTGGTTATAGCCACATTTAAACTAATCAAAGGTGACAGTAATGGGGAACAATAGCTCAGCCCTTTTTAATGAATTACCATCAAAACCTGTAAATCATCTCATTTTAATATCAAGAAAAACAGTAGGGAGACAGATATCTTTTTCCTAGATGTGCAAAATGAAGGCAATTACTTAGACCTCAAAAACCAATAATTAAAGTATTTTCCTAGACTAGGTAACTGGCTCCCTTGTGGCAATTGAACATGAGACTACAATTTGATAACTTTATCAGTTTACAACAGCAGGAGAGGGTAATTGGAAAGCCAGGACCCCAAAGGGACAGAAAGGTGGAAGGCTTAGCACTAACAATGCTTATCATTTGAACACAGATGGAAGAAAGCATTTATCAACCAACTCAAACAGGCAGATGGAGGTAAATATAGAGGAGTGAGGGCTTTGTCAGGCTTGGTGAGGCAGATGGCTTAAAAGTAAATTCTAAAGAGTAAGTAAATATAAAGCTTTGATAAAAACTTTTTTGCTAAAAATGTCTTTAATGAAGGCATTGATTACATGGTCCAAATGCTCTTTGCAAAACTTGTGGTGGTGCCTGTTTAAACAGTGGGGGTTTAATCTCCTGACAGCACTCTTACCTTCAGTAGCACAGTCGTGGCCCTGTGGGTGCTCTGTACACTGCACGTAGGCTTGAGAGAGCAGCATTCGTGTCAGCCCACCCTAAACCAGGCAACTCTCGTCCCTGGCCGCTCCAAACACACAGGGGAAGCTCAGAGGAGCATGGCTGGACTCTGCTCATGGGGAGGCAGCTCAGGCTTCCAGTGGGGAGAACACAGCTGCCCAAGGGCTTTCTCTGGTCAATTACCGACATTGTTAGTAATTTACTTTTAATCTGAATTTATCTAATTTCAGCTTTCAGGCACAAGAGCTTGCTAGCCATTCACCCAGTGAATTGAAATCACTTCTAGTATTTTTTATCTCACTCTATAATCAGGGTTAGTGCAACCCCGAGTTTACTAATTTTATCATCACTGGCAGCGAAAGGTCTTGCAAAAGGAAAACCTTTTGCATGCATCTCAGTCTTTTGACATGCCTAAGTATACACTACATTTTTAGAATATGCATCTTTATTTTTTAAGGTCTTTACCTCATCAGCACTGAAACCCAGCAACAGGAAATGGATATGACACAGCCAAAGCAGACAGGAATAAAAAACTTCAATCTGCAATGGACCAATGGAAAGAAAAACCAAGGATGGTTTAGAGGAAAAGTACTGGTTTTGAGCATATCATGTGCCATACTCTGAAGATACAAAGTGGCTACTTGAGTTTGAAATAGCAGAGTTACTAAAAAATTTGAAAATTTATAGAGGGGGAAAAAAATAGGAAGTTAGGTAATCCATACTGATATATGAAAAGAAATACATCATTCTCAATAGGTCGAGTCATTATTTAGACAGCATTGTTGCAGAGTTCCAGGTCGTGGTCTTGGTGGTTTTTTGATATGGTATACCAGATGAAAGCAAGAGGGAAGGAGAGTCAGTGTGCTGCATTATCTGACACAGCGAGCTCACCCTAAGGTTCAGGAGGGGAACAACCTTTCAAGGACAAAATGTTGGCAGCAAAAGAAACTTTGACAGAGGTGGGAAGCAGTCCATACAAAAGTTACTTCCTTCCTTTTTTCCTGTCACATGTGCTCCTGGATCATAACAAGAAAAGAGACCTCCACTTTCCTCCTCCTTGGGACCTCGTCAAAGATGAATCTATCCAAAAAGTACTGTACTGAGCTGCCAGCACAAATTACCTAAGTATCCTTTGCTACATCTGTAAATTACTGAATTGGCCCAAGAAGCCCCGACAGGTGAACAGTGGTAAAAATTTAGCTCTCCTGAAAAGAGAGTTACATTGTAAATGGGGTAAACGATGTCTTTTGTTAGCAGCAGAAAGGGATTCAACCTCGACCAGATCAGTCTCCTTAGGAAGGAATTAATAGTAACACTTCCATTTGCTTTAAAAGCAGCTGGGTTTTTCTCACACATTGCTGCTACTGCTGCTAGTGTTTATGGATGCAAACACTGGTCCTTAGAAAATCAGCACATTTGCACAAGTGAGAGTACCAAGTGTCATTAATTTATGAGTCTGGATAAGGGGTTTTAAGGCACTAGTACCAAGAGATTTAGAAAGCCACATTAGTGTTGCTGCCACTGCCCTCCTTTCTGCTGTAAGATAAAATATTGAGCTGATACACCTAAAAGGGTCTAAGTTTTCACTGCATGGAGAGAATATATTGTGAGCTTTCTTTGTGAACACTGATCTTCCAACCAATCTGACACTTAATCCATTAGACCAGAAATTTCTACATAATGAGTGAAACTCTTCAATTAGGCTTCAATCTCGCAGACATACAAATGCTTCATTTCGCACTCCCATAGCCCCCTAGCTCCAATTATTGTCACAAATTAAGATGTGTACCACAGCACAGAGGTTTTAGCCAGTCCTTTTAGGTTCCAATTTGATCACAAGTAACACTGAAAGCGGTAGAAATAATGAATCACAGTGACAGTGGTGCTGGAACAACTATACCCTAAATCTGCCATAACTGGAAGCCTCCACTGAGCAAAACTTTGTTCCTTATGGAACAATATCCTGTGGATTAGCACTCAGATAATATATGCCTACTTTATCTTAGAGCCTGATTGCTCAAATCAAGAGCCCATAGTTAAATTTCATTCTGTGCAAAAATTATCTACAGTACTCCTGTCCTGCCCAGCTGTCTCATTAGACTGAGGTGGAAACAAAGAAAACCAAACCAAGGCAGCATTGAGAAGGATGGGTAAGGTGGGGGTAAGAATGCCATGATGCATGGGTCGTTTAAACAGATATGCACAACTATGCAGTGACAAATTAGTAAAGCTATCCATCATTAATGCTCTTTTCATATGATATTTGCATTGAATTTGGGAAAGTCTTGAAGAGTTTTGGGTTTTTGCTCTGTAGAGTATAGCATCTCATACTGCAACAATCTGTGATGGTTTAAAAATTAAACTCCTTCAGTCTATTGTAGGAGAGGACCTTTTTGGTGGATCCTGAGGAGAAAAAGTTAGGAGAGTGTTAAAAGTAGTTGATTTGTACATAGGTGTCTACTATTCTCTACATCTGGCCTCTCTTCCTCCACCAACCTCCAGCAAGCAGAGATAATGGGGTAGTACATAGTTACTTAGTTCTCACTTAACCTCTCAAAAAAATCAAATGTATAATTTTGATTATTTTTTAAAATAAAAAAGCACTTAGGTGGTGTATATTTATTCCTTTCTGCTGATCACTGAGTGACCCTGCAACATGGCAAAGCCCCCAGGAGGGTTACATGTCACAGAAACTGGAACTGAAACACCCTGCTCTTGGGGCAGAGACAAAATCAGAAAAGTTGCAAAACAGTTGGCAGTGACTCCAGTGGGGAAGGGTGGGAACAAAACAGCAAAAGAGTATTTTCCGATTAAAACTGAGATTTTTTTACTTGCTATTTTTTAAGCTTTACTTCTTTTTGTAATAAATAGAATGAACTTACTTCCTCCATGGCAACAGGTCTAAGTAGACAAGCAGGGGTATTTTTTGAAGGTAGAAATATAGAGAGATTGTTAAAAATAATAATGTTCTTTGAATCAGCTTTTGACAATTCAGCAAGATTTTATGTTTATTGACATTTAAGGTATATTTTAAATAGGCAAATTATTCATCTTTGAATTAGTGTATCAAGAATAAAATCATCATATGAAAGACAGACATAAACAGGTAGAAAGGTGGGAAGATGTTTGATTTTTCAAGGACTTTTTATGATCTCCTTTCCTGCATGTTATCAGTGTCTGGACTGGAGATCAGGTGTCAGACCCCTCTCCCTGCTCACACTGATGCACTCCTGCACCCAGGGCCCAGCAGCTCACCCACAGTTCAGCTCCTGACAAACAGGGCTGTGCCATTTTGTCATCTGCAAGTGACAGTTTGTGGTGAGCAGTTTTGCCATCAAACTCTCCCACCAGACTTCATACACATAGGATTTCTCAGGAAAACATGGTTAGATTTCTCACTGCTTGCTTGTAGAGCTTCGGCTCCAGCACCAAAGCTTCACTCCAGACTGGAGGGAAATTGAGCTCTCAGTTCCCAGAGGGATTAGAAAAAGTACTGTATGCATCCCATCTACCTCACATGCTTTGCAGCTGATGGCAACCATCCAGCACATCAAAAGCTGGCTCTTCAAAAAGAACCACCACATTCTGATAACTCGTGAATCTTCCCTTTATGGGATGAGCATTAGAAAAGTGCTGGTTTGCACCATTAATGAATTTATTCTTTTTTGTTAATGATGTCAGAAGGAGATCCCTTTTTTCTATTAGCTTTACAATAAACATATGCCAGATGCAGAAACATCTGATAGCATTCTTTTTTAATCTATCCTGCCAAGCACACATTGCCCAGAATAAGATATGGCTGTAGGATCTATTAGTCCCCTTGCAACAGACTGTCTTTGGGAAAACACATCACCAGGTATCCAGCTGAGCCTAGCAGGATGCAGAGACTCATGCAGTTTGTAACCCTTCTGTAAGATCTACCAGCTCTGGATGGACCTGAGTTTCCTGCCTCATTCCCTTCATAGATGTTTTGAATGATTTTTTAGACAAAGCTTCCCTTGTTATGACAGTGCTAATTTCCTAGTCTTTTCAGTAAGTTTACCAGTTCACCTCCTGTATGTGTGACCTGGTGGGGAAAGCTGGTCTTATATTTGAGCTACACAGCTACTTCATCCATCTATAGCAAGGTATGCCTAAATAATTACTTGAAGGAAAAAACATGGGAAAACCAGCAGTGGGTAACTTTTCAATTTAAAATGTTTTTAAAAAGTTGCTCTCTAATATTCTCAGCTTCTGCACGAAAGTGACCTTGTCTTGATGCTAAGTTAGTACTTTTATCTACTGTATCAAAATCATCTAATTTCTGCCTAGATAAAAAGCAAGCAGTAAAAAAGTATCACTTTGTCACAACTGGATAAAGGAAAAGTAAGTGAGGGATGACAAGCAGAACTAATCCTCTCTGTATTAGAAACATATAGAATGGTCATTAAAAGTAATTTAACTAACAGACTAGTTCAAGACAAGAGGAAGCTGCTGTGTCCTTCACCTTACCTGCACCACATATCACACTAGCCAACATCTGAATGGCAAACAGCATAGAAGGGATGTCAGAAATTAAAAAATAATCTCCTGAGGCAGTGGATTTTTAAAAGTAAACATCTACCATTGATCTAACACTTCTCACAAGCCTGATGTTAACTGCTAAATGTCAGAAGGTTGCTCTCCATTCTCACAAAACCAGAGATTGAGACAGGTCAGCGAAGAGTAGCACTGGAACACAGGGCTGGTGGTTGGAAGTTTGTGTTCTTCCTGTACCCCACAAGGAGCAAGGACAAGGCGGCTCTTTCACAGCTGGTAGTCAGGCACAAAAAAGGCTGGGCCCCTGGAAACCATCAAAATGGCATATGGAACCATGAAACCTGTCCAGATTGCCCCTCTAGAGTTAAACTACAAATTGAACTCTAGTGACAGTAAATCTGAATTATCTAACCTCTGCAACATTGCTCAGGGGTGAAGTCAAACAAAAAAAGGCTTGACAAGACCCTGAAGGACAAGAATTTTAATTATATTCACACAGAGAACACATAAAACATATTTTAAACCAGGTTTTTGCCTTACACATGTTGCTGGCCCTATTTATTACTGACAAGAACTACTAAGAAGGTTGCTCTTGTCCAGCACTGCAATAACTTCAAGCCACTGCTGTTACAGTTCCATTCCAGTTCGCTTCAGTCATGCACAGGACCACTTGCTCCGAGCACCTGAACCAAGTGTGTGCTAGTTTTTATTTAACTATATTAAATATTGTTGTAACTTGCGGTCTGACCCTGGGACTATCTGGGGACCCCCCAGCTGCTCGTCTCACGGCAGAGGCCATAGAAAAGCTCACTTTTGGACTCCCAGTTCCACCAGCTGCAGCCCCTCGTACTCCTTAACACTTTGATGCACACAGCCGATGGCGCCTCATCGGAACCTGAGCACAAACGCAAAACGGGCCCCGCGTCAGGAGTCGCACCGCGGTGGGGAAGAGACGGCCGGGAGGGGTTTGGTCCCCGCCGCAAGGACACGCACGGACAGCGAGAGCCTCGGCACCTGCCTCCCTGTCCGGCTACGTTCCGCCGCCGCCGGGACACCGCGCCCTTCTCGCCTCAGCCTCGGCGCCCGGGCTGGAGGGGAGGGAGGGCGCTGCCGGGCCGGTGCCGATGGCAGTGCCAGTGCCGATCGCGGTGCCGATGGCAGTGCCGGCGCCGATGGCAGTGCCGGTGCCGATGGCAGTGCCGGTGGCCCGGGCAGTGCCGGTGCCGATGGCAGTGCCGGTGCCGATGGCAGTGCCGGTGGCCCGGGCAGTGCCGGTGCCGATGGCAGTGCGGGTG
>VXBQ01007358.1:572799-620945 GCA_013400175.1 Phainopepla nitens
GGTCCGGCGCCTACGGAGCCGTGTGGTGAGCGGGGCGGCGGGGGACAGCCCGGGCGGGGGCGGCGGCCTCTGTCCCGGCCCGGGGGATGCTCCCGGGCCCGGCCCTCTGGCGTGTTGCTCCCGGCCAACTTTTCCCGGTTGTTGTCCGGAGCCCGGCCGGCCCCGCCCGGTGCCGCCGGCCCCGCGGGGGCAGAGGGGCGGCCCCGCTGTTCACCTGGCCGCCCCGGGCCGGGCTGTTCCGCCGGAGGGAGCCGACCCCCGGTGGAGTGGTTCCGTCCCTGGAGCGAGCAGAGCCCGGAGCGCTGCCCCAGCCCTGCCCGGGGAGCGCTGCCGAGCCGGCCCGCGGCACCCTGGATGGGCAGCGTCCCTGAAGGGTGTTGTAGACCTTGGGACGCTTGGTTTGCTCTGCGTTGGTGGTGGGTTTGGGCGTTTTGTGGCAATTTTTGTCTAATTTTTGGTTTGGGTTTCCCCCCCACCCCCCGGAAATGTTCCTCTTTAAAGCTTTTGATAATTGTCTGCATTTCATCACAGAGTCTGGCAGGCTTTTAAACGAAAGAAGTGAGGTGGCTGCTGGCAGAGGTGCTTTGGGGAGGTGGTCTCCTCCCATGGCGCGGGCGGCTGCGGGCCGAGGGCCCGGCAGATAGAGCAGGATGCAGCCGCTGCCCGGGGCTGGCCGGCTTTGCAGGGATCTGCACTTGCTTCGGTCCTTGCTCACCAAACTCTTTCTTGTCCCTTAAAGCTCAGCCGTCGATGGAAGAAGTGGTACCAAAGTGGCCATTAAGAAATTGTACCGCCCGTTTCAGTCTGAACTCTTTGCCAAACGAGCTTACCGGGAGCTGCGTCTCCTGAAACACATGAAGCATGAAAACGTGAGTTGTCGTTAGCTCAAAACCACAGCTTAGGCCCTCTAAATCAAAGAAAATGTGTGGATTTGGACAAGACAGATGTGTAGCTGAATGGAATTCTTTAATTTTTCAGCCTGGTTTTTAGTCTGCCTGTCCTACAAACATCAGTTCCCACAAACTAGAATATCCTGTGGGAAACACCACTTAGTTTCCATGTAGGAAAGATTGGGTGGGGAAGGTTAGGACCACAGTGCAATTTGCTCAGTGCTAGTGAGTGGGATTAAAGACCAGAAATTACAGTCTCCATTACTATGCTCCTGTGAGTTGCAGGAGGGTACAGAGCGCAGGTCTGTGGGTCTCAGCATCTTTTTTTTGTTTTTTTTTTTAATTCTCGAGCTTACATGAAGATACACACATGCACATCTTTGGGGAGGGGTTAGCATTTTTCTCTTTTTTTATCATTCATAAAGCATTTGAACCTTTCAGGCTGATATTAACGGGGAACAGGAAAAGTCCACAAATGGCTAAACAAATTGCTTTACTGTGAAGCAGAGAATAGGTAATAGATCTCTGTGCATAATTCATGTAACATGAAAGAAGAACAGCTGTAGAAAGAAATGTTGAAAGTGTGATTGAGAGAAAGATTCATGGTCCCAATACTGTTAGGAGTTTAGGAAAAAATAAAGAAGTTTGTGCAAAAGCAGTTTTTATGGAGTCAAAGCATGGATTCAGGGTGAGAAGACTCTCAGAGTGGGCTTGGAGGGTCACAGCAGTAGTTTTAAGTGCTATTCATGAAGAATGTATATTGTGTAAAAAAACCTTACAGTTTGGAGGGAGTTGTTAAAATGATGCATGAAAACATTGTTTAAAATGTTAGTTGATGTGGAAGATTAGAGCATACCTCCATTCAGAGGGCCTTCACAAAGATCTGAGAGATCAAAAGCGAGGATGAGAGAAAGTGGTAATACAATAACTAGTCATTGCCATTTAACTTTATGATACTAGTATTGTGAATACCAACTAGGTTCATTTGAGAAATAATTTGTGGGCTATCTGTACAGTCCAGAAAGAAAAAGAGTTTTTTGTAGGCTTAAGAAACCATCTACTTGTTTTATTCTAGATCTTTTACTCTGATTACTTCAAAATAACTGCCTCATAACCACTGCTGCATATGTTTAAGAGTTAATGTTTGCAGGAAACTTCTGTATATGAGCTTTAGAACTCTCAGCGTTTTCTTTACTGAACATTTGGAAGCAGAGCAGCCCATGCAGTTGCCAAGCTCCTAACTGTGTCCAAAATTTTGAGATTATTTTTCTTCCATTTCCCAGAATAATCTGTTGGGTAGCATTTTCCACTCCTACCAGGTTTTATGCAGTGTATACCCTTCGGAATAATACTATAGAACTCCACTGTGGGCTTAATTGGTAATTAAAGACTCCAGAAGAAAATGCTCACTGGGGAACCTGAGCACAATCTGTACAAGTTACAAATCAATATATGTGCAGGGAGGGAATGATTTACAATCTTAGGAAACAGTCTGGGCCACAGAAAGAAGAGGTTTATGTGCTAAGGAGAAGTTTTAACGTAAGTTATGGCATCCACTCATTAGAGAAAAAAGACTGAATAAATGATCCTGCAGGGACTGGAGGCAGAAACTGACTGTTCCACCCATCTGTGATGGGACTGACATGGCAGTACTGCCATCAAGAGAATTCCTATCTGCCACCCCACCTTCTCTCTTTTGTCTATCATGTTGGCCACGGTGAATTAGAAGCAGCAGCAATGCCTTTTAGGATTTTCAGTTCCTGAGCTGATCTCAAGGGTCCTCCTTTAGCTGCTCCACCCATCCAAAATTAAACCAGAATGGCAGCATTGCTCCTCATCATGATGTTCAGCCCAACCCCTTGGACCCATGACCATTCTGTCAAAGAGCTTCTTTTTGCATATTTCATAGTAACACAGAGCCACAGAATGGCTTGCAAGGAAATGGATATGAGAGATCATCTAGTTTCAACCCTTTTGCTATGGGCAGGGACACCTTTCACTAAACCAGGTCACTCAGAACCCCATCCAGCCTGACCTTGAACGCTTGCAGGGATGGGGCATCCACAACTTCTCTGGGCAACCTGTTCCAGGGTCTCACCACCCTCACAGGAAAGACTTTCTTCTGTTTATTTGATAGTTAAGATTGCATACAGTTCACTCTTTTTACCTGTTTTTGTTTAAAAATTACTTCTGTGATCATGAGGAATTTGATGTTGGCTTTTATGGAAAGTGTGATGTTTTATTTGTTTCACTATGATTACCTCTCAATAGACCATCTCTGCCCCTTGTAGCTTTCAGGGAATTTTTGTGTTAAGCATGCAGCAATACATTATCACAGTTTATTTAACCTTATGCTGTATTCAGAATGATGGAAGAAATTGTAATGGTCTGACACATTGTGTTAAAAATAGCAGCTGTGATCCTCCATTAAGATAGCCATTAAACCTGTGTCTCAGTGATATAATTCATCAGCATGTCAGTGAAGAAAAATGGACAAAAACTACTGCTTAATACCCTAGATGACCTCCATTATATCCCTTTTGAGGAATGTGCTCATCTTTTTTATGTAGAAGGGTTGTAGGATGACCAGAAGTCCCATAAAAGCAAATATAGGAGTAATTCTACTGAATTTTATTGGATTTGTATTTTACTTTGTAGGGAAGCAAAGTCACAGGTCAATTTGCTTGTGTATTTAGGCATTTTCAGGAGGAGGTGACTGGTTGCTGGCATACCATCCTTCATTAGACCTTTGCTCTCCATAAAGTCTGTCAGATAAATGTAGTGAGGCATATTCCTATATGGAGCATGTAGTGAAGAATGTTGCTGTATAAACCATGCAGACTTGATCTTGATCACATGGGACTTCTCATCAACCCTTTGCAAACAAATCCAAAGGAGTGTTGAGGGATAAGGGACAGAGGCTGTGTGTGAAGGGGATGAGACTTGTCTGTTAAGAGATAGATCAGTCAGGGGTTTTTCTGGTTTTTTTGTTTGTTTGCTTGCTTGCTTGGGGTTTTTTTGTTGGTTTTTTAGTTTGGGTTTTTTTGTTTGTTGTTTTTTTAGTTTGGGTTTTTTGTTTGTTGTTGGGTTTTTTTTGGTAGGCCTTTTAATTTGAGAGGGCATGGGATGTTTCCCAAACTTCATAAACTGTTTCTACTACTAAAGAAGCAGTCTAATTCAGATCAATTCCTAACACATTTGCCAAAAAGAATAGTTTGTTTCCAGTGGGATAAGCTGTTGGATCACTCTGTAGCTGCATAAATAGCTGGCATATAGAGGGGCATGGTTTGGAAATGAGGAATAAACACAGCTAAGGCAGAATGAAGAAAGCACTTCTTGGGGTTGCTTTTCTCCTTCATTTAATCATGCTAGTTTGTAGTATTCATCCCACCACAGCCTTAGCAGCTCTTGTTTATTTCTTTCACATCTGCTGAATCTTGTACAGAGGAACAGTCTCTTTACCTTCAAGAAATCTTCCCAGTAGTGCTGCTTCTGTTCCGTGTTTCTGTCCATTTTGAGTTCATTTGAAATAAGGACCTTTAAAATTTGCCTATTATGGCTCTGGCTTAAAACCAAAAGCAAAGTGAAAATATGGCCAGTGTGCTAACTTTGGCCCTGGCTTTAGCTCTCAAACATTTGCATAGCTCTATATTTGTGTATTCTTCTGCAGTTAATGGAGATGTCTGTGTATGCAGAGAGAAACCCAGACAACTAAGTGGAGGTGCAGCACCTTTAGTTTCCTTTTCTTATACGTTTGGACTGTAAGTGATACCTTGATACCCACTTTTGTTGAAACAAGTGCACAGTTGTTTGCAGTGGTCCAGCCCTGGTGCTCTCCTCACCTCCAGTTTGTTCAAAGAAGTTTTCAAGCAGGAGTGTAGAATAGCTGGCAAGGGGAGATGGCACTGGAGAGAGGAAGAGAAGAGCAATGGCTCATGCTGATGGCTTGTGTCAGAACAGAGTGTGGATTTTATCAAAGTGTGGTGTTTGTGCATGTGTATATACCTATGTGTACATACAGGCATGCATAGGAATTCTGACACAGCTCTGCCAATTAAAGTCTGAATGTGTTTCTGGCATAAAATTTCTGACAAATGCCCATTAAACATTTCTTGGTCAGTTAATACTCTACAGATGTCTTCCCTTCCTGGAAACTCTGTATGTAAGAGGCCACTGCAGTATTTGTTTAAAGATACTCTATATTATGCTCTCATTCGTTGCTCAGTGTGGAAATTATTCTCTGGTGTATTCCCACATCTGAAGACCAGTGTGTGTTTTGCATTATGAGAAGCATGTAGCTTTTTTTTTCCCCTTTGGACGGAATTGGATAGCCAACAGACATCAAATTATCTGTCTCTTTACAGTTACATTTCTGAGGATGATATACTTTAAGGTTGGCTGCTTTTTAATTCTGTTTTCTTTTTTATTTTGAAAAAATGTTGAGCTTTTTATTTTCACCTACAGAGTGTCAACCAGGGGAGGAATTAGTTCCGGAGAAAATAGTTGGTCACGCTGTGTTCTTGCTGGAGCAAAATCTTAAATATGTCACCTTTTGCAGTCTGTCTAGCCTGACATGAGCAGTAGAAAGCAACAGTGTCTGCAGTGTACAAAATCAGACCAATAAGGGAGCTGTAGATGAGTGATGCCTTAATGGATGAGAGCGTGCTCACTGTGCTAGAAGAGGTTTCCTGCAGCAAGTCCTGCACCCGCTAAAAATTCACATTCTTTGGGTACATATATGCCAGTAAAGTGCATATATTTCCTGTCTGGAAATGGCAAATCTCCTTATTGGTCCTTATGAAAGCAAAAACACACAGTTATAACTGGACAGTTTATTGCTGTCAAAAATTTGTAAGGGAGAAGCACTCCTGTCTGCTTTTCTGCAGGCTGAAGGCATAGCACATCTAGGGAGCTAACAGGAGTAATTTTGTTTTGGTACTCAAACGTCTATAAATCAGCATAGGGGTATCTGTTGTAATTTCTGCCTATTTTCCTAACTTGACCAATAGGTGATTTATGTAGACTGGACTTCAGCTGATAGACATTTATTCACACCCAGCCTTGGGGTACTGATGAAGCAGACTGATGAGCTTGTTCCATGAAATGAAAACAAGAAAAACAGCACTGAAACCCAAACTTTCTCTTTTGATTGCCATCCAGTCTGGAGATAAAGATGAGTCTCTCTGCAGGATTTGAATCTGTCCAGTGTTACATATGAATCCTTTGAAGGAAGAGTGTGATGATGCTCATGAGTGTGGCTTGTGAGTGCCAGTGTGCCGAGTGGCAGGAGAAAAGAAAAGGAACTCTTGCAGGCATCCCTCAACTCTGTGAGGAAGAAGGGTGACTCTGGTACACGCCTTGGCATGAATAGTAAAAAAAATTAAAAAGATTGAGAGTTCTTAGTGTAATAAAAGGATGCAGGTGCCCATCATGAGAACAGCACAGGAACATCAAGTTAGTCCTGCAGAAAATTTAATGTGACATAATACATAGTTCAGCAAGGCTTTCTCTTTAGAAATGTACTTGCATGTTTAGCCCAAGTGCTAAAGCCGCTCAACTTCACTGTGTTTTCATGCATAACATCTGCAAGAGAAAGCAGCACTTACTGTATGAGAGACATAACCTACATTACTTATTAATTTATACTAGATTCAGGTCTCTTCTTGATGTACTGCTGCTTACATCAGAAACTGTCTTTTACAGAAATGTAGTGGGTCAGTCCTTGAATAGAAGTAATCCAATACATCAAAGTACAGAGGAGGGCAGAAGTGAGGGGCTAATCACCATTGTGCTCTGCTTTTGGAATAGTGTTTGGCAAAGAAGGCAGCTGAGAAAGGAAGGGTAGAAACCACCATACCAATGTGAACGTGTTATTTATGTGTTAACAATAGTAAGGTTGGTGAGTGTGGTCAGGGGACACACACAGTGAGGTTAAGAAAGGCTGGAGATGCTGCTACCTACCCCATATTGGCTTCAAAGTAAATATATTGGGTGAAAGCATACCTGTGGAAAATAAGTTAGACCAGTAGATGGGTAGTTTTGTGGGTTTGCACTTCAGGAAGATGGAGCATCTCTCTTGTGAGGATAGGCTGGGAGGGTTGGAGTTGTTCCACCTGGAGAAGAGAAGGCTCTGCAGGGGCCTTAGAGCAGCCTTCCAGTGCACAAAGAGGGCTACAAGAGAGCTGGAGAGGAACTTTTTACAAGCACATGTAGTGGCAGAACAAGGGACAATAGCTTAAACTGAAAGAGGGTAGATTTAGATTGGACATAAGGAAGCAATTCTTTACTGTGAGCGTCATGAGGCGCTGGTTCAGGTTGTTCAAAGAAGATGTGGGGGCTTCATCCCTGGAAGGGTCCAAGGCTGGGCTGGATGGAGCTTTGGGCAACCAGGTCTAGTGGAGAGTGTCCCTGCCCGTGGTAGGGAATTAGATGAGCTTAAAGGTCCTTTCCAACCCAAACCAATCTGTACTTCTATGCAAGTGACACAGTATCACACCCTGTCCTTCAGATAAAAGCTATTTAAGTACTTCAGTGCAGGCTGAAGAAATCCAGGTTATTTTTCAGTCAAATGTACAGTACATTCTTTGTGGGCTTATTTATTTGAGAAATTGCCTCTTGGCAGAGTTAAGTGGGGTAAAAATAAGACCCTGAAAAGGCAGCACTGCTGCTGATTTCCGCAGATGTTTTTCATTGCCATTGCAGAGTGTGCTGGGTTCATTTCTCAGCTGGGCTTCTGTCTCTGATAGTGTCAGTAATTGTGCTGATTAACACCAAAAATACATTTGTAGAAGGCTTCACAGATATCTCTGTTACATTTCATATAGGCAACACTATGAAAAATAAATTATTCTTGTGACTGTTTATGGTGGCTTACTTTAGTGCTGGAACATCATTAAGCTTTTTTACAAATATTGTCTTTAATTGAGAGGTTTCAAACAGAAACAGGATTTTCCATCATATTATAAAGGAGGGAGTTGACTATACTTTGTCCATTTTTTTCCCTTTTCCTGAACAAGTAGCTAGAGTTGTATGTTCCTCAGAGTATTTCTTCTATCCCATATTTCCTTGTGCTTATCATAGCTGCAAAAATCTCTGGCCTAAATGGAAATATGAATGATTGCTCCAGTACAGGAAAATAATCCCAAAACACAACTATTAAATAAAGATCACTGAGGAAAAGGAAATGGATCCTTCACTTTCATTTCAAAATTTATCAACTATTAGTATGTCTTAGCATTTTGGACACTAAGATGGATTTCAGGATTTTTAGAAAGCCTGGTTTGTAAAGCAAGAGAAGAAGTATTGTGAAATCCTTAGCATATTTATAGAGTTTTCTGGTTCATTATTTAAAATTCTCTTCTTTGAGAGCTGAGCATTGGTCTTGGTGGCTTCATTCACTGTGGAGGATTTGCAGCTATGTGATAGGTTTGTCTCCATAAGCTTGCAGCCTTACCTCAACAATAATGCACATCAGGCAGCATTAAGTGAGTACCAGGAGCTCTGTTTACTCAAATGGATACGCATTAGAATGTCAGTGAACTTCAGTAGTGTGTTTTGGGGCTGGTATGCTCTGCATGGAAACATGTTCTTCATGCTCCTGTGATTCCCTGGGGGTGCCTGATCGTGCCTTGGTGCACAGATCCATGTGATAGAGCAGCCACATTATTTCATCCTCCTTTGTGCCTCTTCTTCTCACTGTGGTGTCCCAGTGTCTTTCACTGCTACATTCAGATGTGATGGGGTTTATTTTCTTATGGTTCTTGTGTAGGTGTATGGGGGCACGGAAATACCTGCTTAAGGAGAATAAGCAAGACTTTCTCAAAAGTGAGGCTTGATAAGGAAAGATTAAATAAGATTACTGCTAAAATGTTAACTTCCTTCTTCATATATGTACATCTGAGTAGAGCACACAACTTTTCTGGCTGTGTATGCTCTGTGTGTGTGTTTGTGTACACACACTGCCTTAGGAAATGCCTGTAGAGCTGCATTATGCTCCACTGTTGCAAAGTATGTCTTTGTAATCCTGTCCTCCTCCTTTCTTTTACTACCTCCACAGAGAAAAGGAAAACCTTATGTAAAACTGTCATAAAAAAGAAAATTCTTACTGTAATGTTAGCACTAGAGGTATTACTTCAAATAATAACCACATCCTCTGTGGGTTTAATTATTGTTTTATAGTAGTTATTCTTTTTTAATTAGTTTTATATAACGGTCTCAGGTAAATATTATTAGTGACTTTTTTTCAAAGATATGTGTGGCTACAGAGAAAGGGAGTTGTAATTTTCTGCCTTCATCTTTATTAGTTTTTCTATCTTCTTCATCATTATACCATTTTGATAATATCCAGGCTAACTGAAGTAGTCTGCCCTTAATGTGGAAAGACTAAAAATGTGTGCAACAAGGATTTCATCACAGTTGGGGTTTTAAAGCTTTAAACAAAGGAAGGTGTCCTTTTCTTTCATTTCCCTCCTCCATTTCTGCTCATGCTTCTCTTTATTTTCACTTTATTTTTTAAGGATATCTGATTTGGATGACAGCTCCTGATGTATGATCTGTGTGGCCACAAAGATAGGGTTGAACAAGGTTATAAAGCTTACTAGTCTTTTAACTTGCTTCTAGCAAAGTCCTGCACAGCCTCATGTTGCCAATAACAGCAAAGTTGTGGGTTCAATCCCTGTACAGGCCATTCACATGAGAGTTGTGTTCGATGATCCTGGTGGGTCCCTTCCAGCTCAGAACATTTTGTGATTCTGTGACATAGCAGCCTGCACCTGGGAAATACCACGAGCACTCTGAGCTTGGGAGTCTTCCTCTGAACAGACAGAAATGGTCGTGAATTAGCAGCAGAGGTGGAAAAGAAACAGCTCTAAAAGCCTGTGTTATTTAGTCACTACCTGGATTAAGCAGCATCTAAACTAAAATCTGGTTTTAGGTCATTCCAGCTACTTCTTTTTGAGCATTGAGTTCTGTATATTTAATTTTCTGATGTTCAGTGGGCTTCAAAGGAGCATTGGTATTTAGTGTAACGCAGCCAGTCAGTTTGTATAGTTCTCCCGAAAACCATACAAATAGGAAAAGCTGTGGTGGAAAATCCATTTTACTAGATTATTATTTCTCTGTTCGGAGAAATATCAGTGATAGAATGCTTTTGTTTGACAAAAAAACTCTTTGGAGAACCTAAGGTATAAGCTATAGTAAATCATATAAAGTTCTTGCTAATTTTTTCTCAGTAAAAACAGTTTAGTTTTAGTTTCTTCTTTGGACTTCCATGAGGCTGTTGTAGTCTATGCACCTAAAGTGCCCTTTTACTGAAATTAGAAGAGGTTTAAAGTGCACTTCACTGATAAGCAGCAGGCCCAGCTAGGTGGACAGCACTTAAAAGTGCTTCATATTATAGACTGATTTTTCTGGTTTATTTTCAACACGTCAGTAGTTAAAGTGATAAAATACTGTCTCCTCTTACATAAAAAGGTTAGCCTCTGAACTTTTAGCTCAAGTAGATGCTTCTTATATTTTTTTATCACAGGGTAAAGCTGCCCTCTGAGTTATAAAATCTAACACATAACAAATCCTGGCACTACTTTAGGTATTCTTTCTGCCATGTTTATGCTTGTAGCTAATGTCTCACTGTGTTTTAGATTATGTTTTTTCACTTTTTAGGTGATTTAGGCTTTATTGTGTCAAACCAGCCATTTTTTTTTCTTTTTTTTAGGTCATTGGAATTTTGGATGTGTTCACACCAGATGTAACACTGGAAAAGTTTAGTGACTTGTAAGTTCCAAGTTGTTTGTTTTTTGGAGCAGAGCATTGTTGATTGTGCAGAAGGAAAGGTTGTTGCTTTTTAAATAGAGAATTTCAAAATTGTTGTTTCATGGACTTCTTTTTCTGAGTTTCATCTTAATACAACTCTTACGTGCAGCTTTGGTGGGCTGGAGTTTTCAGATTGTCGTTAGAATCAGTTTCCTGTCATACAAGGTGTGTACTTCTTTCAGCCCTCAGTAAATGGCAGTTTAGTGAATTCCCTAATCCACCTCACAAATATTGATTTCTTACCCTAAGGCCCAGGTGTTCAAATGGTAGGACAATTTTTAACCCAATCAGGTAGGCTGAAAGATAACTCTACTATGTGGCATATCTCAGTGGGATCCATCTGAATTCAAGGATCAGTTAAAAAGTGCTGGTGCTGCTGAATTTTTTCGTGTTCATCTGCATTGTGGTCTGTTGTGCCTCATGACTGTTTTCCTAGTCAGTGGTCCCAACAGCACCTGATACAGGTTATTTCTACCACATCTCCCTGACCTTTTGGTGGCATCTCAGACACAAGGTGTTTAACATGTCTGCTGGTTTATTTGTTTACTGCTACAATTCTGGTGAATTAGAGTTGCTCGAGAAACAGTGCTCATGAATCCTTTTGGGCTTAATGTAGGTTTCCTGTGTTAGTAGAACTGTTCTGGATTTTATCTAGTGTATCTAAATTTCCTAAACAACCTTGTGTATTTATATGTCAACAAAAATAGCTATCTCACAGGAAAATGTAGAAAATGAAGTACAGAAAACATGGAGCCTATGTTCATATTGATAGTTGAGCCAAAGGGAATGTTGTCCATATTGTTTATTGTGCTAGCATTTTATACAGCATAAGTAATAGAATGCACATGTACCTGATGAGCATTGAAGCACTGTGTTTTAAATGAGGCCCTGAAGTCATCCTCCAGATTTTGCTAGTTCCATGAGGTGGTCATGACTGTGAGATACGTTGCCTTGCATGAATGGCTTAGTTTTCTGTGTAGCTGTCCTTGAAATGTCATGAGACTTTGGTTAGTTTCTTTCTAAGCTAGTTCTGATAGCTAGCAAATTTCCATAATCAGTTACAGAACTGGACAATACCTCTTTAAGACAATCAGATAAAAACAGTTAGACTTGGAGGGCAGGAGGATGATGCAAGAATTGTTTGGTAAATGGAATTATCTCTAATTTCATATTGTAATTGAATTATAACATACAATTATGTTTAAATTTACATGACAAAGTTAATCTGTTCGGTTTTCTTTCCTTTTTGTTTTGTTTTGTTTTGTTTTAAGCTACCTCGTCATGCCATTTATGGGAACAGACTTGAGTAAAATAATGAAGCATGAGAAATTAACTGAAGATCGAATCCAGTTCCTGGTATATCAGATGTTGAAAGGCTTAAAGGTTTGCCAGTTCTACTACTATTTTGATTTCACAGTCTTTTTTTCCTAATAAACCGTTATGGAGAACTATAAGTACTTTATAATTTAATAGCAGGATAAAATTTATCTCACCTAGTATAGTAAAAAATATATATTAAATCTAAACCATTATATTAATTTATTATATAAAGTGTATTTTTACAGCTAAAAAGTCCTATCTCTCTCAGTGTCTCATCTTACATTAGATGCTCCAGTTCCATAGTCATCATCATTAAGCTTCACTGGCTTTGCTTCTGTGTCTCTCTTTAACTGGGAAGCCCATAGCTGAGCACAGCACTCCAGGTGGGTCTCACCAGAGCTGGGAACAGGGGAAGCATCATCTCTTTCAAGTTGCTGGCAATTCTCTGCCTAATGCATGAGGCTTTTGGTTGTCTTTGGTGCAAGGGCACAGGTCCTTTTCTGCCAAGAAGGTCAGTCTCCAGCCTTGTCTGGAGCGTGCGTTATTCCCTCACAGGATTTTGTTGTACAGTGGGTACCTGTCAGCCCATTTCCTTAGCCTGTGGAGGTCTCACTAGATGGAAGCACAATCATCTGGTCTGTCAACATTATTGTCAGTTCTGCATCATTTGCTGAGTTGCTAAGGGAGCCCTCTGTCCCGTCATCCAGGTCAGTAATGAAAACCTTAAACAGAACAGTCCTCAGTACTCACCCTAAGGGGGACACTGCTGGTGATGGGCCTCCAGCTGGACTTCCTGCCACTGATCACAACTGTTTCATCAAGGCAATTCAGTCAACTTTGATCCAGGCAGTTCAGTCACTGTCCATTAACTCCTACTTCACTGTCTCTCAGGGTGCTATGAGAGTTTCAAAAGCCTTGCTAGAGTCAAGGCAAACAACACCATCTGCCCTCCTGTCATCCACCAATCCAGTTGTCTTAGCATAGAAGGCTAACAGGCTATCAGGCATGATTTTCTTTTGTAAATCCATGTTGACTACTGCCATTCAGTTCTTTGTCCTTGTAGCTTTTGGAAATGTTTTCCAGAATTACTTGCTTATCACTTTCCCAGAGTGTGAAGTGTGGCTGACTGGCTGTCCTTGATTCCTCTTCTTCAATACCCTTTTGAAGACATGAGCAATATTTGCTTTCTTGCAATCATGAGGAACATCTGATCTCCATGACCTTTCACATACTATTAAGTGGCTCCATGATGACATTAGCCAACTTCTCTTAGAATTCCTGAGTGCATGAATTCTAAGGGAATGTTCAAAGTGTTTGTTTAAATGTTAAATTTGTGTTTGTTCAGACATTCCCTGCCTGATCCTCTGCCACTGAGGGTTAAGTCTTCCTCCCTCCAGACTTTAACAGCAATTTTAGGGACCTTTGATATGGCAAATATTACCAGTAAAAATGGATGAAAAGAAAGCATTGTGTAACTTCCCTTTTTCATCCCCTTAGTGCAGTTGCCTGTGTTTTCCCTAGTTTTGTTTTTGCTCCCAGTTTGCATGTGGAAGCCCTTCATGTTGACCTTTGTCTCTCTTACCAGGTTCAGGACAAGAGGGCTTTGTCTTTCCAAATTCCATCTCTGCACACTTGGGCAGTATCTCCACATTGCTGCAGGGTGACCTGACTCTGCTTCCATCTCATGTATGCTTTATTATGTTTTGGTTTTCCTAGGAGTTCTTTCCTCCTGTCACCTTTGCTTGATCTTGACTTCTAGCATCTCTTTTTATTATGGGCTGATGTTTTACACTGTGAGATTAGGAAAAGATTCATAAAAGACCATAATAGACCACACATATTTGTCTAGTTTTGAACTGTGTAGGAAAGCTTCATCTTGTACCTCTTCCAGTAAGTCTTTGGAAGAATAATTATTTAGATATATCATTTTCTTAAAAAAAAAAAAAAAAACGAATGCAATGTGTAAGTTAGTTGTTGGTCTTGTTCATGATTTTCTTTTCAGATAGCAAGCCTGACTGTTAATCCTCCATTCTTTCTCAGAAATAATGTTTGTATTCATCTCTGTTTTATCTCTTAGATATTGTACTTCTGTGGACTGCAGAGCTTACAGCTATAGTAAAACAACGTAAACTTGAATTTTACTCTCACAAGAACGATTCTAAATGTATTAGGTATCATATGCTTTGTATGTTTTTCTTCCTCATCTTTTGCTAAATACTGTCTATTATTGCTACTCCTTTTCCTGTTTGGCTTTTAAAAATTAGATTGTATATTGAAGTTCATGGTCTTAGAACACAAAGATATTCTTTAAGCTCCCTGTTTTTATCTATAAAACCTATATTAATGTGATGTGAATGTTATTCTTGGACTAGATTAGTACTACAGTTCTTAAATTACTGTGTTTACCTTTTGGGCATATAGAGCTGTTGATCATAAAAAGGCTACTAATTCCTTACTACTTTTTTCTTTTGGTGGCACAATTCCAAGAGAAGAAAAACCTTGACTAAGGTCTGCAGGCTTTATCCAGGCTCTCTTGCAATGATGGCTGTTTAATTCTCTTTGCTGCTCAGGACACACATGGTGTAAGGAGGCTATGGAATGGTGCTGTCTTAAATTGAATGTCATTCCTTGGCTGCTGCTGGTATAATTTTGGTTTTACAGTCCTGTAAACACACAATGTATGGGCAGAATTTCCTCTATGCTTGTACAGATAAGGGAAGCCAGAGTAGGCATGTGCTTGTGCAATGGAAATACAGACCTAATTTTGATACAGGAATGTCTGGCACATCCATCAGGTAGTGGATTCATCCAGATCTATACTTGCATTGCCAAACACTATTAAAAAATAATTAAATAGCAGCACAACATGCTGTGCCTGGAGAAGAACATCAGGAACAGCATAACTGCGATTCTGTTGTCTCTCAGTACTTAAGAAATACAGAAGGGCAAGTAAATTGTTTTACTCCCATCACAAAACGTAATAAATATACTTTCTTATTGATTTCTCTTTGACCCTACCCTGGATTTTGTGTTCCTATTTTAGTAGATTTTTGCTCACATAGCCTTGTACATATGCTAAGTAATTATCCTTTGTGTTCTATAGTTGTGCATTTAAGTGCTATAATTCCCATTTTACAAATGCAGGAACTGAAGTCCGGTAAACTAAAGCCAGGTTTGGGGAAATTGGTTTTACTTATACTGAAGGAAAGTCCTCTCTAATCTGGACTTTGAATGTGGAGTTATGATTTCAGTTTTGTAATTTGTTCCCTAGTCACAAAGCCATGTCCTAATAAGTGTTGTCTCAAGGACTGTGTAAGTGGAGTGGACTGTTTAAGTTGCAGGTAACTGTCTGGGAAACAGATTTCCAGGAGAGGCATGTGTTCACCAGGGATGAAAAACATCATTTGTGCTAACTTTACAGGCAAGCAATATGTGAACTGTAAATAATTAACTTAGGTTGAGTGTAGTGGAAAGGATGAATAATTAATTTAATCCCAGTGAAATGGCTTAGAAACATATTTTGCTCCCAGTGATATACACTATATGACAGAGGCCAGCAGAGCAGAACTTGTGGCCCCAAAGGTTGACGCTGAAGTCTGTTGGAACAGGAAATGTGGAAGACAAACGGAGTAACTGTGTGTGGCTGACATACATGGGAAGAAAACAGAGCAGGAATTTGTGAGGATATATTGGGCAGGTTTGTGGCAAGGTTTGTTTGTTAGTGAAGGCTGCAGGGGTGGCTTCTGTGAGAAGACACCAGGAACTGCCTCCGTGTTGAACAAAGTTCCAGCTGGCTCCAAGGCAGACCCACTGCTGGCTAAAGCTCAGCCCATCAGCAATATTGGTGGCATGTCTATGGCAATAGATTTATGGAGGGGTAAAAACATGCTGTGCAGCAGCTGTCACATGGGAGTGGGAAAATGTGAAGCAGCCCTGCAGGCATCAGGGTCAGTGAGGACAGAGCGGGAGAAGATGGTACAGGTGCTGGAGTAGAGATTTCCCTGCAGGCCATGAAGACCGTGGTGGCACAGGTTGCTCCTCTGCAACTCATGGAGGACCACGACAGAGCAGATATCCACACAGCAGCCATGGAGAACCCCGTGCTGGGGCCCAGGGATGTGGCCTAAGTGAAGCCACAGCCCACAGACAGCCCGTGCTGGAGCAGGTCCCTGGCAGGTTTTGTGGCAAGACCTGCGCCCCGTGGGGGACCCACACTGGAGCAGTCCTCTCCTGAAGGACTGCATCCTGTATAAAGAACACATGCTGAAAGAGTTCATGAAGGACTGTCTCCTGTGGGAGGAACATAAAAATAAAAGCAGTTACATGGCAACCAGCTACCAGCAGGGATGCTGAGATAGTAACTGTGATAGATCTTCTATAGGAAGTGGTTTACCTGTATAGTTTCTTACCTCATGGTTTTGAGTGTACAACTTACTCAGAATTACCTCAGAATTACCAGCAGGAAATAAAATATTATTCATTTACTATAATATTTTGTCATTTCTTATTGCACAGCAAACTCTCGAGAACAGTCTTTACTGTATCTGTTCCATTAAATGTTGGATTCTTATTGAACCATTTCATCCAGAAGTACACGCCTAGCTGGAAATATTTTTCAGAAATAGGAATGGTCCAGTGTTTGAGGCACATTCTTGGAGCCCTGTCTGTGCTAGGAAATGTGTTAAGCTGAAAGCAGTGTTGCTAGCATGCAGACAAAAAAGAAAATGAGTCAGTAATTTGTTTATTCTTTTACAGATATCACTAAATTATCTGTTGAAGAAAGGGTTAGCCAGGTTTTGCATGCAAATCTTGGACTTTTTGAGATCTACTGTATCTGGGTTAAAGACAGCCCATCTGTGTTTGCTTGGATTGCTTTTCTGGTGGGGCACAGGGAACAAACATACACTTAGCTAGTGCTCAGTAGAGGCTTTTTAAGGAAAAAAATGCTTGCAACACCTGGGAAGGGGGAGTATGCCACTGTAGATCTTTGTGGTAAAACTCATTCAGCTCCTCAAGCTTAGCCTCTCATTTGTATGATGACTTTGGTTTTCACCTTTTAACTTTGATGGAGTCTGTTCTGAGGGGGTTTTTTGGTGTTAAAGATGTAACCTGCAATATGCATTTGTCCTTTGTAAAGTATATAAGAACTTTATGGTATCTGTATTTATGTCTGCTCAAAGGCAAGAGACTGTTCATCATTTTTGTCAGATTGCATATTCTACTGTAACAACCTGTTTACATGTGACAGTTAAATGCATGTAGGAAAAACTCTGCATGACTGATGAACTGTGAACAGATAAGGCAGAATTTTTCTAAGCCCCCCAGTTGTTTCCTTGCAGGCTTCATTTCTACATTTTATCTGTAGGCTGGTTCTGGATTGGTTCTGTACAAAGAGTCAACAGCTTTGATTTAAAAAAAACTATAAAATTGAGGTCAAGGCTGAGTTCATGAAGATTTGTATCAATTCTTCAGCCTTTGCTCTGCAAGTCTGTACAGGGCTTTTTTTTGTCAGTTCTTACCATTTTACTGTCTTTTTTCTACAGAGAATGAAATATTCATTTTCTTTCTTAGGTGAACCTTGTAATTTATCAGAACTCAGTGTGATGTGACACCACTTAAAAACAATGATGTGCCTCTCCTTTGTCTGTTTCCTAGTTGGGCCTTAGTCTGGCATTAAATTTTACACAAATGTGAGCTTGCATCTTGGAAGGGCTTTCATAATTTCTTTTTTGTTATTTGACAGAAAAGCTGTGCATTGTCAAAGAGTACAGAAGGCAAGCCAAACATAAATGTCTGTTTATGTAGGTTGAAAGAGACTGGAGCTTTCAGTCTTGGGTCTGTGTTCTGCAGGAATGCCATCTGGGCTCCTCTTCATAGAGGTCTGGGGGAGGTGGCTGTCAGTCCTCTCTTTATTCATAGTGCTTGAGAAGGGACAGACAGCTCTTGGGCCATATAAACACCTGTTCAAGCTTCTTTTGCTATACTTATGGTAAGATGTACCTACTCCAGTTTTTTCCTTTTCTCGTCTGTATTTGCTGTCTTTTGTTCACATTTATCCTGGGTTTTTTCTGCTTCTCTCCTTTCCCTTCCCTCTCTGACTAATTTCCTCTTCATTTTTTACTTCCCTGCCAAGATACTTTTTGTTTTCATTTTGCATGTTTCCTTACATTCTCCTGAGTCTTTGTTAATTCCCTTTTGATTAGCTTTTTATTTTGTGTAGAGATTACATATCAAGAAAAGAATGCTTAAAATTTAGATGATTGTTGGATGACTTCCTAGCATGATCTGAAGCATGCATTCCAGGATTTATGCGTGCTACCAGAAATTATCTTTAGGATAATGCACAGAGCTCCTATGCTCCAAGGCACTTCACTCATGTTAACTTGGTTCTTCAATCAAATATTGTTCAGGTGAAGTGGTAAAAACATTGTGAAGGATATGTCTACTCTGTTCTGAATTATTTTGCCATGTTAAGAATGAAAAATCTGTCAATATATGGATAATTTAATGAGTAGAGCCAGTAAGAACAAGATCCCATTTCAGAACAGAAATGGAAAACCTTCTGAATGAAGACTGGCATAGTTCCAGTGTTGCTACCTGCCAGGAGATTATGGAATGCAGTTAAAAAAATACTAGTATTGTTAAAGAAAAAGTGCAGCACAGCACCAGTATTTCAGCTTACAGAAAGGCTGATGTGTGCATTACCATCAGGAATAACTGCTATTTCATGAAATCTCAGTAGTGTTATGTTAAGAGGAGCGTTCAGAAAACACGGGAGGTTTCCCCAAAGTGTTAACTTGATTTTGGTGCTGTGAACACTCTTAAAACCTTCAGTGGCATGAGAATGCTGCAAAGCCATACTCTTCCTCCGAAACAGTTGAGATTTACTTTAACTGAAACTGTGAAGGATGCAGACCTTTGGATTCCTGTTTCTATGTTCCACATTCTTAGGTGCACAATGACTGGGTCTGCCAGCTGTTTTCTTGCTGTGTACAATCGTAGCAGCAAAAACCGACTATAGAATATTTTAAGCGTCTGGTCTGGAAAATCAAGAGGCTTCAGTTAGAAGATATTGCAATAACTTAGAATGCAAGTAGATATTGTGATATCCTTGATTAAGCTAGCTATGAGAGAGGACATATTTTTCTAAAGTTATTGGGAGTTTAACTATTTACAGTTACTTTTCTGGTTTGGGATTTTTGGGTTTTTTTTTTAAACTGCATATGGTCTCCATGTACAATTGACAGACTTCCTCCTCCCGTCCCAATTTACTTCATGCACATCCATTACAGATAAAAAACATTTTGTAGGGTTTTTTTTGCTGTAGCAGTTTTACAGCCAACATTCTGTGAAGCAGCCGTGTGCCCTCAATGTCTTGTGTCAGCCCCAGGAAATCCTGTGACGGACTTTGGCATTTCCTACGGGTGATGTTAAACCTTGCCCAATCTGCAAGTAATCTGCAGCAGGAACTGGTCTACTGCAGATGCCAAGGCAGGCCTGGCTTCTGGCACAGCATTCAGTAGTGTGACAGTGCAGCAGCATGGCCCTACCACAGCCTGGGCTGGACTGGTAAAGTTTTAGGCACAGGATTACAGGAAGTGTAATCCCTCTTTTCAGAACCTATGAGACCACATCTGGTGTGGCCAGACAGGTGTAAGAGAGGACTAACTGTCAGGGTTTTTTTTCAGTCACTGCTTTAGAAACTTGTACTGTTTAGGTTGTATGGGGTTTGTTTTAAGTTCAGAAATCTGAGTCTGAAAGGCACATTGGTTCTGTCTAAAGAAGTTGGTTTTTGTTCTTTAGCTTTGCTTTCTTTGTCTTGGTGTTTCTCATCAGTTGGATTATAAGGACCCCTTTGCAGAGGGTCTTTTGCACTTTTGAGGTTGATTGTCCATCCTGAGAGCTGCTGGAAAAGATGGTCGTTGCTGTGGCTGTGGCTGACTTGCAATTATCCTGCAGAGCTCCTTTCTTCTGTGCATTTCTGTGACATTATGCTAAGTATTCCTGGTTGTATTCTGCCAGCTAGTTCCCAGTGACTCTATTGCCACTTGTCCCATTCTTCAGGGTGGAATAAAAATGAAATTCTTCAGGTGAAGCTGGAGGATTTGCATATTATTCATCTTTTCTCAAGTCTTTTTGTTTAAAAGCTTTTATTGTTCTCGTGTTTCTTGGCACCATTAGGTCTGTGGGGGTCTCAGATCAGTTCCCCATACCTGAAGGGACTAGCAGATCCCTGGCTGCTCTTGGTAACCATGTCCTCAGTTCAGAACAACTGTCTGCATTTCAATCCTTGCAAAAGATGCATATATCTGAACTAGTTATTAGAAGGTCCCTTTATTGACTGTGATGAAAATAGTCTCTTCCAGGATATCATTCATCTGGTGAGAGAAACTGCATACTTCAGTGGGGAGCATTTGGTGACAGTCATGGGTTCGAACATCTCTATTTTACCAGGTGTCATCCCAAAAGAAATAGTCCTGGGTGTTCAGTTTGTTGGTTTGGCTTTTGTGAGCCCTTCAATAGGTCACTGAATGGGTGATGAAAATATTCAAGTCAAGAGAATGTCTTTGAACTTGACCTCTCCATTTTCCATTGAGGAAATACTGAAGCATGTAGCAAGAATTCTCAGACAGTGGTCTCAGACAGACCTTGACAGGCCTTCATCCCAGTCTTCATGAACTCTTAAAAGCCAGTGCTGCTGAAGCATATGAATCTAAACTATGATGGCACACCAGAGACACCTATTGCAGGAGAGTATTTCTGATATGTAAAATATCAGAAAAAAAAATTCAGGATTTTTCATTCTAATACATGTATCAGTTGCAGTACTGAAACTGATTTAGTGGTTTCTCATTATTAGGGAGGGAAAGGACAAAATGCTAGTGTAATTATCTGAACATTAAAACCATAGCTAAAGGGATCTGTGCAACAAATAAACATTTTCTAATTTCAGTTTACTTCAGCACCATGAAAAAGTACTTTATCTCCTACCCCAGGCAACTTCTAAACTCAGGACCTTAACTAAAAAAATACTTTCTCTTTTTACAGTATATTCACTCATCAGGCATAATTCACAGGGTAAGTGGAAAAACATGAAAGATGTTTATATTTTGATAATGTGAGTGGTTTTTGTGTATAAGTATGCTTGTAAATATTCCTGAAATTCTGTTTGTAGGTTTTCTCAGTTTGCTGGTGCCTTTGATTTCTTCTTCAGTGGGAACAAAAGGTGGCATGGCTATGTCAGTGTAAGCTGGGCACTCAAGGTGCACTGAATACAGCTTAGATTTGAGGTTCCTAAATTAGTTTGTGAAGTTTAGTTGTAAGTCTCTACAAGACAAAATAGTGTCTAAATTGAGATGCATAAGAGTTTTTTTTCTGGTTTGTTGATTTTTTGTGGGGTTTTTATTGGTGTTTTTTGTTGTTGTTGTTGAGGGGGTTTGTTTTGTTTTGGTTTTGTCTTTTTGAGTTTTGTTTAATGAAGATTAAACTTTTAGAAACCTAAGGTTTTCTTTAAACCTTATATTAGTGTTCAAAGATTTGAGGGAGCCGTAGAAATTGAAAAAAATTGTCCAAAATTATAGATACTTAAGAACCTCAATTTTTTTCTGAGAGAAATTAAGCATTTGTTTCTTTTTGATTCCCTTTTCTGTATAATGTCCACTTAGAATCACTTCTGCACTTTGAAGGAGTTCTGAATGATGCCTTCATGTTACCAAGCAGCATATCTTCTCCCAAAACTGCATTAGAACAGTAGAAATTGTCCATTTTTAACAAAGTATCAGGAGCACCATAGAAAATAAACATTGTATAGTAGATTTAAGCTGGACATGGAAACATACAAACTGTCAAGATAATGTAAGATGTTTATATTTTTATTTTTGCAATTGCTGGGATCATGGTCTAAACTTACCATTGCTTAGTTTTCTTCTAAGGTCTCTCTTGATGACCCTTGAGCTTCTTAGTTTCATTATGGTTTTTTGCACCAAATGGTTTCTCTCCAAGGCCCCTCTGATCATAAAAGATCTTTATATAAAACAGGTGGATCCCTGTTAAAAAGTTCAGAGAGAAGATACTTCCAAAGATCTTGTGCTAAAGTGTATCAAACAAAGGTTTGAAAAAGCTGAAGGAAAAAGTTTTTTTAATTATCTGTGTCTGAGTCACTGATGTTGCAATATCATCTTAGTCCTTGCTGCTAGTCTTCCCTTTGCTAAACTTTACAACTGTGGAAGATCATTAGAAGTCTCTAAGGTGGCTTAAGAGACTAAACGGAGTACTTTTTTTCCTGTTATAATTGTATTGACTTTTTCAGGAAATTGATTTTTTCACAGAAGAGAGCATAGGGTTTCATGTAAAATCATGTTTGATTCCTTCAGTACTCCTAAGTCTGTCAGGATAAGGAACCTTCATAATGCATATTTTGATATGCAGCATGTACAGTTCAGGACTATATATGTGAATTAGCCTTGTGGTATTACTATTAAATGCAACAAATTTATGTTCAAACCCCTCTCAGAAAAATGAATGAGTTCCTTCACTGGCAAGTATTTTCCTGACTTCTAGCAGATCTTTTTTTTTTTTTCTGGGGGATAAATATACTAGAAAAAAGCCAAATATATGCAAGTTTGCATCCTTGTTTGTGTTATTTGTTATGACATCATTTTACCTGTTTCTGTTCAAAATAAAATTATAAAACTATGAAAACTATAAAAACTATAAAACCAGAAAGAAAGAAAGAGGGAAAGACAGCAAAAAAGAGTACTTTCTTTTCTTGCTGTAAAGAAGCCCCACTAATTTAAAATCTGGTTGCAGGATCTAAAGCCTGGAAACTTGGCCGTAAATGAAGACTGTGAATTGAAGGTAAGATATGTTTATTTGAAAAAACAGCCAGATGTGCTAGAAGGCAGAAGACAATAGGTGGAGCAGCTGTGGCCATGCTGGCTGGTTTCAGTGTTGAGCCAGGCTTTTTGCTCTTGAATCACAATTGGCCTGTACATCCTCTGAGGAAGTCTGTCAATTGTACCAAACTACAGGAAATTTGAGTGGGGACTTTTGTGCCCTGATGTATAAGGACACATCAGATCTTATGGCCAAGATTTTGTCCCTAAGAGACATGAGTTTCTGGGAATTATTCAGTTATATGAGAATTTCAGCTCTGAATAAATAGAAAAATTCTAATTCTACAAGCTGGGAGATACAGAAGATCAGGTTGTGAAGGACAACCTTAATTGAATAGAATAAAAGCACTACAAAAGTGGTTTTTAGCATGCAACATGCAAACTATTTACTTGCATGTAGCCATTGTAATACAAAGTTTGGTCTTTGGAGACTGACTTGAATGTTCCAGGGTCCTCTGATTTTAGAGTTTTCCTATCTAACACAAAAAGCTATTGACTTTTCCTGGCTTGTAGGTGGACAAATGGTGGGTGGATCCCAGGGTGATGGGAAAAGAGAAGAGAGTCTAGAAAAAGCAGTTGTACATGGCTGTCTTCCCCCACACTCCCAACTGTACAATTATATTTTGAGATGCAGGCCAGGTGTCTCCTGATCTGTATCTACTTGGTTAACACATTTTTTTCTGCACACTCTCAAAGTCAGCTTATGCAGGCACAGGATCACGTTGCCAGGGACAATGCAACCATTTTCCCCATGTCAGTGCACTCGGCATCAGCTCAGTGATGATGAGACTGTAAGCAAGTTGGAACAATTCCATGAACGGGTAATTAATGAGCTATCAGTTTTTTCACAGTGAGCTTTCTGATGCTCATTTTTCCCTCATCTGATGCTCTCAGCTCCTTCATAGGTATCCAGAAAAGTGACAGTGAAGGGTGTATGAGGGGAAATCCCTGCCCTTTATGTAGTCTCAAAGTTACAAGTTATTTTTGTTAGTTATGGAAGCAATTTAGGAAAATTAAGTTTGCTGAGTCAAAGGAGACCTATCCTTGAGGAGCTGAGGGAAATTGGGCCATTCTTTCATAATTCACAAATTATAAAAAGGATTTTCAAGCATGTTCTGAAGAATTGTTGTGGAAGTTCCAGCTGAAGATTAGAGCTGGAGAATAAAAGTTTTATAGGAAGATAGTTGTTGAAATGGTACCATGTTAATATTAAGTACAAATAGGATACACTTATTCCTGTGCTTGATGAAATGTAAATGAAAATAAATCATGAAGTTAAAGCATAATACACAAAAATTCTTGCTGTCGTTTTCTACTACAAATCTACAAAACCAAAATATATTTTAGCTGTTTCCAAGTCTACATGTCAGAAGCCATGGTAAAATACCTAAAAGACTGTGACAGAATAGACTGCACCACATCTGGCTTTGACCTGTTACGTTTTTTTTTCCTTTTTCTTCCACCCTCCCTGCTGTTTTACTGGGAAAATATAATGTGTGCTGAATATGTACAATAAAAGCCTTATATAGAGGTGTATTTTGCCACTACAAAAATTTTGGGTCTAGTAAATCTTCAGTACCCACAGAATCAGCCACAATCAAGTGCATTTAATTGGTATGAATAAAAAATGTCTCCCTTTGCATTCTGTTCCTGTTTTTAAATTAATTGGTAATCAGCGGTTATGGGGGAAACATGGAAATTATATTTCCAGTATGGCAATAAAGATAAGCCATAACATTTTGTAGTCTTGATTTGTGAATGAAAATACAATTTTCCTTTTTGTTATGCCAGGAAATGATGAAACTATCCTGAAGTATTTTAGAATGCTTAATTGCAGAGAGCATTGCTGTAGGAATGCTCAGGTGTCCCTGTTAAAACCCCTGCCCTATCAATAAACATGTGCAGCCTGATTCACACAGCAAACTGTGGCTGTTCATGCAAAGCTTCATATTTATTGTCTGTGACCATGATTTATCTTCAACACAACTTTATTTACTGATGCCTCCTGTTTCTTGTTAGAAGCATGAACTTTCCAATAAATACAAAGTGATTGGCATTCCAGGAGTGGAATTTTCTTTCTGTTTGCTGCATCTTTTGATAGTCCATACAGGTGGGCCTTCTTAAGGTGAATTTTATGGAAGTTGACAAAAGGCCATAACATTTATTTTTAATCTTGCTGCTGTACACATTGCTCTATCTAGAGAGAAATATCTGAGAATCTTAGAAATAAGATGAATTGTGCATAGCACTTCAAGAAAATTGCACAGATCTTTCATTTCTTACAAAAGGTTTTTCTGTAGTTGATGTTGGAGGTTGGAGAAGACTTGGTGAGACTAAATAATGGTAATTCCCTACTCTTGTTGCCAATTTTCAGTGTGACCTAGAGGAAGTCTTCCCTTGTATGAATTACTCATAAAGTAGAAATAATAATACCTTCTTACTTCAGAATATTGTTGGAACACACTCTTGAATAATTGTGCCAGCTGGGATATGAGAGCAATGGGCACTGTCTAAAATGGGTGCTGTCCTTTTAGCTGTAACTTGATACAGTGGTGATTCTGTGATCAGGGAATTTTTTGCATTAAATGTGTCCAGTATCTTTTTAATTAATAAGTGAATAATTTATTATTTTCTTTACTGTTCTTACAGCTTTTGACGGTGCCATAGAAGTATGTAACTTCAAAAAAAGCTCCTCAAATCTCTGTGCTACCTCTGTCTTGATTTTTAAAATGAGAACAAGACACTTCAATGAGAAAAAGATACAAAAATAAACTAATCTCTGCAGATTGCTCCAGTTTGTTTTTTTTTTTTTCCTTAGAGTTGTAAAGAACTGTATGAGCTAGATAATGAACTGTCTGGTCTGAAAGTGCTTTGTGCTTCCACTACAGATCCTGGATTTTGGATTGGCAAGGCATACAGACAGTGAGATGACTGGCTATGTGGTTACAAGGTGGTACAGAGCCCCAGAGGTCATACTTAACTGGATGCATTATACTCAGACAGGTCAGTGTCTCTTCAGCAGTGTCTTAACAGAGCTAAATTCACTGAATCAGGTGATACATAAACAAGATTTTGTTTCTGAAATGAATAAGAAATTGGAGGTGGAAATGACAATATAATTATGCAACATTTCCTTGTAGAAAAATTGCAGGTAATCATGTGGTGGTGAGTTTGGGGGTTTTTTATACATGTTTTCTGAGAGTAACAGGAAGTGCCAAGGTGATTAGAAAAAAATTACCTAAATTATACTGACATGACAGTCTGGTCTCTGTTCTTGTGTTCCTGTAAAGGTGTGCTGATTTTAATTTGAACAGACAGAGGAAAAAGGCAAATGGAGGGAATTCAAATAACACTAAGATAACCATGGAAGTTTTTGAAAGCTTACTTGAAATAGAAAATTTACTTCCTATGTGCCTGTTCCTGAGAAACTCATTCTGCATTTTATGAGATTATCTCCAGTTTGCTCATTAGAAAATCTGGTAGTTTTACCTGTGCTGTTCATCATACTTGGCAAGGCACACATTTATTTTATAGCAGGCTATAAAGGTAATTTTTATGCTTATTTAAAATATGTTTTAAATTAAACTTTATGCACATTTAAACAGACAAGTTAATGTGCCTCTTGGTCTTTTTTTCAGTTGACATCTGGTCTGTGGGCTGTATAATGGCTGAGATGATAACAGGGAGACCTCTATTCAAGGGAAATGATCGTATCCTTCAGTGAATTCATGATACTGATGTAAGAAAGTTATGAGAGGTTATGTGATACAGTAAGTCTGTTCAAAAACTGATGAGTATAAATTCAAATTAATAGTAAAATTGCTTGTAGCTTTCTCATTAAATCATTATTTCATATCTGTACCACTTTTGCACACCTGCCAATAAAAACTTGTATTATTGTTTTTTCAGTAGAAGTGATCTTTGGATCACAAATCATCAGGTAAAAGGCTCTGTGATAATAGAATAGCCATATTTTTTTTCTAGTACGTGCAATATGTGTGTTGCTTGTTTAGATACTCTAATACTTCTGGATTGATTTTTGTCCAAACAATACAGAACAGGCCTGATGATATTAGAAAATTTTGCAGATGATTCAATTACGTGTTCCCAAATGATAGGATATTTTCTTTGCCTTTTTTAAGAAAAATTGAGATCTTCTATCTTTTATAAATCTTCTGTTCAGTCATTGAATTAAGATTTTTACATTATTCTTCAGCAGCAAAGAAATGCATTACTTTTGCAGGATGCTTAGTTTCCTAATAGTGAAAGAATTTGTTCCTTATTTCTGGTATTCAGATCTGGACCAGCTCACAGAAATAATGAAAATAACAGGTACACCAACTCAAGATTTTGTTCAAAAATTGCACAGTCAAGATGTGAGTATTTTTATTTGTCAATTGGTTTTCCATGTCTTAATTTTCCTTTAAGTCATGCTGAATTCTTAGACAGGCTGAGGTAATATGTATTGACTACTGACATGGCCCCTGATGTTACTTCTCTGCCTTGACATGATTTGTGCACCCACAATAGCTACTGGAGATAGAGGGTGGAATGATAGAAAATTATCAGAACATTATTTAAATATTTCAGGATTCCACTGTGAACCATACAAATAGCTGAGCTGATACATGGCAACTTTTATTGTAAAGGTACTGAAAGCATGAAGATACTCAGAAAACCCAGTTGTTTGCAAATGTCTCTTTCCTGTCCTTGTGTCGATGTCCTTCTAGAATCCTGAGGCCCTTACTATAAAGAACCTAAATTTATTCATTAGACTAACTGTACAATTTAAATATAAAGGAATTACTGTAGCAGATTCACTTCTAGATATTGCTGTAAACTCACTGTGATGTTCTGTCAAATAATTCATACATATTTTATTTGAATAAATATATTAAACATGGAGCTCTAATAATTAAAGCTTTGCACTATAATGTCTAAATGGTGGTTTTAAAGCTTGATTTAAAAAAAAAGATTCTGATCAGGAAGAAGGTGAATATCATCAGAAAAAATGCATTTGTACAGTGTGCTCTCAAAATATTGTTGAGAAAGGTGTTAAGCATATAGTTAATGCTGTCACATTACAAAGGTGGCAAAGATCTAATTTAATGTCCATGTTTCTTTTAAGGCAAAAAACTATATCAAAAGCCTCCCAAAAGTGCAGAAGAAAGATTTTGCATCCATCTTGAAGTATGCAAATCCTTTGGGTAAGGCTGTTTGTGTGGATGTGTTCAGCTTGTTCTTGTTTTCACTGGAAGCAGCTGCAGTATCAGTCAAGTGACAGGTGATGTGATGGTTCTTGGGCTATTGTGTCTCTTGCTTTCCATAATTCCTAATTTTGATTGTAGCAGCTAAACTTTGATGAGTTTCAACCCTGCCAGGAATCAGTTGCTTCTTAGAAGCATCAAAAAAATTAGTATTTTGTGTTTTGGGTTTCAATCTAGCACGTGCTTATTGGTTTTACTTGAGCAGTTTTCTCAAGAGCCCTGGCAGATTAAGTATATGTAATAAAATTTTCTCTGTACTGTATTTGAACTGTAATTCTGAAAGCCCAATCTGATCTGCAGTTGAAATACAAGCAAATGGAAAGCTGACATTTTAGTAATGGAATTAATACATCCTGAGAAACATCTGTGCATTCCTGAGAAACACTAGCTTGGATTCCGTAGATATTGACAGCCAGAAGAGCATACCAAGTGTGCATAACTGTGACATGACCTGAGGCAGACAGAGCTCTGAAATTGCTCTCCCTAAGCATTATCGATTCCCCAATCACCTGCATACTGACAAAGCCAGTTTTATTAGAATATTAATTAGGATAATTGAATTTTCTCAATTTAAGAAGTTAAAATTTTAGGTTCAGATACAGTACAAATAAGTCTGATTAATAAACAGCTCTTACCCTTACTGCGTGGTTAGCTGATGGGTAGCTACAGCAAGCTACACATTTCCATTTAGTTTTTAGGATGTCTTTTCTTATCATTTCTGTGGCCATCTGGCTGCTTCTGGTCTGGAATAGGTGTTTAAAGGGAATATACAACACGGCAAGCAGGAGTTGAAGCATCCTGTCTCATGCTTCTGCCTCTACTTCCTTTCAGCTGCTCCAAACCCAAGAACATCCTTTCAGGACAGAAAAACAGAAAATAAACAAATCATTCATCATACCTGTTTACACTAGTCCACTTTGACAGTCTAGCAATGGACCAAATCCAAAATCCACAGGAGGGGAGCACGCAAAATTTTAATGGGTTGTTTTGGCTGAGGTCAAAAGCACATAACAGATAAAGTTAACTCTGAGATTCTGAGTATGGACAACTGACCTGTCTTAGTGAACTTCAAAGTGTACTTGGTTTGGATTTGGTGACTCAGAGCGCAGTTCTCGTTCGCTGTTCACCCGTTCATTCAGCTGCTGTCAAGGGGTGATGTACCTTGGAACCACGATGAGTGGCAGTGATTAAAGGCACCTGGGAAAGGCCAGGCACAGTGGTCCTGGAGCCAGAAGCTGAGATGTTTCCTTTATTGCATACAGAAGCAAGGGAGCACCTCTGCGTTGCATCAGGCTTTGTACACATCCCACATTGCTCACAACAGTCATGCAAAGAGGCCCCACTGGCTATACATGGACACCCAATGATTCTGTTCTATTACTCCATGTATTTATTTGAAATACCTCCAGGGCAGTATTACTGTGTACAAGTGGAATCAGGTGTGTGATTTGAATACACTGTTGTTTTTCTGTGCAATAGCTGTAAACCTTTTGGAGAAGATGCTGGTGCTGGATGCAGAGAAGCGAGTCACGGCAGCTGAGGCTTTGATGCATCCTTACTTTGAGCCCGTTCACGATCCTGAGGAAGAAATCGAAGCTGAGAAATACGACGACACATTTGATAACATGGATCTTCCACTAGATGAGTGGAAGCGTGAGTTTAATTTTGTGATATGTTCAAAAATAACCAGATTGAAAGGCCGTGCAGAAATAAAAATGCTCCCCCTTACAAATTAACTCCTTTTTTGATTGAACAGAGTGAATAGACAGCATTAACAGAAACACTACTGATAAGCCAGTGTTCCTCTTAGCAAGTTCTTGTGGAAGGATCTCCAAAGGTTCCTTCTCTGCTTCCTAACAGAGGTTGTCCTTCATTTCCCTAATGTTTCTGTCTTCCCATCTTTTGCAACATAGAAAAGAAACCATTTCTGTAACTTGCCTTTCAGTGGATAGGGCAGGTGAGGAGATTGTTTGACTGTTTCCTCTACAAGACTGCAGTGGTTGCTGGCCTTAAAGTTAGATTCTCTGAGGAAGAAAAAACGTATCTGTGTCAGCAGAGATTTAAGTCTAATCTTGTTTTCATTTAAGGTCAGAGGTTTGTAGTTTGGCTTTTAAGTGAGGACCTGACTTTAATGTGCTCAGTAGCTCTTGCTGAGGATATTGCCCACTAAACTCAAAAGTCAGTGCTCGTATCCCTTTAAAAGCACCTCTACCATTTCAGTATTGGGCTACCTTTTCAAATCTGAAATGGTGAAAAAGTGATCCTTGATTCCGTTACATTTTGTTCTCTTCCTCTCTTTTTGCCTGAAGAGGTCTCTCTCTTCCTGAGCTAGATCAGAGCCCAGCCGTGCTGGGGTTGCACCTTGCTCATTCATGTTTGCGCAGCTCCTTTTCTGATGAGACCACAGCAATGCTATGTCTGTTCTGTTGTTTTGCAGGCATTACATATAAAGAGATATTGAACTTCAAGCCACCACAGACATCGGACTCAAAGGAGACAGCAGTGTAATTGTATGGCTCAGTATTTTCAGAACTGTGAGAAAGGCAGAAAAATTGTAAATGTTTGTGACATTTCAGGTGTATAAAACTTTTTATAAATAAGCTCTATGTAATCTGTTTCATCACACGATAAGAATGCAATGTCCTTTACTCTGCACGTGGAAGTTGGTGCCTTCGGGAGTAGCATTTCAAAAATATCCAGAAACTTATTTCTGCCTACAACTGCTTCCTTCTGCACGAAAGGACTCAGACTGCAATAACCTGGTACCATCCTCAAAAGAGCAGGACTAATTCTTCAACTCAGAGATCAGAAGAGTACAAGTTACCACCCCAGGCAAGCTGAGAACACAGTATGTCTGATGTGCTGTGACTGCTCTCCAAGGCCACTGAACCGTCTTGAATGCAAGAAGTATTCATGTGACTTCCTCTGGAATATTTCTCTTTGCTGAGATGCCTGGGAAGGTTAATCATCTTCTGTTACCTCAGGGACTGCAGTGGTGGGTGGCAGAGACTCAGCCCAAATGAGTGCCTGTGTCCCCTGCCCTGTGTGAGCAGAAGAGAACCTCAGACTTGTTGATGTCCTAGATATTTTTCAAAGTAACCAGCACAGCAGGACAAGATTTCATAAACTCGCTAGGTGAACAGTCACTGGATATGTAATCACTCTATAATATTTTCTCTAAATAAAGTGCATTTTCTTTGTATAGTAGACTAGGGATCAAGGATTTCCAGGGAGAAATTCTTCAGATTTTCTAAAATTTTGTTAGCACTCTAACATCTTAGTATTGAAATTATCTCAGACAGTCAGCAACGCTGATTTTAAAAATAAAGCTGCATGTAGGTCACTTTATAGAAAATGAAATGAGGACCAAAATGATGCACTGCGGCTCTTTGTCAGGAATACCTGCAGCAAGCTGGTTTTTTTTCACAGTGTACAAAGCTGTTACCAGGTGAAGAATAATAATTATTCCCTTTTTTTATCCTTTTGAACTCATCTTACTTGAAAAATCTTCAGACCTTTTGTTGAGATGTACCTTAGCAGAAGGAGTCAGCTTCATGAGGGGATAGATTGGTTAGATGCTTCCTGAGTTCCTCTTACTCTCCTGTTACTGTATTTTCCTAGGTGCTTTGTTCATGAAGGTCTCTGAGAGGTAGGAAAAAGAATTGGCAAAATTTTGTGAAGAATTTCAGTGTGAAATGGCTTGTCTTTCTTAAAGGTAGTGTCTTCACAATAGACTGTTTGGATGTGGGTTATTCCCAATGTAATACACTGTGGTGTGTTACTACTGAGTGAACTGAATGTGAAAGAAGACATTTGATCTGAGCAGGTAGTAACTGGAAAAAAAAAAAAAGAAATTACTTGCGGTTTTTTTTGCTTTAATATCCCATATAAACCATAAGATTATTCTGTGATTCTGTTTATTTCAATGAATGTTGGATTAAACACCTGTAAATATTAGCATTTGTTTAAAAATTGTTTGTGATGAGAGTTGATTAGCTGAGGTAGACACCTAGAGAGACTAAATAGTAACAGAAACCTTAAATTCATGTATTTGACAAGTCATTAAAAACTACAGTTTCAGGAATGCATGAAAAAAAGGTAGAGAATGTAAACTGAATCAAAATGTTTATCCAAACTACCAGTTCCTCACAGAGGGAGGCATAGTTAAGAGTCATGCCCCATTTTGCACTATGGACTTTCTCCTTGGTCTACACTTACTTCTGTGTTAAATAGAAACTTTATCTTTTACAGAATAGATGTTTTCTCTTATGATCATGTTCTGTGGTCTTCTTAAAAGTCGTGGGAGAAAAGTGCCTATTGGAATTATTGGTGTTGATAGACCGAGTCAGTGGGAAATGAAAAATATCAAACTCTTACTTGAAAATGCTCCCTCTATATTTTAAATGGATTTCAACATCCTAAATTCTAGCAAATGCCTAAAGTCTGGAGATAACGCAGATGGGTCAAGTGTTAGCCAGACTAGGAGGGAGCATTTTTTTTAACTGTAAAACTGCTTTGCATTTTCTTCCTGAAGGCCAACACTTCAGTGGGCCTTTCCAAAAAGTCAAGCCCTAAAATTTGGCATTGGCTGAGGTGAACTTTTCCCTCTCTTTATTTTGACTCAGCATTGGTAAAGCAGCCAGCACACATGAGAAAGACATAAAAAGATAGTGTTAGCAGTTCTTGGTAGAGGAGAAATATAGAACTTTTAAAGTCACTGAAGACCTTGATGCATATGTCAGCAAAGACAGAAGTGCTGCTGTGCCGTCAGCAAATGGCAGAGGCAACATCAAGCTGGTCAAGAAGTTCTGTGAAGAGATTGAATTCTGCAGAAATGGCTCCAAGTGGCAATAGAGATCATTAAAAGAACTGTGAGGTTAAAGCAGAAATGCTTTGCAGCAGAAGCAGCTGCTACTCCAAAGGGAGAGACAACAGTTCCTAAGTTTTTATTTGTTATTCCTGCTGGTGCTAAGCAACTCAGGTATAAGAGCCCAATTGCTGTTTGCCTTAAAAGAGAAATGTAAATTCATTCTGCATGTACATGAAATGTGTTGTGACAAATAAAGGTTGTGAGTTTGTTTTTTACACAATAATGGTCCTATTTTCCCCATATGTATTCCCAGATGTACTGTATAATCAATACTGAAAATATTATTTTTGGTAAAGGGATCTTTATGACATTAGTATTGTAGGTGCATTTCATGTATTATCTGATGTAGTTTCTTTTGGAAGCTAGTCGGCTATGCTGATCTTTCTCCTATTTTCTGAACCTGGAGTTGCCACAGAGCTGATCTGACTGTACTACTGCCACCAAATTATTTCTTAACAGCTTCTTAGATTTTACCAGACATCTCTGCTTTGTTCTGAAGGACAGGATTTTGGATCTTAAATGCAGTTGCATTTCTCAGCCTGATTTTAAAAGCCAAAGTCAGACTGATGGTTATCAAGCATATGTATTTTTGAGTTGGACAGGGAAATTTGAGTTAACAGAATTCCAATAGGATGTATGGGGCTCACATGCTCCCTGACTATATTAGAGCAAGATTGTCCTTTTAAGTATTTGTGTTTGTTGCATTGAAGGCTCACCAAATGTTGAATTTTTATAATGTGTTATTGTGGGCCAGATGTGGTTCACAACTTCCTTTCTTCATTATTTTCTTTTTTTTTTTTTAATAGGATATCACTGAGGTGCATGCTAATGTGTCCCACAAAATGTGCTCAGAAGATGCACTTTGTTCTTGACTGGGAATTACTGGGCATATGAGCTGGGTGGGATTCTTCGAGTTTCCTACTTTCTGATCTGCTGTTCAAAAGTGAATACCAGATGTTTCTGGTCTGTTACAGCTAAGGTTCTCAAAGAATGAAGCATCTGTTAGATGCTGTCATTCACTGGATCTTGGTATAAAATAGCCATATATTTTGACAGTCCCTGAAGGAACCACAGAAAAGAATTGGGGCTCAAAACACCTGCTGCCTCTGCTAATTAGTTCTCCATCTCCTGCATACATGGTGGAAATTGGTTGTATAAGCCCAACAATACCAGAAGCAGTTTCATGCACAGCAGCACTTAAAATCTCTTCCTAAGTCTTCATAAGAATTCAGAAGCCTGAGTTGGAGAGAGATCAAGGGAGGAGGACTTGCATGATACAGACACTCTTTGAAACTTCATGGAGTACCACTTAATGAGCAGCTCTTGTGCACAGATCGTTTGCAGCCTGTGGAACAGTAACACCTGAAAACAGCATTTTCACCTAGCAACCATCTGCAGCTCTGAGGCATGAGACTGATGTATGCTTTTTAGCTACCAGGAGCAGCATCCCACTAGGAGGTGAGTGGGGACAAGGAAAGCGTTTTAATGATTCACCCTTTTTGTCTGCTGATGTTTTACTCTGTGTTGGGAGCTCCTTTATGTTTAACCTAGTTACTTTTCTAACTATGAGTTTTCTAGTTTGTAGTCTGCTTCATGAGTAAGCAATGAGGTGCATTTCCCAGCAAAGGTCGAGTGATCCAGGCATGCAGCTCTTACACCTTTCATTGAAGCATTTTGAATATGCTGTTATCTTTGAGAAGCAAAACAAACTGCCGGTGAAACAAATTAAATGCAAGCAAAGGAATTGCTCAGGTCCTGTTTGAGAATGCACTTGGGTTTGCCACGCAATGTCCTGGGAGCACATGCTCCTGGGGAGCAGGAAAAATCTCTTGCTGTGTTTGCATGGTGCCAGCAGCCCTGAGGCTCCTGTCCGAGTGATACTTGTAATACCAACACCTGATCTCTTCATTCTGATACTAATGGGAAATTCAGTATTACTGTAACATTGTTATATCACAGCTGATAACAGTAACATTGTGCTGCTTGGAAAACCATGGGCATTTAGTCCACGGGGGCCTGGGCCACAGCAGCTTTTTTTAGGCTATTTTTAAAGTCCCATTTATACATGATAGCTCCTGCTGCTAAGTAGTACCACTTTGGTATGAGCCCAGACATTTTGCTGTTCCTATGTAACTCCTTACATTTTTGGGTTTGAGCCAAGTTTGACTTTTCTTTTTTGTAAAAATGGTAGTGCAGTACTGTAAGGAGAAAAAATACAGCCAAGAAATGTAATCAGAAAAACATTCACTCAAGTTTTCTCTAAAGCAGTAGATCTAGCAAAGTGCTGCAGGCATGGTTCATTTACTAGCACTGACATGGCCGCAGAGCCAACAGTGCCTGGAAAATTGTGCTCAGCCAAACTGATGGGTGCATATGGCTGTCGTCTCTTGTCTCTTTTCTCTTGTTTTCCAGCCATAAAAGAGTAACAATGCAGCTTTTGTGAGGCAGTTGTTTGGGAAAGCCTGATGGTGAGCTCTGCTGTAAGGGTTATGAGAGCGTCTGCAGGTCAGGAAGCTTGGGCTGCTGGGACGGGGGCCAGCTCAGAGCCACTGCAGCCAAGGGTGGCCCCTTCCCCATGGTGACCTCGGGGGGAGCTCCCAGGCACTGTGGGGGCAAACCCTGATGGGGGGAGCTGTTTCCAGCAGAGGCTCTGCCTTGGCCCTGCCTGAGCTGCAGCTCCTCACCACCCCATGGCCGTGTCCCTGGCCATGGGTCCCACCAAACCACCTCTGCTCGCAGGCTGGTGTCCCACTCTGGCCTGTTCCCATCCCCAGGGAGGTGCCCTACACCAGGGCTGGGGCTGTCCCCACTTGCTCCCTGCCATCTGCCCTGACCTAGATATAGTGTTTTACATCAAATTAGCGTCTCGTTGAAAAGATTTGTTGGCAGTGGAATAATAAGTGGAGTGAATACATATTTCTGTGCCATTGGCAAAGCTTCTGTAAGTTGCTGTGAGTCCTCATTTGGACTAAGTGTCATGACAACATCATTAATGAAATTTTTCATACATGATGCATTTGTGCAAGAGGTAATGATTAGATAGGAAAGAAAATTACTGCAAAAGAGAACAGATTTCCTTTAAAGAAAGAAAATACAATGCAGGAAGACTTTTTTTTTTTTTTAAGGCATTACCAATACTGTAAATAAACAATCAGACCCATGAGAAAAGTAAAACCACAGCAGTGAGAATATTGTGAATGCTGAGATCAAGTCCTGCCTGCTGGCAGAGTGGGAAGGCTAAGTCACCAGGCACACATATAAACTCTAGATCTCATGTCACCTTACAGACTTCAAACATGACTTCCCATATGCTTTCAAGAACTCTGGTAATGCTTTATATTCAGATTGCTGAATTTGCAGAACAGATGTTAAACTATGGCCATGCAAAAATGAGTGAGTATTTGGAGACTCAATGATTCGAGTGTGATTGTCCTAATGAACAGCACACTATAACTATAATTACTTTTTCTACTCAGTATGGCCATTGCAAGTCTTTAAAACAGAACATTAACTATGTTTCCTTAGGTTTCTCAATGGGTTTTATGTCCTCTTATGCTTTATGGATGGATTAGTGGTTTTGATCACCTGGATTTGATATGATTAATGTTACGAACTTGCTGCATGTCTTCCAGCTTTTGAATTGCTTTCCATAACTCGTGTTTGGTATCATTAAAGTAATTTGAGACATAAATTATTTATGTACAGGGAAAATTCCCTCTATGCTGTAACCTCAGATCTTAGCAGTGGGGTAAGCATGATTTCCCAGGAGAAAATGCTCAGGAAAGGCTGAAGAGCTGAGCCGAGCAAGCAGAGAGCATCACTGTGTCCCACACATTGGCTTGCCTTATTGTATCAAATTCATACCAATGAATGCCTGAGGGCTCCCTTAGGGTTAATAAAATCTTCTCTAATATGGTGTTGGGACATCATCAGCTGGTTCATACATCCTTTGTGATCAGATAGGAGTTTTAAAGAAGACTAAATCTCTCTTTTCTTGTCCAGAAATGTTAGCCTTAGTAAACATGGGCATGACAGTAGGGCTGGTTGTGAAAGGCCTCTACCACAAACGGTCCTTTTCTCTTGGAAAGAAGAAAAATGAAAACTTGGAAGTAGGCAGAATTTGAAACACTAATTCCCCTAATTTTTCTGTGTTAGTTTTATCTACTCAAGCAGTATTCTAACCAATAAAATCAAATACAGCTAATCCTCAAAGAAAGAAGTAGCCAAGTTAATGTCCTCACATGTGTGGCCATGGACCCAAGCTGGCTCCTCCCACTGGAGTATTGGGACAGAATTGCTGTGTAAGGGCTTCAGTAAGCACAGGGGCAGAAGTTGTTTGTTCCCTTTAAAGATTGGCTTATGCATCTGCAGCATTCCTTGCTGAAGCCAGGATATTAGGATGAGGTTGCTTTATTGAGCCAACCCTATGGCAGGGAAAGTACCTCCAATACTGAATGCTTTTTCAACATCACAGACCAAAACCAAACATTTTATAGACTGTTGTGAAAGAGGACTCACCAAAAAGAGTGAAAGAGTGGTTTCTGTATGTTGGCCACCTTTGTCAGTTTTGCTCACATAAAGGTCTGCCATAAGACGCTGACATCAATAGGATGTATTCTAACACTCAGTGTAAGAAAAGCAGGCAGAATATTGCCTTCCAGAGTATAGTCATGGATTGTGGAAACTGTCTTTGCCTTCCTTAGGTACAGAACCTATCTGTCAGTAACTCCAGTACCTCTGTTTCATTTTGCTAGAATATCAGGAAGAAAAATGTTACTCAGCATGAAGAGAAACACATAGCATTTTCTCTGAATGTTTCTAAAAGTAATTTTCTCTCTCACCAAACAGTTCAAAGGTCTCCTGTCCCAATACATTTAACATTAGTAATGCTGTGGTAGAGATGTAGATGTAACAAGGCTTATGGGAAGTGGCCATAGCTTTTATCATTTTTATCAGACAGATGTAAGAGTAAAGGAAAAACCTGAGGAAGCTGTCAGGCAAACATGCGCCTTTTATGGTGGGAAACTAGAGCTGCAATCACAAATCCTTTTTCTCTGGATGCTCCAGTCTAATTTCAAAATACCTTCCTCTCTAAATTACTTGCTCCTCTATGGTTTCCATAATGAAAGGAGCCTCCTGTGGAGACAGTTATCAATCTTTGATTGCTGCAACCAGCATGAAACCCTTAATGCTATTTAGGGAATGAAAATGGATCCTATGACTAAAAAAAATGATCAACCTCTCCTGTCTAACTGTAAATTTAATTATTTCTCTGGTTGTGCCTCCCTGAGCTTTATATAATAATTTCGAAGTAAGTCATAGTTTTAGAGATCATTTAGGTACTCTTTGATTTTGAGCTATTTCTAAATGATTGCTCTACATTTTTTCTTATTTACTCAGCTCTTCTTTTTGTGTAGATATTTAGGATGGATTCACCCATTTCACTTCCCAGTAGCTCCACTGGAAGAACCTGGGTGCCCTGGAATGAAGGTAAAGGGCTGTGAAGACCAAGTGACATAACATTTCACAGGCAGGCCCCACGGTCTGCACCCACATTAGCAAACGGGCGCTGAAGTCTGCAGTCTTGGACCCTCTAATCCTGGCCTGCTGGCTCAGGGGCTCTGCCCAGGTATTGAAATCCAAATCAAGTTTAATCATTAGGGTGGAGACTCCTTTATCAGTGAATTTCTCTTCAAGATAGGGTAATAGAAACCAAATGTCTTTGATGTCAACAGAGGCAACGTGTGCAACATGAGCCATCACAGAGAAAAAGAAGGAGCCTGCCATCTGCCCCAAGGCTCAGAGAAAGATATTTTTTCTTCCCTATCTTTTAGTATAGCATATTGCATCTATGCTTTCTCTTTAAAGACTGATTTGTGGTTGGTTTGGTTTTGGGGGTTTTGTGTTTTTTTAAATTGAATTCTCCCCCTTGGCAGAGCATTTAAAGCCTTTTATGAATACCGATGGGGCTGTACCACAGAACAGAAGGGAGTGGATGAAGTGGTTGATTCTGTAACTCTCAGACTTGCTGTGGGAATGGATGTGGCAATATGAATCTTTTTTATAGGAACAATTGGTGAGGTTTTACAGATTTTGCAGGCCCAGAAAAACCAGTGTTACAGGAAGGCACTATTCACTCACCATGAAAGTGCATATAAAAAGATTTAATAATAATACAAGATGCAGAATCCACTTACTTTCAGAAAACTGTTCTAAATGTCTTCTCAGACAGACAAAAGACTTAGTTTTTACAGAGGTACCATCCCTGCATGATGACAGAGAGAAAATCATAAAGGTTGAAATCAAAAAGTAGTGTCTGTGAAGCCATTATCACATTTGAAATCTAGACCTGCCCATGATGATCCACCTAATGCCTGGCAGGGACCTGCCAGCTGTCTGCCACAGTGCTGCACTCCTGCTGTCTCTCGAATTCTTCACTCCTCACACAGAGGTGTGACTTGGCTAAGCATTTGTAGTCAAAACAGGTTACACATACGGTCAGTTGCTTCATTCACTGAACCTTGAAAAATGTTTTGAGTTCCTTGATATACGAGCAATACTGAAAAAAAGTAGATTAGTGTCAGCTGCAATAGCAAGTGTGTCTTTTCTCAGGATAGGAAGGTGCCTTAAAGGCTTCAAAAGGCTCCCTTTCATGGTCATCCTTGTCCAAAAGCTGGGGGTAAGGTAATATCTAAAATACAGAGAGGGAAAATGAAATATTCACGCTGTCAGTGAGTAATCTTAGCCCTTGAGCACACAGTTCATGGCGTAGAACAGAAAATAACTATTCCCATCAAGTATTCAATAGCTGTCAGGTAAAAATTATATACCATATCCTATGAATGGACACACTGATTTGTGAAGCAGTTACTCTTGTAATTTGTAATTGCCACATTAAAATATATTTTCTCAGAATCCCAAGAAGTTTTTGAATATTTTCTATATACACATTAGAGTTCAGGACACAACTATTTGTTTTGAATAGAGTTTAGTACACACCTCTGTACTTGAATTAAAAAGTTTGCAAATGTTTTTAGTTAGAAAGCCCAAAATAATAAATCTTTTTCCAAAACTATGCTAATATAGAAACCTAAAGCTAGGATTTATCAAGAAAATATTTTTTCTTTTTGAAATTTTAAAATTCCATTCCACAGTCTTAAAAAAAAATATGAATCCTGGGTTGGACAGAAATTTGTAACAAAAAAAAAAAAAATTAAAAAAAATTTTTAAAAAGCTGCCAGGACTCTATGATCAGAAGCTCAAATTCATGTCCAGAGTGTAACTTTGACTATCAAGTCTTTGGTTTCACCAAGAATATTTGCAACAGGAACATTTACTTTGATTATATACATTTAAATATGTACTCAGCGTCTGGAATGAGATTACATTTTACCATCAACGTGTGCCAGAGTAGGTTTACACTGGATATGAGGAAATATGTCTTCATGGAAAGCATTATCAAGTGTTGCAACAGGCTGCCCAGGGAAGGGGTTCAGTCACGTTCCCTGGAAGCATTCAAGAGACATGTAGATGTGACATTTAGGGATGTGATGTAGAGACACTTTGCATTATTAAGTTTATGGCTGGACTTGGTGGTTTTAAAGGTCTTTTCCAACTTAAATGATTTTGTGAATCTATGAATAATTTTATGAATCTACATTATTCACGAAAAAAATTATGCAAATGCCAGAGGGAATGAATCTTACTTAGAGAGGATTTGGCCATAATATCCAATTCAGGTATTTGAAGCACATCTGTGTATTTGTGAAACGTTACAGAAATTATTTAAATTTTGCTTATTCAACAAAGTATTTAGGCTGAAGTTTGCCTTCTAAAAAGGGGCTTCAGGTCTGCTGCTTCCCATGGTGTTAAAGGGAATCAAGCCTGGCTTGCCATGTGTTGTGAAAACATCAGATGCCAAGAGGATTTCCTGCGGGTGGCTGGGATACATAGAAGTTAAATGCGAAATCCTGCCAAGCGACTTAAAAGGGATGGGCTCCAGGCGTGCTGGAGTCAGCAGAGCACTCTCCCGGGGTTTTTCTTGTTTAACTGATAGAGCTATCTCTAGTGGCAGCTAGAAGCCAGACACGATTTTCAAGACTTAATGTGTTTCTGTCTTATCTTGATGATCACTAGTTGGCTACAGACCACAGACAAAGAAAGAATCGGGGAGGGGGAATAGACAAGGTGACGATGTTTACTTTCTCAATGGACTGCAAATAGTTGGTATGTAATGTTTACTTGTAGCCCAACCAGCTTGTCTTGTCTCCCTATGAAAGAGTTCGAGTCTACTTGTATTCCCGAATATTCACAGAGGTTTAGAAACAATTCAGTGAGCTGTGTGTTTAACTTCACTTTTTATTTCCTTTGGAGCTGTTTGTGACAGACAACACATGATAGGGGACTCAGCTATGATAGAAATTTGATAGAGGGAAAACAAGCATCAGCCTAGTTGCCAAAAGACTGCAAAAGCTGCTTAAGTCTAAAAAGAAAAGAGGAGCTTTTCTGTGAAGGAAACTGTGCCTGATATACATGATACTCCATTTGTCAAATAGTTCTTCTTTCACAAAATTAAATCAGAGCAAAACAAAATTGAAATCTGGTGAAATCGACTCGAGACTAAAAAGAAAGATATTAGCCAAAGCAGTAAACCAATACCAACCAAGGAATAAAAAGACCCTAATTTTTTACCTCGGGGAGAACAGAGAAGAATGGCAATTACTACTGGCTGTTTATGGAAGGTGCTCATCTGGTACATGATCAATAGACTGTATTTTGCTCCCACCTGAAAGCCATTGTTTGGAATTTGCTTACCCCTGGAGCAAAACCAACAACACTATTGATCCTGCCATGGATTTTATGGCTGAAAAACAAAAATCCACTTTCTTAACAACCATGACAGCATTTCTTTCCTATATTCAGCCACCTTGAAAGCAAACAGCTTCACACAGTATTTAACCAATGTGGTGATCACCTTAAGAACCTGACATGTGGCACACAGGACATGGCTTAAATGCAATTTTGTGAGTGTGCCACTAATAAGTTAGTACTGGATTTCATTTCTTCCTCTAAAATCACTTAACACAAATTGTCCTGCTCTGCATTGACAAAACATTGCTCGGGAGCACCTCCAAAAGCTGGATGGGTCAATGAATATTGTGATGTCAAAGCTCAGATTAGCATGCCTGCGTTAGCTGCTAGCTGGTTAGCAAGTCACCTCATCTTCCTGTCTCCTTTTTTTGGCCCTGACTGACTTGGCTTACTTAGAAAATGCTACTTACCCAGTTTTTGTATAGCATTCAGCACCCTTGCGCTTTGAGTGATACTCCTGGGATCTGTGTGGGTATTTATATGCCCTCTCCCCACTCTTGCAGCATCTGAACACTTCATATTTGAACATGTTTAACTCCAGCAACCCCCCATCATTATTAACCAGGACAATCTGTGTGTGCAGGAGTACAGTGCAGCAGGGTTAAAACTTCCTTCCAGAAGAAATGTGTCAGAGTCAGAAACTGAGTTTGGGTCACCCAAAGCATCAGATTTTTCTTTCACTATTAAAACAAACTCTCCTGTCTGTTAATCAGCTGGCAGTAAAAAGGGCAGCACTGAGCATGCCAAAGCAGTGAGCCTGTAACAATTTCCATTATGGATTTATAAGGAAATACAGCATTTCGGTCCTTTTAAAATTGAACCCATGCTAAAGCCATTATGACAAATTAATTAATGAGGCCTTTTCAAAAGCATTCAAAGGCATCCATGACTCTATCTCTGCTGTTTTACAGATACCATATGTGACCTAATTCTTTTTTTACTAAAGCAAAGGAAATGCTATGAAGTAAATTCTGCACTGCAGAGTAAAGATGTTAGTCCAGCAAAGCTTTCATCAGAGCAAGGACCACCTCTCCCCTGCCTTCTTGCATGGTTACAAGCTTTGATCTTTGTCTGGGAGCCTTGCATCTCTGCAAATGACTCCAGTTAAAAATGACTCCAGCCAAATATTGCAACAAATGTTTAGATTAAAACCAAAAATCCCTACATCTGCAAATTTGCTCTCAGCCCCCTGCTTTCTTTGAAGAAAATTTCAATCCTGTTTCTGACTGGGCTCTGATGCGTGGCTCCTGGTTAATCTCTGTCTGTCTCCCTGGTAACAGTCAAAGGAGAGGACAGAGAGGTGGGCAGGGAGTGAGCCTCCAGCCACTGTTCCTCTTATCAGGGTCCATCAGCAGGTGTCCCTTGCTCATATCCAGGAACGATAAATACAGCCTGTGGCTAAGGGAACCACCACACAGCTTTCTTCAGAAGTCTCAAAGAGCAGACTGGACTCCAGATTTTGAGATCACTGACTGTATGCAGGCACTGCAATTGCCGCGACAGTTTGTTAAACTAATCTTTTTTTTTTTCACTTTAGTCAGTCTTTGTTCAAGCACCCTCTATGGACATATATCATTACAAACAGAAATACTGAGCCACCAGTTTTTTGTGCAATCTGAATGTTTAGCTAGTGTGGCAACAGTAAAACAGTTTACTGTGTTCAAAACAGTTGTACAAAATCAATCTGTGTGTATATTTGCTTGATGTCTTTTCCCCACCATGAAATGAACAGTTGAGTGTTTGCAAAAAAAAGAGAATCTGTGGCATGGCAACATGGGTGCTGCAGGTTATGCTTCTGCCAACATCTGCTGACCTGTAGCACTCTCCAACCAATGGTAATCTACTCTGTATGCTCACTTTTAATAACTGTTCTGCAAGACTCCTGCTAAAAAGCAAAATTATAAAGACTTGCTGTCAAAACAAGTTCAAAGGTAACATCTGTTCATGAAGAACATCAAAATAATTGAGCCTGAACAGAAGCACTGTCCTTTACTTAAAAGTGACCCAGGAGTGTTGTGAAAAGGATATCAAATTGATAAATTCCTTAATAAATTATGACACTGAAAATAGTACAGGGTAAGGAATTTGACCCACTTGAACCAAGTCACTTCCAGAAGAGAATCAGAAGACTTTTCCTGAAATTCTCTTTCCTGACAGAAGATGGCTATCAAAAATTACTGAATTATGGATAATGACCTCGCTTCAGAACCACCTTTGGATCCAGTACAGTTGTGGGTGCCCAGCAAGGGCATTTAGGCACAATTTTTCTCTTGAAACTGGTGACAATTCTTCAGCCCTTGAGTCTACCAAGCAAAACATCAAAAGATAGTTGGATGCCCCTAAGAGGCTAAAAGAAACTTTAAAGCACAGGTCTGCAGTGGCTCATAAATCACCTAATCCCTGGGAAGCCCGGCAGGAAACTGACTCAGAGATACACAATTATTTATTTCTAAGAGAGTTCCTATGGAAACGAAGTTTGCCAGAACAGGTATTAGCTCTTTTTAGATGATCTTTGTCTCACTCTGATTATGCTTGCTTCTGTTCTGTCCATCAGTCATGCCTTGGGGGACCTCTCAAATCAGCCCCACTGGCTCACAAGCCAGCACCCAGGGTTTTGGGCATAGCCAGAGCTCAGCCCAGCACAGGCCTGGCACGGGCTGGTTTAAGGCACAGGAAGGGGCACAGCAGCCCTCCTCCTGCAGAGCAGCACCGAGGGCACAGCTAGAGACTCAGCAACCCCTTGTTTATAAAAACATCTAAATAATTGAGAGACCAAGTACTTTTTTTAATCTATGTTTTACACCATTTAGAAATCTTCATGTAATATCATGCTCCACATGCAAGAGAAAGGGTTCCTTCACCAGAGATCTTGCCATCTATTTTCAGAAAGCAATCAGATGAGAAAAGTACTACAGAATGGGAGACAGAGAGGAATTTGATGAATTTCATGAAATTACAAGATGAAGGGCTGTGCAGTTGGCTCGGCCTGGACTTGCCTCTCCTTGGGTTAAGCAACTTCCTGAAGTAGTTTCACTGCAAAATAGTAGCAAGCACAGCTGTGAAAGTGTGGCCTGCAGACATGCCTGCATAGATTTAGCAAGAATGGGACTTTTCCTGAAGGCTCTAACTTCTTAAGAAATACATGGAGCACCTGTCAAAGGGCAGCTATCATCAGGCATAAGTCAGGCTGGTTAGGTATTGAGTTCCTCCGCTTTGAGGTGAGATAAGGGATACAGAGAAGCCACATTTGCTGGGGAAAAACACCATTCTGGCAATAAAGCATGAGAAGAAAACCTGACAGTTGTCTTAAATACATTTTTAGTTCCTGAGACCTTGTATGCTGTCATTTTTTCTACTTATTTAAACAGATACTGTAATTTTACTAGTAGCTTAGAGTAAAGAAGGCAGCTAAGGAGGAATCAGTAGGAGGTTGTTTTTATTTTCAAAGATGCAAGGATTAGTAACGTAACATTTAAGTATAAACATGTAAATTATATGGGATGCATTGTCTAACTGTGCTACATCTCAGTACAACCACAAAAAGCTATAGTTTCTGAAAAAAAGTATTTCAATCAAGCATCAGTAATACTAGATGATACACTATTATGAACGTACTAATTTTAGCCTAATATCCAAGACAGATATTTTACAGTAGATCCACCTACAAATTATTAATAGCTAAACATTTCTGCTAATAATTCATGTAACCAGATGTGGAAATAAAAATTAACACCTATAACTAATTGGAAAAATATTTTAATCAAATAAAAAAATCTCCACAAAATGCTTTATTTAGATCTTCAGCTTTTAAAACTCATAATCTGACTTTTCTATTCATAATAAGTAAGCTATGCATTACTCAGGTCCTCTTTCATCTTATTTGGTTCCCAACTTCTCTATAGCAAAGAGCTGTACTAGCAGTGATAACACCATTTTTTTGTGCTATGAACAGAAAAAGTACGCATCTGGTATAATTTGCTTTAATACACTTTAATGTAATTATAATTTATTAATAAACAGTTGAAATGCTGCATTATTTGAGCATTTTTAAATGCAGACATATTCACTCAAAATAATGAAAATGTGTAACTGCTTTTTTTCCTGAATAAATATTGATAGTCACAACAGTGCTACAAATTCTATATTTTCAGGTGTGTATTAAAATTAATAGAAGCTGGGGCCTTTAGCATGTCACAGAATAGGAATACAAATTTCCAGTCATAATACTTGGTTAATAGCAGACGTCTGTCTCTTTTATAGTGCTTGACAAAAGAAAGTGCCTCTTCTACATTGTAAAACAGTGGAAGAGACATGGGCCATTAGCAAAAGCAAAACATTTTCACTTGATAAGTCAATCTGGGCTGTTTTCTTCTGTCATGTCAGCAGTGTCTGAAAACAAAGGAGACACAGAAGCCCCAGGAGACGGCATGTCTGCCCAACCCCGTTTCTGAGGGATCTCTTAATTTGTTTTTGAAAGCACATAGTAAACTTTCCAGGTGTCAAAATTTAATATGCTACATAGCATGCTGCAGCCACTGACACCGTGGGACATGTGAAAAGCTGTTCCAAATCACTGTCCTTGGGGAACATACCTCCATACTTTTTCTCCACCTCCCTGGCTGTCACAACAATCCCTTGATTAGGCAGTAAGACCTGGTCTTGTCTCGAGCGATTTGATAAGCAGTTGATAACCAACAGTTCATTAAGCTCTTGGGATATATAAGCCACAAGGTTTTCAGCATGCCTCTGCACTTGAGTGGTGTGACAGCTCCCTGTTCAGCAGCCCAGGAGTCATTGGAAGATGTTGACGGCAAAAATACTTGTTTTTGCTGTGAATGGTTTCCTAAGAGTGGCAACAGGCTTGGACATTGGATTATCCACGAAATGCGTAGTGATACCCAAGGAGATGGGCATGTGCCACAAGATTGGATACTCTGAAATGAGACTTCCCAACCTGATGGGACACACAAGCATGGCAGAAGTTATCCTAAAATCCACCACCTGGCAGCACCTTGTACACACAGACTGTCACCCTCACGTGAGGACGTTCCTGTGCTCCCTGTTTGCGCCCATCTGCTTAGATACGTAAGTATCACAGCACAGTACAAAACTCCAGCCTTTATTTGCCAGAACAGGAATGAAATCAAATGCATGTTTATCATAATCTAAAGGAGATCTCCACTTTTCCTGAAGTAATTCTGCTAGCTTTTTTCGTATTCATCAGAAAAAAAAAGTACTGAAAACTTGTTCCACTTCAATTTTAGTTTGCTTTGGAAACATGAATGGTGTTGTCAAAGGATATAATGTTTTATTTTGTTACAGCTGAACTTTATTCTTATTCATTTAGGTTAAAGCACCTACAGTGAATAGAATCAGGCTCATACTGAAGCTTTTCTCAGGTTGTCATAAATGCATTTTTAAAATCATAACTACATATTGTAAGCTCAGTCCATACAGTATAGACTGCTTGCATGATTTGCATAGCTGCTGCTTCTGGAATGTTGTTATTATTATTGAAGGATGTTAAATGTCAGCAAAGATTATGTACTTTGCACAGGAATCACTGTTGCAATAGTTTCTGTTGTCACTGAGCTCTCTGACTCAGGCTGGTATTTCCCCCGACGACAGGTTCATCCATCCTTGTAGGAGTATGTGTGCTGCTGTCCGTGACAGCTGCGCCCCCGCGCTCCTCTGCCACGGACACCCCTGGCCGGCCAGCCTGGACTGCGATCGATTCCCTGGGGATGAGGACATGTGCCTGGCCCCTCTCACTAGGGACTATAAATACCTGCACAAAGGTAAGTCCAAGAGGGCAGAGGGGAGAGTGGCCGCGCCCTGCGCTCCTGGGAACCGGGGAGATGCAAGGGACGCCGTTCCCAGCCATTCTGTGATTCTGTAAATGCGGTCAACTCCACCCTTCCTGCCTCGAGCAGGGCTGGCAGTGCCAGTGCCGGCAGAGTGCCAGTGCCAGTGCCGGCAGAGTGCCAGTGCCGGCAGTGCCAGTGCCGGCAGTGCCAGTGCCGGCAGAGTGCCAGTGCCGGCAGAGTGCCGGTGCCAGTGCCGGCAGTGCCAGTGCCGGCAGAGTGCCAGTGCCGGCAGAGTGCCAGTGCTGGCAGAGTGCCAGTGCCAGTGCCGGCAGAGTGCCAGTGCCGGCAGAGTGCCAGTGCTGGCAGTGCCAGTGCCAGTGCCGGCAGAGTGCCAGTGCTGGCAGTGCCAGTGCCAG
>VXBQ01007358.1:621089-642256 GCA_013400175.1 Phainopepla nitens
AGTGCCAGTGCCAGTGCCGGCAGTGCCAGTGTCGGCAGTGCCAGTCCTGGCAGTGCCAGTGCCGGCAGAGTCTCAGTGCTGGCAGTGCCAGTGCCGGCAGTGTCTCAGTGCCGGCAGAGTGCCAGTGCCGGCAGTGCCAGTGCTGGCAGAGTGCCAGTGCCGGCAGAGTCTCAGTGCTGGCAGTGCCAGTGCTGGCAGAGTGCCAGTGCCGGCAGTGCCCGTGCCAGCAGTGCCAGTGCCAGTGCCATCAGTGCCAGTCCTGGCAGTGCCCGTGCCAGCAGTGCGGGCTGCAGCAGACCTGCAGCGCTGGCAGTCAGCAGTGCAGCAGGCTATGCTGCGGTGGGGGAGGAAGGCAATTATCACCTGCGCAGCTGTGGGCAGCGTCATACACGCAGCAGCACGCCGTGTTCGAGTTGTTTTGAGGTCTCTTTAGAGACCTATCATTGACCCTTATCACAGATGCATTTATGTATACAACAAGTTGGTTCTCAGATAGCTCAGGAAAATTGGGACGATTTTATCTGATTTTCCTGAAAGAAACATGAGCTATCTTGGCATTAATGTTCAAATCTTCAAATGCACTCACACTCACTAACCCTCTGGAAAAGAGTAAGATTAAGTGCTGCTAGCACACCCAAATTCATATATAATATATATGAACATGTATGAATATATTCATATATTCATAGGTATTCACAGGCTTAGTGCAGCTGAACCCAGAGTGACTGACAGAATCAGCCACCCAACCCCTTCCCTCCCACTGTAGTTGTGTTTAAAATTATACTGTATTTGCTACTTTATTTGCTGTTGATATTTGATCTTGTCAGTCTGAACAAGGGCTGAATGTGCATGGAAAATGAAACTCCTGTTCATCTCTAGCCTTGTTTTCAGAGAACTGTGTTGACTTTTTACCTATTATCACTGGCTCTGTATTTGATGTGTATTTTGTCTGTCATCCCTGTGGTTAAACAGTGGGTTCTCAGCTTTGACAGTAGGAAATTAAAACAAATTATTCCTAAAGATAACAACGAGACTTTGTAATTTCTTATCAGTCCTACCAAAGCCTACCTGCCAGACCTGCCCAGCAGTGGAGGAATTCTTTACACACAAAAGAGTTCTTGAAGTCTTCTGTGACAGTAACTTTGGTAAGTCCTTGCTAGTGTACCTGGTGTTAAAGAAACTAACAACTCTTCTTCTAAATGTTTTAAAAGTAGGATTACAACTAGTGACAGTTTCTGCAGGGATTTCAAAGGATTAAGAGTTTGGCTAAATTAGCTTTAGGTTAGTTTTCAGAACAAGTTCTTTCTAATCTAAATATAAGGAGGATTTATTGTGCATGAAAGATTTATTAATGATCTGATTTCCAACCAAATAAGTGTCCTGGTCTAGCTGGCTATGACATGCTTTATGGAAAATATGTCTGTCAAAAGCAGCCAAATAAGCAAGTTTGACTTTTATTAACATTTAAACTGAAAGTAAAACTTTGGTGTTTTACCAGTATATGGTGTATCTTTGCTACTTCAGTGAACAAGATTTTTGTGATACTTAATTTACTGAGTAGGAGACTCAGAAAATCATATCCTGTTGTCTTGTTGGAGGGGTGAGTGGAGTTGCCCTAGAGACTTCCTGGAAAGCCCTTTGATGGCAGTGCAAAGAATTTCAGTAACTTTGTGTAGCATTAGATCAAGAAATACAGACAAATGTCATGCTAAAAAGTGTTGTTGGAGTCAGGTGGGGTAGGTTGATGCCTATAATGAAAAGGGAATATCTAAAAGGGTAGTATCAGCAAGCTATTTTTGTCTACGGATTCCACACATGGACAAGGTGAGTTTCAGGAAAATTTCTTGGGCAAGTTTTGTGGTACAAGAACAAAACCAACAGCTTACAATATGTAATTACCCTAAGTCTGACATAACATGGAGATGGTGAAAATAAATTACTCATGTTTGTCAAAGTATTTTTTCCTGGTCACCTAATTCAATAGAAAAGAACCCTCCCCTTACTATATAAAATTTATTTTTCAAAAATGTCTTAAGCTTCTGCTGGAAAAGGCCACACCTTACTCTGTCAACATAAATTATGATCATATTTTTAAGGAATTGTCCTGTTTTCACTGGTACTGTTTCTTACTGCACTTGAGAAATGGTCTGACTTGCATTTCCTTTTTCTTTTTCCTTAGCAGTGAAAGTAAAGCTGTCCAAGAAGAGAACACCATTTGAGGACCAAGAGTATAACATTGAATGCCAGGTGGAATTCATTACCCAGGGCTCACTCTTGCCCTATGAAACTCAGAGTATGATACAACAGTGGCTGCTAATCAATGAAAAATGTATAGAGAGGATGACTCCAACCCACCGTCCCATGGTGTATCTCCTTGTGGGGAATATTGAAGAGGGCATAGTTTTAGTAAAACAGGTTTATCGCTGGCAGAGGAAGGATTCCCAGCTGACTTTGGCCACTCAGAAGTGGAGATACCATAAATGTTTGTAAATATTTATCATATTACTTGTAAAAAGATGATTATGCTTCTCAAGCCAAACCTACCTTGTAAATAGGAATGTATTATAAGTTGAATATAAAGTTTTAATTTCTTTTTAAATTGTACTGTAAGTTGAACCCAAACCCCAGTTTATCAGGCTTCCTTTTGATAGTGTTACAGCTACTCTTGTTCTGTTTGGACTTGGACAGCTATGGATAAATCTTTCTTTGAGTTATGATTGAAAAAAGTTGTAATATGTGCAAAAACCAGTATAAACCAGTTTCAAATCCAGCTGGCTACTTTTAATGTATTTGTCTATAACACCCACTCTACCATTTTCTCCAGTAACCTAAACTTTCCCTTGCCTAACGTTTCATGAATGCACCTCATTTTCTCCCATTGGACTATTTTGAAAGGAGGCAGCCCTCTGCTGGTCTCTTTTGCCAGAACCAGGGTGGAATAGTAGAACAAGTAACTAAACACGGTATGGTTGGCCCCAGTCGCAAGAAGATTTGGTTACTGGGTGTCATAAATCAGATCCCTGCTACTGAAAAGTCCCTTTTCGTATTCAGACACGTTACAAAAATTAATTTATAAAATTCACCCGCTGTCCAAATGGTCTGCAGGGAACTAATGGAGTCAAAATAATAATTAAAAAAAAATTTCAGTAGGCACAAGATTAGCATTCTCATGGTCCGTGAAATACACTGACATTAAAGACTACATGAAGATGGACAGAACTTGACTTAATTTTAGTTTTATAAATGTGTATAATAAACACACTAACAGATGGCAATAAATCAGAAACTATTTCAATAACACAGTGTCTATTATTATATTTTCTTGAAACAAATACAGGGAAAGTTTATGGGCAGTAGATTTCTAAAATTCGCACCTGTAATGATCTGGGTTTCGGATACATTCCCCAAAAGCACAGGTTTGTATTAGGTTACTGAACGTGATGACACACATCCATCACTTTCTACGATGAACTGGGAACTAGTAGAAAGCGAGGAGAAGAGCGGTCAGTAATGGAAGGAGCTGTGAACACACACGTGCCGGCTGTCCCGGCAGGACTCGGGCAGGAGAGGCATCGGCGCCCGGGCCCGCCTGCCTGGGCCGCGCCACCCTGCGGACATGGAGGAGTCATCCTTTTAGACCAGGCTCTCACTTTATTTTTCATTCTGTCAGAGGATGCCGCACAGCCCGGGGGTTGTTTTGCTCTTGGGTCAGTTCCACGCTAAAACCCTTCCCGAGGCCCCGGCCCGCCCCGCCCGGCTCCGCAGCAGCGGCACAGCGCGGCCGCCGCAGCTCCCTCAGGCGGCACGCCCACAGCCGGGGCCGGCCGCGCCGCCTCCCCGCCCTCGGAAGGCGTCGGCCGGGCGCGGGCCCGGCGTGGTTCCGTGGGAGGCTGCCCGACTGTACCGGGGCTCCCCGGCTCTGCCAGGCGCTCCCCGGCTCTGCCAGGCGCTCCCCGGCTGCGCGGAAAGCGAGCGGCGGAGCGGAGCAGAGCGGAGCGCGCCCGGGGCGCAGGGAACGCGGCCCCGCGGCCGGCAGTGCGCTCCCGTCCGCTGTCTGCCCGTCGGCTTCTTTATCTCTCTTCAGTGTCTCTGGGGTTTTTGAAAGACCGATAAAGTTCCAAACCAAACCGATCCCCGTAGCTGTTCTGCGCGTGGTGCACGAAGCCCTGTTGTTCCCACTTCGCGGCTTTGCAGCTGAAGCTCTCCCCGCCGCGGTTCGGCCTCGCCGCGCAGGTGGGTCTGTGTGCGCGGACGGAGGAGGCGGCCTGGGCTCGCAGCCTCGGCTGCTTCTGCGGCCCCGCGGGCCCGGGGCTTCGGGCGCTGGGGTACCCCCGCGCCACAGCTGCAGCGCCCAGCGCTCCAGCGCTCGGTCTTTGAATCCGGCCTGCCTGCGCCCGACCTCCAGGGGTGCGGTTTTGTCAGAATCCCAGTCCTTAATGTTTCCTTTGATTTCGTTCTGTAAGGACAAAGTCTAAAGTACAAAACTGTCATGCAAGCGGGTGTGCTCTGCACTTATATATTCTCACTAGTAACTGGTTGAAGTTTACTTCTAATGTGAAATATGTGGCTTGGGGTTTTTGTTCCGCTCAGTTGTAGCAATGGCTTCAGGAACAGCGCTGATTTATGATGAGGAGATGACCACTCACAAGCTACTTTGGAGTGAGTAAGTCACTGCTGTTGTGTTTATGAATAACTTCTTATGAGGCCTGATGAAAGCAGTACCAAATAAATGTATTTTTTGTATATGTAATAAGAAATATCTGGTGATACTTCCTGTCTTTTCCAAGTAAATAGAAAGTCTTTCCTTTAAGAGGAAAAAAATATTCACAATTTGTATCTAGATACTGGAATGATTATCTGAAACTGGACTTGAGAAGCTGCAGGCATCCAGTCTGGGAGGCCTTAACAAGAGGTGTTAGGATGAAGCATCTGAGTAGCCCCCTAAATAATGTGTTTTAAGCTAACTAAATTGTTTATAAAACTAAAGTATCATTGACCTTGGACAAGTATGTAGATATACTCACTCAGCTGAAGCATGTCAATTACATTGTTAGAAATTGGTATATGACTTAAATTTGCATAAATTAGAGGAGATCCTTTGCAGTGCTCAGAGTAACAATCCATTGTTGTCTTCTCTCCCAAACCTGCTTCTCCTCTGTTCACCTTCATTGTAACCTACAGCTTTCAACTGCAGCATTCCCATGTCTGTAGTTAAGCATTGCAACTTTTTACCAGTGAGAGAGGAAACAAAAAATGATGCTATTGTATTGTTTGTTTGGGTTTTTTAAGATTTGGTTTTACTTATATATTTTAGAATTAATTTCTGACTCAGTTCCAAAACAGAAAATACCTAAAGATTTTTTTTTCCCATTTTTACTCTCGTGTATCTCTCTTTTAGGGTAATAAATTTTCTTAAAATGGGGAGTTAAAAGTAGGCTTTATGAAGTGTATTATTTACCTCTGCCAGCGTGGTATCATACTAATATAATTATTGCTTATTTTTAGTCCCGTTTGTGATATTGAAGTGCCAGAAAGACTTTCATCCTCTTATGAGCAGCTCAGAAGTTACCATCTTGTGGAAAGATGCGTCCATGTGCCTGCCAGAGAAGGAAGCGAGGAGGAGATCCTGTTGGTGCACAGGTCTGAAACTTAACTTTCATTCAGATTAATTTAATGAAACAGCAGATCTCATATCTCCAGATTGTATTTTGATGCATTTGAAAAGAGTGTTCCAAAATTCAATGGTTTCCATTAATTTCAATGGGAAATGTGTCACAATGTTGAGTATGGCATAGGTGCTGAATTATGAATCTGCTATTCCACTAAATCTACATTCTCATTCTGTAGGCTCTTAAGCAATGAATGCTGATTTATGTGTAGGAATACAAGAAACTTCTAAAAAATATTTATAGTTGCTTACTTAAGTGTTGTAATCTCTCTTTCCCCTGCAGTTTAGAGCACTTGGAAGTGGCAAAAAGCACTCAGACAATGAATGAGGAGGAGCTGAAAAGGGTCTCTGAAAATTATGATGCTTTTTTCTTTCATCCGGTGTGTAAGTTAAACTGCTTCCTCCATTGGGACTTACAACTGTTTGTGTTACTGCACCTGAGTGGCATTTTTCTAAGAAGGGGATGATTAAAAATACATTTTTTTGCTACTGACATAGTCTCACATTTATTTATGATATGATCATTATCTGTTTCTAGTTTAGTATAGTGCTGTAATTTAAATTGCTCAAGTGTGCTGTCATCTATTTTGTAATTGTATCACACCAGTATAATGCATTACTCAAATTTTAGCTCTATCATAGTCACTTAATGTCACTGTAGACCATTAGGGACCTACAAATCACATTTTGGTAACAATTGCTCTTAAATGTTGTGCCATGAAATGGAGATGAAGTCTTTNCAAATCACATTTTGGTAACAATTGCTCTTAAATGTTGTGCCATGAAATGGAGATGAAGTCCTTTATTTTCAAAGATTCCGTGTTATTCCACTCAATACATCCATCTCACTTTTTTTAACTGCTCCACAGAGAGCATCCTTATAAAGCTTATGGTGATCTCTGGTAATCATAGGGGAAAGCACGTCGGAAGCTGTGTTGTGAAGTTCTGTTTCAGCTACCTTCATGTAGCTTTGGTGGGGTAGAATTATGTCAAGATGGTTTGCTGCTGGGATGCTAAAGCATGTCACGTGTGCCTTGTTTAAGCTGTGAGTTTCTTTCTCAGAGCACTTACCGCTGTGCCAGACTGGCAGCAGGAGCAACTTTGCAGCTGGTGGAGGCGGTGATGTCAGGAAAAGTGCGCAATGGAATGGCGTTAGTCAGGTAGGAAAATACGCGAGGAAGTTTTCACTTAGCGAAGTTTCTTTTGTTGTGAATAATTTATTCAATTTTGGTTCAGGCCTCCAGGTCACCACAGCCAGAGAAATGCAGCTAACGGGTTCTGTTTGTTCAACAACGTTGCTATTGCAGCAGAATATGCAAAACTGAAATACGGTCTGCAGAGGTGAGTGCGTGGTTGACTCTAGAGAAGCTTCTCGTATGTAAACAACAGCTCGACTTTGTACTAGTTCAGATTAATGTCTAGAGCTTGTTGGGGGTCATGTGCTTTTTGGTTCAAAAGCTTTTTTCATTTATGCCCTCTGTAGATTAAGATGCTGTCGCTCTTCCTCTGAATGTTTTCTTTTACTGATCTGTACAGAATCCTAATTGTTGACTGGGATGTGCACCATGGGCAAGGAACTCAATATATATTTGAAGAAGATCCAAGGTTTGAAGGATTTTTTTTCTTCTTTAATGTCAGCTGTTTAAAGATTGCTTGCCTTTCTAGAGGATAAAATTCCCTAAACTATTAAAAGTAGAATCTGGCAAAACATTCACCTTGCTATTTTAGTCTCTCTGTTTTTAATTTGTTATAAAATAGAAGGAAATGTCTAAATCAAAATAAAATGTAAATCTGTTCTGCTTTAAAGAATAACAAACAAAATTAGCAATGTGATTACCTTGGTTTGCCAGTACTCAGGTAGTACATCTATTCTCTGTTCATGAATCTTTCAATTGAAGTCTTCAAGTAGTAGTTGGATAAAATAAATAAGCATTATGTTTTTTTGGAAAAGTGACATAAGTAGGTTCTAGAAACAAGTCTGCTGTTCTGAAAGTTCCTTGTATTTGATCTATATGGAGTGCATACTTGCAAGACATTTTTAGCATGTTAATTTTTAGGTTAATTTTGGCATAGGATCTACTGTACCAATTTTTACAGTCTAAATCCTTTGAGAGAACTAAGGAGAAAGGATAGAATAGTTTTATTTTCTTGCTTTTGGGCATTGCAGCCACCAGGTTGAGGATATAAAATCACTTCCGCAATCTTTTTATCAAATTGGATTTTTATTTTATTTTCAGTGTTTTGTACTTTTCTTGGCATCGCTATGAGCATCAGGAATTCTGGCCATCACTCAAAGAATCTGATTATGATGCTGTGGGACTGGGAAAAGGAAAAGGTTTTAACATAAATTTGCCTTGGAATAAGGTAAATACTGTTTACAGCACAAGAAAGCAAGTGCAATATCTCTGTATCTCAGCCTTTATGCAACACTTTCTGAGTGAGTGCACTGCTTCACTTGCTTGGCAAATGTCTTACACAGTGTATATCCTTCTTGTCAGGGAAATGTTTGCTGGAAAAATATGGCTCAGAATGTGATAATGTTTGAAAAATAAAAGGGAGAGAAAAATTTGCACACTCATTTTCACTTGAATATCTTGCCTAGCCATCAAATCTAAAACTGTTTCAGGAGACAGTTACATCCATCCTTGTTTAGCAGAACTGAAACTCCTTAAGATTAAAATGGTGGATATTTATGCACTTTACTTAAATAGAGGTTTTTTTACTGTACTTCATAAGATTCTCTCATCTTTCCCTTTTCCTATCTTCCCATAAAGGCTCGAAGAACCTTAGAAAATTTGTCATTCCAACTGGAAAACATGACCCGTGTTTCTCATATTTTTCAGATTGGGATGGGAAATTCAGATTATCTTGCTGCATTTTTCCATGTGTTGCTTCCAATGGCTTTTGAGGTAATTATTTACTACCAAACAGTACTTCCTAAGTGTTTTTTAAGCAGGTACCATTGAATATTTTACAGCAATACAGTAATTGCCAGTAGCACAGTTAGTACATTTATTCTGCTGGTATGATGTTGCCCTGAATAGTATTTATGGAATTTTGGCTTTTAAATGTTCAACATAATCATCTGCAGCTTCTTCAGCAGACAGGAAAATAGTGTAAAAGGGTAATGTATTCAAGGAGAATACTTATTTGTGTTCATATGCTAATTGAAATAACAGCTGATCATGATACAGTTGAAAACAAAAATACAAAATTGAAAATACAAATTGAATTTGATACAAAATTTAAAATAGGACATAAAGATGTGCTACAACTGTCTCTTTTGTAACAGTTTGATCCTGAACTGGTTATTGTCTCCTCTGGATACGATTCTGGAATTGGTGACCCTGAAGTAAGTAACTTGTAGTCTTTGTGTTGTCAGTAGTGAATCTATTTGGAAACATTCCTGCTGTTTAAATGTCCTGTGATTGCTAAGTGAAATTCACTTTGATCAAGCCAAAAATACATGCTTGAGTCTTTAGGATGACCCAAGTTCATTAAACATTACAACAAGACATGTAAAGGCAGGTTATCCCATAAGTGTAATCTCACCTTCCTTAAATGCAGTTGGTTCAACATTCTGTTTGATATAATGAGAGGCAAGTGTTCTGGTATTCCATCTCAGACTTGGGTACTTCAGATTGATTGTTTGGGTTTCTTACCAGTGTTTTTGAATCAAGGTGTCATCTCTTAAAATTTTTTCCTTGGTTTAGGGTCAGATGAATGCCACTCCTGAGGTTTTTGCCCACCTTACCCATTTCCTGATGCAGTTAGCTAATGGAAAGCTGTGTGTCATCCTAGAGGTAAAGACTTTTGAAATGTTTTCCAGGGGAAAATATTAGAGCCATTTAGGGCAAACGAGAACCTAGGAAGCAAAACTTCTTAACAAAACAAAATAATTTCCTTTTTTTATCATTATTTTAAGAAATGCAAAAAAGGCTAAGATTTGACAGTGCTCTTACACTTTAGAGTTTTGAAACAAAGAAGCCATATGCTCATAATTAAAAAAAACTTATCTACCACAGATCAGTTCTTGTATACAGTGATTAGTCTCCTGCTCTTGACAGTCCCAAACTCATTAAAATGTATTTAGTGAATAGGCTGTATTACCAATGTTTTTAGAAGTGTATTTTACTCCAGGAGACTTCATAAAACCTTTAACCTAAATATACTCTTACTTAGTAGTGAAGCACTTAGAAAATACCCTCTTTTTTGGTTTAATGACTGTATGCAGGCTCTTTAGGAGCTCTTTTTTATTCTTTTTTTAACAATTAAAATGCTTTTCCTTTTGAAATCTAGACTTCAACTCCCTATTTCTGCTGCATGTTAGAAAAGTAGTGGCTTTTCAGGTAAATCAGTGTGTGGAAATATTGCTGCCAACAAGGTCCTCAAGAGTGAACTGTATATTAATTGATTCACTTGACCTCTTCTTTTTGCATGATCTTTCTTCCATCATCCTTGTCTCTAGCAGGTTATTACAGATACTTTTGTCTATCAGCTGAAGTGCAAATAAGCATTCACTCCTACCACAGATGGTATGACTGCTCCATAGGTGATAGATGGCTTCCTGTATGTCACCTAGCAGTCTTAAATCCATCTTGTTCTCCAAATTCTGCCAAACTCTTGGGCAAACACATCTTAGAAGTGTCAGGCTGTGGAAGATTTCTCTTGTGCAGCCATTTTAGAGGACTGTGATAGCATTTGCCTTCTAAGGAATCTTCCACAAGGATTGTTGAAGATGGCACGTTGTAGATGGGAATGGAGATGATGTGTTTTTATGGCAAAGTAATGACTGATTTCTGAAATTACTTGAACTATGGCGAAGTGAGTTCAATCATGAGATGCCAGTGAAATTCAGCTGGTGCCCAATAACTTACTGTTTTCATATTGGAAATTCACTGACTTAGATATACTTGCACATCATCTTCTGTTTCTGTAAATACAGATATATTTCAAAAGGATAGTTTATTTTCTATGTTGAAATTCAGAGAGATGTTAAAAGTACTTGTCCCTTAGTTTACACAAAATACTTTTTAGGGTGGATACCACTTGAAATCATTGGGTGAATCAGTGTGCATGACTGTAAAAACTTTGCTTGGAGATCCTGTACCTCAAATAACTGGAGAAATGGCACCTTGTCTAAGGTAAGCATATAAAGAATTTTAGAACAATTAATGTGTTTTTTAAAGAGACTAAAGACATACATGCATTGAACATTTTGCTGAAGTAAGGTTTTAATACAGTAGTTTATAATACCTGATTTTCTTCTTTGGATAACTTGTATTTTTAAAAAGTCATCCAAGGTACAGTTTGAAATACTTTTTTTTCTGTACAACATAAAGCTTATAGCATAAGATATAAGCACAAATCTATAGCATAAAACTATAAACCGTTTTATCCTTGGGCCTTGTTATCCTATAGAAATCCATCTCACTCATGGCTGAGATAATCTTGCTGTAATCAAGGTAATACCAGTTAAGCCAGTATTTGGGAATGTATGCAACTGCAAGTGCTTCAGACCCCAGAGCCACTTCAGTCACTGCAGTACAGCAACAGCTGGGGCAAACCTTTCTCTCATCAGTGAGAGTGAGAGCTGATGGTATCCAGAGCCAGTCGTGATGATTTACTTGTGTTTCTGGAATTGGGAGCATTGAGGCCCGGGGTGCAAAAGCACTTGACTATGTAGAGCTGTACCAAGATAATTAAATTTCAAGTCTCACTTCTTTTTAGAGACACTAAGACTGTGTTTGTTTGTTTGTTTGTGCAGTGGTGGAATCTGACCTAGTAAAGCATTCTGAACCTTGGGCCTGAATCAGTCCCACATCTAAAGAGTCTTTCTCTCTACCTGTCTGCACTATCTCCTCCACATCTCCATGTTCTGTCCTCCATCTTCCTCCAGCTCAGTAGCTGTCCTGTGCTTTTACTAGCAGAAATGCTCCTCGTGCACTTTGGTGCAGCACCTCCCATTTGGCTGTGTTAGTTAAAACTCAGAGCTTGGATCAGTCAGGGAAGCAGTGTGGATTTACATAGACTGTGGGCTGAGTTGCATTTGGTAAACTGATGGAACAAAACTGGTTATTTTGCTCCTAGCACATCCCATAAGCCCTCTGTGTTCTCTTTTTCTTCTCTAGCAGCTGTGGTATCTCAGATTGCTATCTTTCTATGTCACAGACAGTTGATTACATACTTATCCAATACATCAGTCCAGCTCCTGAGCACCTTACAAGTAGTCTGCAAGTACATGGAATTTCTTCTGGATTTAATACGACTTGAATTATGTTTGTATGATAGCTAATGCAATGGGACCATTTGCCCATAGTGCTGCAAATACTAGTGATAATAAAAAAGGAGATTTCAACACAAAGAATAGCAAGGTGTGTGATTTACTTAGTTCCTGAACAGATTGTCTTGCTTTTGAGTCAGTCTAATTTAATCTTTATATTGCGTAGATAAAATCTCCTAGCAAGACATTGACAGACAGGAGAACTTTTCCTGAACTCATACAGGTGTGCTTCCTCCTACAGCAGGGTTGGCATTTCACTCAATGTGTAAATGTGTGTACATGCTGTATGTGTTCTGCACTTTCCTTTTTTTATTCTCTAATCTTTTCAAGCAATGTGCCCATTGACTCTCATGCTGTTTTGCATTCTTGGAAGAGATCAAAGTTTGTTCATTTTCAGTTGGATTTTTTTGTTTTGCTTTTTTGTTGAGATAAGTTATGATTCCTCTTATGATTTTCATTATTGCTGATACTGTTAATCTGGTTTATTTTTTAGTGCTGTTGAATCTATTCAAAATGTGAGAGCAGCACATAAACCCTACTGGAAATGGTTGGCTTACGAAGGTAGTTTCTCTTCATTCAAGCAAATGTTATTGATAAATGGATTTATACAGAAACTGAAAATTAATAAAACTAATACCAGTGGATTAAACTAACTGAACAAGCAGTTAATCATCAAGTGACTGATGAAGCAGTATGAGGCTTCATTCAAGGTCATGTCTTCAGCTGCTCTGAAAAGAACTTTCTGAAGCTGGCAAACATCATGCCAAAAAGTAGCCCTTTGATATCTTTGTTTGAGGATGCTGTTTTCTGTGTCAAAAATATGAGCATAAGCTTTATTACAATATATGACCTTTCACTAGATTAAAACAAATGTAGTAGCTCTGAAAAAATAATCTGTGTCAGGAGACACTGTAGCTAGTGCATGGGAGTAAATATGCATATTATGAATAAAGATGTATTCTATTTTGTGAATAAATATATCCAGATATTAACACATTGCTTAGAAACTAATACCTGTGAAACCCCTCTTTCTTTTTCTCTAGATACATCGTTTTTACAAAATTTGAGTACCAAATCACACTTACTGAAGAAGACTAATTCAAATCCCTCCACAGAACATGAATCTAAGATAACTAACAATAACAACACCATCAAAGTAGAAAGGTTCTTGGAACTGCACATGAAAAATATTCTATTCCCAGTGCCTCCCATCAAAACAGCAACAACTGGCTCTGAAAGTTCAGAACATTTTCTCCCTGAACATGTTCAGCTGGTGAAGGAAATGGACAAAACTGCAGTAAAAGCTCTTGTCAGGTTGGTCCTATTTATTTTATTTTTCACAGAGGATGAGAGGTCTCTGTACAGACTGTCATCTAGCTCTGTGTCTGCCATGGTCATCTTTCTGGCCTTACTCTTCTCAGTTACAGCCAGAATTTCTTCCTTTATAAATGAAGATGTTTGTGTTGTATAGCACTCATAGCCTGAAATCCTTTAAAGAAATAACCAGAATACTTTTTCTCTATAACTCTTTCAATAGAGATAGGACAGCTAATGTGAATGTATTAATTTAGAAAGAGATTTTGCTAGGAAGCTGCCTTAAAGCTCTGTACTCACTTTTAGCTGAAAAAATACCAAACTGCTCTGATTTGAGAAAATCAGTGGGTTTTTTTTGTCTTCATCTAGTTTTGACAGAACTCTGTTTCCTGAATATCATCAGATGTTTTTGTTTTCTTTCAGTGCAGAATGGAGACAGGTTTAGGGAGCTGAAGATGTCAGGCACCAGTGTTGTCATCTTCCTGCCAGAGCAGGTTTCTGAGAATCAATGTGTAGCACCTATACAAAATGTACCCCATTAATACTAACTGCAAAGCACTTTATCAGTGTCCTCTTCGAAGACAGTATTGCTTCTAACCTAGTTTTTCTTTATACAATTTATTTTCAGTGGCTTTTATGCAGACCTTGTGAAAGAGGACAAAACTTTGCTCTCTCTTGGCAGTATGTTTGTGATCCTAGATAAAATACTTAAGAAGGAGGTAATAATATAGTGCCTTGGTCTTGGGGGTAGGGATGGAGTTGGATTCCTCTGATTTTTTGCTTCTGCTAAATTGCTGTCCAGATACTAGTTATTATTTACCTCCCAAGTCAACTAATCTCAGCTAGAATGTGTTTAGCTATGAGAGTGAGCATGCAGGATGAGAAAACAACTATTTAGAGATAGCTGTTAGCCCACATTCATCTTTCTCATCATCTTTGGGCACCTCATTGTCCAGATTTTCTGTAGGTAGTCACACAATATGAGCCCCTAAGAACCTTCTCATTACTCTCAGACTTAGGGGGGAGCCAGGCATTAAGTCTCCCAGTTAAGGGGAGCAGAAATTGCTGTATGAATCACCAGTAAGCAACAGCAAGAAATCTGAGGAAATGTCAATACTTTTCCTGTCTCAATGTGCAAAGTTTACACAGTAAATTTTGACTTACGTGTGCATGCACAGACATTCTCTTTCATGGTGTTTTCAACAGCTCTACTGTATGCTCTGATTCTGAACAGAGTAATTTTAGTTCAGTATTTTGAATCATGCAGGGTCAGGAATTAAGAGAGGGCAGGCTTAGAGAAATATTCATATTTCATTTTCATATTTATGTGTAAAAACTTGATGAGCATAGAAGAAGAACTGAAAACAAGTTAAAAATATTACATCATAATAAGTCACTCTTCCTTTGAGTGAAAAGCTCTCTTTAAGGTACCAGGCCTGCAAGGAAGAGTAACTACTACAATGGCCTCTTTCTTGTAAGACATCTTGCTGTTGAAAGTCACATATGAAGATCCTGGGGACAAATTTCTGACATTATAAACTGCACACAGCTCCAAGAGAGCCTATAAATAGATTTTAAAAAATGGTTACTGGTAAAAAGAAGTAGAACTTTTGGAGATGTATGTTAATCTTTTGTGCTGACAAAGGGATGGAATGAGGAGGGGAAACATATCTTTTTGCTCAGCTTTTATGTAGAGTTCAAAGCACACACCACAAACGAACACTGAAGGGTTGACTGAGTAATACAGCAACTGTATTTTCCAGAAGAGAATAGCTTGCCTAGGTTAAAGGAAGATTCAGAATATTCAGGAACAACCTCCTTTTCATAGGGTGTGTTTTTCTGCAGTTTGCAGCCTATCTAGGACCAAGTAAACATGGCCCTCCCCTGAGAAAGCTATTTTTACAGTTGCCTTCTGGTAGAGCACCATATTTTTGAAATAATAGTGCAGTTTAGGGCATAATAATCAAATATGGCCTTTCTGTAGAAAATTAATTAATGCAGCTCTTACACTTAAAAAATGACATGATGTTTTGCAGCATTGCTCCTGAATGAAAAAATGTATTTTATAGGTGTGTAATGGAATTGCAGCATCACCCACAGCTGCTCTTTCTGCTGCTGTTGCACTAAGACATTCTGTTCGTTTTGGATTTCAAAGGTGAGTTTGTATGTTTTGCATTTAGAGCCCTTTGACAGCATGTTAAAATCAAATACTGTGTGGCAAATTGCCTGTGAAACCTTGATTTTAAAACAGATAGCATGCCCACAGCATAGCATGTTCAACATGTAATCCAGGTAATAGTGTATATGCCAGCAACAATCTTTTGCCTTTCCAAAGGCAAAAAATTTGTAAGGATGATGGCTGTGCTAGCCTACACTTTCTTTGTAGATTTCAATTGGTTTTGGCCTGGGGACAATTTCTTGATTTTTGTTTTTCCTCCCCAGTATTTGATGGAAGAAATGGGGTTCCCTTGTCCTGTCCTAAATATGTTTTATTTCTACTTTTAATTGACCAAATTCAATATACAGTCTTTTTAATGCTTCTAATCTACACACAAACTTTTATACAAATGGCACTAACTGAAAAAAAAATACTTGTAAATGTATGTGAATTTTTGTTTCCTGCAGAGTGCTTTGTCTGTTTGTTGGAGACATGCAGATGATACCAAACACAGAAGATGGGTGAGGCCTCCCTTTACGTTTGGGGGTACAAGGGCTCAAGGGCTTTCTAAATGTTCATAGGTGCCTATGTGTGTGATGAAATCTGCACTAAGGAATCAGTCATAAACTGACATTTATTAAGTTTAGTTTGAGACACAATACAAAACATCCCCAAATACATCTTCAAAGATAAATTATTGCCTCTACATGGTATTTCGTGCATTTGATGATAGGTTTAAAGTATAATCCTTCTGTATTAATTGAAATTTAGATTGTTATTGAAAATACAATGTAATAAATAATGCAATTATTAATTAAATAGAACCTATCTCCCCTGTAAATGCAGGAGGCACATACTGCAGATGCAGACTTCCTCACTGAAAGTCTTCTTTACTTATATATAATTTTTTCCCCATCCCCTTTTTTTTTTAGAAGTAATTTGCCAATAGTCTTTAATAATCTTTTTAAAAATACTATAAAAATTATTTCAGTTTTAATTGTTTACATTTTGGGATGTACTAATGCAAATAGTTATTTGCTCCTGTATTATGAATTAGTATTGAAACAATGATGAAAGCAAATATCCCATTTTAATCCCATTGGGAAATAATTGGTTAAATACTCAAGTGGGTTTTTTATTTACAGAAGAATGCTTATCATAAACATCTGTGGGAAAGAACAGTCTGGAAAAACCAGCTGCAAACATTATATTTCTCTAAACTGGAAAGAGGTAGGATTCACTTTCTGGAAACAACATAGGAGAAATTTTTTTTTTTAACAAAAATAGTAGAATATATTTAGAAATTTATAAAATGACATTGAGAATTACACCCCTTGCTCTGCTTTTGACCTTTGGAAATGGTTCCTTTTCTTGCCCTTGCCAGGTTAGTACTCCTTCACAGAGCTTTAGAGTGTATTAGAATGCATAGGTTTGAGGAAACCTTCCATAGTTACTGCAGTTCCTCTCCAGCAAGGCAGAGTTACACTGCAAAGACACTAAGGAAAAGATGAATAATCCTGCATGTTTAATATAAAAATTGCTGGGAAAATAGATCAGTATCTTGTTTCATAGGACAATAAAAAGCTTTTTGAGAATCACCTTTCTGCTTTGTTTTATAGCTGGGAATTTGGAGCTTTATATTTGTGCTAACCCATTTGTTGTTGTTGTTAAAGGATGCTGAAGGAAATGATTTCTTTTCTGCTGTACTTGGATTCATTCTTCCTGTAGCATATAGTTATCAACCAAACTTAACAGTAATAGCTGTTGGACCAAACAGGAGCCTTGGAATAAGTGGGATTTCTCTGCTTGTTGCTTTACTACAAGGATTAGCTGAGTCTCGAATTTTTGCTGTGATTGAGGTAAGAAGTGGTGCTAAGCTGTGGTGCTTCAAAGTGTCTGGCAGAGAGTATGAACTGCTTCAAGCAGCCCAGTAGAAAGCACTGGCTGTATTTATCCTGTCTTTGGTGCCCCTGAGTTCACAGCACAAACTGCCCAAGTTTCTTTCTGTCCTGAGAACAAGACAAGACACAGCTGCACACTGAGCTCTAGGTAGCTGCCACAGCCTGCACAGTGGAGAAGCCAAGGCATGGACACAAGCCCATGGTTATTTTGTCTGTGGACCATAAATGTTCTGTCAGTTTGCCACAACTTCCAGTTTTATTTGGGATCCACAGCTCCGTTGTCTCCTGAAAAGAGACACTTCCTGTCTGTTAAATCATCTGGCCTCTTTCCATCAAATGTGATTGAAAGCAGCCTGTTGTCCTGTTCATAACAGACCACTAAACTCCCTCTCCTCTCCCCAGTGCTGTACTTTGTCACACATGACTTCCAGCAGAAGATAAATTTTGCAGAACATAAATCAGAAGGGCACATATCCTTCAAGTGAACTTAATTGGGATAATACATAATTGAGGGCCAGAGTATCCCAGCTTTGTGTTTCATGTAGAGAGCATGGGAAAGAAAATAAAAAAATATAGGGTCTTTTCCTAGGCTAACTTTTTCCATATGCTACCACATTAAGGATGCCTAAATTTAGGAGTTGCAGGCTGTATCCAGAGCAGTGATCAGTGTCAGTAAGTGTATCTTCCATGAATTTGTCTAATCACATAAAGAACTCACTTTACACTCTTGGCCTCTCCAGATCCTGTGGTTGTGAGTAACAACCACAGAATAGTTTCCCTGCGTGATCTATGAAACAGTAACTTTTGATTACTTTTGTGCCTTCTAGTTCTTCAGTGAGAAACAACAAAAAATTGTTCATGTATGGTTATTCTAATCTGTTCCTCAGCAAGTACCCAATTAAAGCTCTGCTGTTCATTAAGCTGCCAATTAAGTGGACTTTGACATAATTTATTCTGTAGTTTTCTCAAATGTTATTTGTTTTAATTTACAATGCTGATACATAAATTGTTTAAGCTAAAATAATTTGTACATTGATATGCAGTATCCATAAGTAATGTATTTGCACACTACTAATTAGGAGTCTGAAACGGAGAGAATTATTGATATTCTGAAGTGTAAACTCAGACAATAAAAGGATATTAGGCATACATGTTAAAAAAAGATTGATACTGTTATATTGGTACTCTGCAGGTAGCTGCATCACAGGATCATGATTTTCTAATGCATGTGCATGGCATTTAGAATACCTGAAAAAATGCTTCTATCTCTTAAAAACAAAATAGCATTACAATCTTCCAAAGATAATCTTCATATAGCATCAACATGTCAAATACAATTTCTGCAAGGAAATGATACTGATCTAGACTGTGAGAGGTCCAAAAGAGTAAATTTGTTGAATAAGCAAAATATATTTCTATTTTCCACTCATAGAAAGTAAATGATGCATGAAGTAAGCAAGCTCCATGCTCTCCTTAACCTCATAGTTTCTGTCCTTAACCCAGCATTATTTCTTTTCAGTCATAAAGGGAAAAGTGAGATTCTTTCTCCATTTGAAAGAAACAAGTTTTACAACACATAAAAATTAATTTACATTTTTCAGAAAAAATCTCCATTTGAACACATTTTTATTTGAAAATGGGAGGTTGCTCATTCTTGCTACAAATGCTAGCAATTTAATTACAAAAGCTTGCTTTAAAATATTTCATGTATTGCTGAAACAAAGAGAGCTTGGTTCATGGGGGTATTTTTTTTCTTCCTAATTAGGACACAGAGATAAGTTTAATGCAAAGTGTAGCCAAAGTGTTGGTGGGTGCTTCTACACCTCCCTTTGGAATTTATGTACCTCCTACCCAAGAAAAAGTAAATAAAATAAAAGCATTAAGAAACCAGTTTCAGCAGGAATGGAAAATGCTTCAGTGTTCAGGTAAGTTGTCTGATTTTATCTTTAACTCTTATACATTGTAAGTTTCTGAAAAGATGATATATAAATACAGCTGGGTCCTGCAAGTCAATGGGAACAGACTCATCTAATGTGAAACTGTGAATGCTTCTAATTCTGCCACTTGAGCCAGAAAGCACCGAATTTCATAGCATAATAACTGTACCCTTGGGACTTAGGATATTGTTACTCCAAAATTTTGGAATAAAATTACCAAAATATGTGCTTAAAGAATGGGTATCAAGATGTGCCCTGGCTCTGCTTGCTAATATGTTTTCTGAACATAGTGCCAAACCAGGTGATATTGTTATATGTTTAATTTGTCCACAAATAACTCAATAATGATTAGTCATGCTGCAAGTACAGTCACAAAGAGCTGAAGATCAGACACTGCATTTGTATAAGAATCAGGCCAGGCAGGTATGTATGCTTTCAAGCATACTTGTCTAGAAATGTTTCTTTGCTGCATGACTTGTGTTTTTCAACAACAAAGAAACAAACAAACAAAACACCAAACAAATAAATAAACAAAGAAACCCCAAAAATAAAACAAACACACAAACAGTTATAAAGGTGGCCATCTCGAAAAGAAAATGCCATTCTCCCTTTCAGAAGAAATGCCCAATCTCGGGTCTGGTTCCAACAAAAATACTCTTGTGGGGTCAGGAATAGTGGATGAGCTTGATTAATAATTGGTTTTCTTATTGCTGTTCTTTTCAGTGAAGGAGGAGATTTCAAGAAATTGATTTCGCTTCAGAATCATTTTACAAAGAAGAAAAGGAAAATATGAGGACTTCACTCTGTGCTTTTTTCAAGCATAAATTGTCTATCTAACAAATAAGAACTCCAGATCTCCAGAGGCCTAATAGTGGCCTAAAGCTATATCATGTAAATTTCAAAATTAAACAAATATCCCTATGCAATAGCCGTGATATGCCTTGTTTTGTAGTATTCCAGGTATGATTTAGGGATCATTTTCAAGAGCACTTTGTTATTGTGACATCAATCATTTGACCTTTTGATTTCAGACACTTCAAATGATGTTTATACTGGTCTTCCTACAGGGTTTCACTTTATATCATGTGAAATAAATAAATGTGTCTTTGCAGTTGTCTTTTTTAATTGTTTACAATGCTTCCCTTCTCATTTGTTTTGGTTTTCAGATATTGCTGGAGGGGAAATTATACCCATCCTTGAACGTTTTGAAATTAAAATCTCTTTCAAAAGAAAATAAAAGCTATGTGAAAGTTTTTTTGCAAAGCAGAGCTGAAGAACATGAAGATGTTCTGCTTCAGTTTAGAGTTTTTTAAACTGACGTTTAAATTCCAAAAAGGTATTTAAATTCGAAACTGGCCAATGGCCAAACCTTAGCTTCGGCATTTTTCCTAACAGGAAATTTGTTTCCTAACAGAGGCTTTTGCCATTTTCCGTCCTCGCACTGTCTCCCCTAAACGTATTCTCCCCCTTCCGTTTTTTTTTTTTTTAACTCAGCATTTTCAATGAAAAAGCGTTTTTGAGAAATAGCTCAGCTCTTTCCCCTTTCCCTGCCTTTCTTCAATGGCATTTATAGTCTCTGAATCACATTAATGTTGCATTTTGATATGTATTTTTCTACGCCTTTATTAAAACAGGAATTAGGAGGGCAAATAGCGCACTCTTGGTAAATTTGTTTGTAAAGACCGGCCCCAGGCTGCAGTTGCGTCCCACCGCTCGGGCCCAGCGTGGTTCATCGCTTTCTGGCACTAGCGTGCCGTGATATTTGTCAGCAGAGCGGCGACAAGGTTGAGGCTGAGTAGCGCGGGAACGGCTCGCACCTCTCGGACGGCCCACCCCGGTCCGTACGGGTGTCCGAGGCGGCTCGGCCGCAGCGCGGGGGCCGAGGGCGGGCTCCCGCGGCCGCCGG
>VXBQ01007358.1:642287-666704 GCA_013400175.1 Phainopepla nitens
GGCCGTGCGCTGCCCTCAGCCGCCATCACCAGCCGCCTCTTGCCCACGGCCTCTCGCCCGCGCGGCTCCGCGGCCGGAGACACCGCCGCGTGGGGAGGGAGGTGGTGGATATCTCTGGGAGGAAGGTAGAGGTGTTCCCGCGGGAATCCGAGATTAGATCAGGACAACCTTCTCTCTTTTATTTCAGTCTGCCGAGAAGAATTTGGCATCTGGAATTAAGCTTCCTGCACCGTCACTTCACTGGTGATAAAAGTTAACATGGGTTTTTTATAGATCATTTCCTAAATATGTGGGAGGTCAGTTCTCTTTTCTTTTGGGCTGTCTCAGTTCAAGTTAAAGCATACTCACCAATTTCTTATACACCTTATGAGTTTCTTCCTTTTCCTGATATTTTTCAGGTCTTCCTTCCCATGAAATCAGAGACGCAGAGTGTAACTGCCAAAACCTGACAGATTCATTTGAAATGGAGAGCATTACACAGTTGTTCAATGACTTGTGTGAAGCACACTTGACAGGTTTACCATGGAAGGTTCACTTAGGCAGGCAGAAGATCAGCAAGAGAAGGGCTAAGCACAATCTGAAAAGGGTTGCTTATAATGCCCTGTTCATGAACCTTTTTCAAGATGAGGCTCGTAAGCTGCAATCAAACGTTTCCAGACTCCCAGTGAAAAACAAAATTTTGATGTTGTCTTTCAACTTGAGAGTTGCTGGCCTAGGTGCTCAAGCGGATAGACTGGAGAATCTTGTGGAAGAACTGGAAACAGCTGAATGCTTACCATTTACTGAAGTTAATTCTGTCCTAGATCTCTTAGTACAGCTTGCTGGAACTGGTCCTCCTCAGCTGGTACCACAAAAAAAGGACTATTTTCTGAACAACAAGTATGTTGGGAGGAATGTCAAATACCAGGGTTACGATTATTACGATGTAAGTGTGTTTGAAGCTGACATACAGTCTCTGATAACAAACGAAGAGTGCCAGTTCAACGACACCATCCAGCAGACGCTTCAGATAATGGAGGCTGCCCCTGGCACTGGGCTCCCTGCCATAGGGCTGTTCTCACAGAGCTGCCCTGCTGGGGACAGGTTTGAGAAAGAAACGCGCGTCTCCCTCTTCGGAGCCCTTGTGCACAGCCGTACCTATGATATGGACATCAAGCTGGATTTACCACCGGTGCCTGACAATGCAGATTTGTCTGGACTTGCAATTAAAGTACGGTATCATTTGTTTTGGACTAGTGAGTGTATGCATGCTTTCACGTGTCACTGAGAAACTGTAGTTTAAAATGTAGGTAGTAGTATAATTGGCGACAGAAGCATCCATCACTGAAATTTAAGATGGAGCAGGGATCCTTTCCTTTGCAGAGAACCAGATAAGCTTTTTGGAGATGTATGAGAATAAAAACCTTGGTCTTGCCCTGTAGCTGTGTCAAAACCCATCATGTGGCCATAGGCTTTATGAATTTAAGCCATCAGCTGTATCCGTCTCTCCCCTGCCTTTTGCTTGCATTTTTGCCTCCTTTTTCTATTGAACTCCTCTGCATTGCTCCTTTGCTTGTCAGTGCTCAGACTGACTGCCTAAGCATCCCTGTCTGAACCTATGTGCTTTGCTGTTCAGATTGTCTTACCTAACTGTATTGTTGTCTTGGGTTGTTATATCTTAAAGCATTTTTTCTGTTGTTCTTTTTTTCCTCATTGAATGGCCTAGGTTCTGTTGTCCTTTTACCTTTTCAGTGTGTACAGTTTCTGCTGTATCTTTTTCTCCCTTTTGCTGTCCATTTTGATTGTTTTTACTGGTTTATTCTTGTAGAAGTACTAGATATGCTTCCATTTTTACTGTGTGTATGTAGGCTTATTTACAGCCTACCCTTAGGTCCTCATCTTGTTCCCTTTAGTTAACATATGGATAGATCTTGCAATTCTGTTAATTCAGGGTCTGAACTGAAACTTGAAGGCAAACACACTAAATAGAAAACCCCTGTGCCATTCAGTGTTCACGTGTGGATGTAAATTGTAACCTAGAGGAAGGAGAACCTTTCTGAACTAGTGCTGAACTCTTTCCATCAGACTGGAAAATTTGCAATTTCTTGAGGAATATGCTGCTTTTTACATGGGTGTGATTGTCTTTTACTAAAATTGAGGACAATTCTGCACATATGGCTCCTGTTGAGTGGGAGTTGAGGATGTGGCATATACACTGTTTGGACACTTAGCGATTTTCTGCATATGAATTAGGGAACAAACTGTTAGTCATAGTTAACAAAATGTTTACAAATGTGAAGATTTGGGGCCTGGATCATTTGCCTAGAACAAATGGCAGAGCAATGTGATTTTATTAATGCTCCATATTGTTAAATGTCCATACCTGAGTTCTCAATTTGTAGAACTATATGCTGGCCAAACAAGAAAGTTTCAAGTTAAACACCAACAAGCCTAGTATATTATTTTGAAGGTCATCTGTTTTTTATGTATGGGCATTAATACCTGTAGAGACTCATCAAAGGAAAAGAGTGCCTAAAGTAAAAAATTAAAATTGATATAAAGGGAGGGTATGTGAGAGAGGTTGGGTCATGTAAAGTCATTTGGTCACAAATGATAGCAAAACATCTTTTTCATTGGCAAATGTATCTTCAGTAAAATGTTTCCATATCTGACATTTGAACTCTTTCTGACAGGTTCCCCAAAGCATAGACCAGTCAGAAGATGAGGGATTCCAGTCAGCATCCAATCTGACTCCTGATTCTCAGTCAGAGCCAAGCATGACTCCAGACATAGACTTGTGGGATGCAGTGCTTACGTATGGACCCAGCAAACGAAGATGTTGGGAAAGAATTGGGTAGTATGTGTCTGATCTTACTGGTAAACTTACTGTGCACCATATGCAAGTGTGTGAAGGTACATTGCATGTTCGTTCCACGTGACCTCAGTATAAATAGTGAAATGAGCATGTTTATTTCACAGATTTCAGTACACTGCATTAATAGAGATAAAGGAATAAAGGTTGTGTGGTTTCAACAAACTGGTTCTTACAGTGCAGCAGTTTCACAGGAAGAGATAAAATTACTTTGTCAAAAAACAAAGGGATTAGGAAAACACTGTTTGTGTGAAATGCAGCATTTTTCTAACCATTTTGACTTCTTACATGTTATGCAATTTGTCTCAGTCGAAAATGATTCCATATTTTCAGTTTCAAAAGATAAAGTGGTACTTGTAGAGCAGTAGAAGAATTAAACAAGTATTTCCCAGTATTGTAGAGTATTGTATTCCTTTCCCTATCCTGTAGACAAACCAGGAAATTATAACAGATTTCTTGGTGGTCTAGTTAGACTTGTAGTTCTTTAGGCTCTTGAGTAGAAGATGCATCTCCTGAGAGAAGGCTCTCTGCAGTCTTGTTAAGAGTTCTTGGCTCCCCTAAAATGGAAAATAAAAGAAAAGGCAGGTGTGGCAGGTATCCTGACATTTCAGATGGACAGTGGTGTGCCTGACTCTTGGAGAAGCTTTGCTCTGTATGTTTTCTGTAATTCTAAATATTAATCTAGTGGCGTGCTGTTGCATTGTTAAGCAGTGTTTTTTCATCTCTGAGCCTTAAAAGCTCAGAAACTCAGAAGTTCCCTGTTCTGCTTTTTCAAAGCCACTGTAGCCCACTTGAGCTTTTTTCCTAGAACAAGACAGTTTTTCTTGCTACTATTTAGACTGTAAAGGTCTAAGAGTCGTATATAGACCACATGGCTGACAGATTTTGTGTAATACCTGCTACTAGAATTGGAAAGAAATTGAAAATAGAATTTGTTTTGGAGGAGATAGTAATCTTCACTGCAAAGACATAAAGTGTGTTAATAGAAGTTCATTCTAGCACTTTGAGTGTATTTCTCTTTAACTTATTTGAATATTAACATTAAATGAACCATGGAAATATGGCATATATTGGCCTCATATATTTTCCTAGTGTGAAAACTGCATCAGGGAAGGCCATAAAAGCAGCTGGTGGTTCTCTGTCAAGGATTTTGTCTCTGAACTGATGTTCAAATTATCTACTTATTTCTTCTCTGTACTGAGTTTGAGCTGCGGTTTCTTTGACTGAATGCACATTCCCTTAAAAATGTATATTACAAGTAACTTTTCTGTGAGGAGTTCTGTTTGTGCAAAACTCTGAAATGCTTTCTTCTTTCTGTATGAGATGTGTTTCCTTCTTTTCACATAATCACCTTGTAATGTTGTGTTTACTCTGACACAGCGCACCTGGTAAAAAAGAGGAACCATATCTTACTGAAGCTGGGAGAGAAGCTTTTGACAAATTTTATAAACTTCGAGAAGGGGAATTGCAACTGTTCACTAATACTGCACTTCAGCTTCCTCAGCTTGTGCTGGTGAAAGAGCCTGAACTGGTTAAGGATGTCTTGAATGTCCTCATTGGTGTGGTATCGACTACATTTTCACTCAATCAGGTAGAGAAGATTTTTATTTGCACTTCTTAGTCAAATCTTTTTGGGTTTTTTCTTCATAGAAGTTTCCTCTTCAATACATTTCTTTCTGCTGAGGTCTTGCAGTTGTGGCTAGTGTTAAGAAGTTGAATGTTGCCCGATGTCAACAAGGCAACTTTTATATATTTTTGTAATTATATTACTGCAATAGGCTAAGAGTATTTGTAGTTCTCCAAAGGGAAAATAGGTTTATGAGTACTTGAAAATAGATGTGTAAATAATTTTGTGGGTTGGATTTTCTTTAAGGAATTAGATAATGAGTCTTATTCTGTGTATTTGAAGGCATCATTCATACTCCTACAATTTTGCTACAGTTTGATGTTTATCTCACTGTCTTAGCTATATAGTCCCAGTCACCTGAGTATCTAAACTGAGAATTTTTCTGGTAGTATTTTTGTGTGTAAATGTTTGCTATTTTAAATCAGAATACAGCTCTGAAATAGTTGAATCTGCCTTTTTTTTTTTTCCTCCCTAAATCCTTTTAGGCTGCTCAGTCATTTGTGATAAAGGAGGGGGTGTATGTATCTGGAACATCACCAGAGACAATGCATAACCTGCTCTCAGAAGTTGCAGAGTATGGAACCTATTACACACGGCTAAGTCGTTTTTCTCTTCAGCCAGTTTTGGATTCCTCATACAGCAAAGGACTTGTGTTTCAGGTAAAACAACTGTATTAAATCAACTAGATTTAATGGGCCAATTATCTGAGGTAGAGAAGGTGACTGATTTCATGTAAAGCTGGAATCTCTGCATTCTGCAAAACTGCAGAGTATTTTTAGTGTAATGCTCCATCCCAGGTCGGCAAGGAACAGTGTCGCTGTGTTTAAATCACAGCTCTCTGTGCTGAGGACTTGCTTGCACTGAAACATGCAGTAAAATGTCTTTGTTACCCAAAGTTTGATTTGTTTAGTCATATTGTTCTGTTGTGGACTAAAGAATTATAATTTTTAAATGCTTTAAAAACATTACATATTTATACAGAAAGTTGTTTAAAATTAGAATACAAGAACTTTCTTAGTACACTATATGTATAATATCTATTTTCAAAAATGAAAACTGAGGTAGAGAAATATGATATTGAGTAGCTTTAATTATTTTTCCTTGATTCAAAATTAAGTGCAAATTTTCCATGTCAGTCCTCTGTATATTTTGTTGAGCTGTATCTACACTCTGCAATATCTGGTGATTTAATCTCTTCCTAATGCACAGAATTAAGTTAGAATTAGTTATGAAAATGTATTCATTCTGAATATTTGATTTACAGTAATGTTATTCAATTTCTGTTGAGAAGGTCTCTTTGCTAGATAAAATTCTACCTAAACCTTTTGCAGTATCCAGTTTAGGCATAAAAGTAAGAAAACAGGTTTCCCTGGGTTGGTATTCCAGACAATGAGGAGCTCCTTAAAGGACAGGTCAAAGAAGCTGAACCAAGATGCTTTATTTCACTGTGCATGGGTCCAGGCTCTGTGCACTGGATGTGTGAAGAGTATGGAGGAATTGGAATGTCTGTCTGGCTCACTGGAATGTCTGCAGGTGCATGGACCCTCACTGGCCCCTTACTTTGCTGTACAAGTCCCCCTTTTCTGCATATGCCATTTATTTTACTAAAAGGTTTGTTTTCATGCTGATGCAATGGATGAGAGACATTGATAGAATGTTAACAACTTTCACAGTAAGACTTTGACTATTTCCTGTTCATACCAGGCATTCACAAGTGGACTGAGAAAGTATCTTCAGTATTACCGAGCCTGTGTTTTGTCAACACCTCCCACTTTAAGTCTTCTAACAATCAGCTTTCTATTCAGAAAATTAGGTCGTCAGCTGAGGTAAGAGAATGGTATAAAGTGTTTAAGCTTTTCATAGCAGAAAAAATGCAATCTCTTCATATACACTGAAAAAGACCATATTACATGAGCATTCTTACTTAGTCTATCAGTATTTTTCCTCTGTTTTACAAACATTTTTTTTTTACATCCAGACTATTCTAGGGAAAACATACATCTTTATACTCAGTTTCTTTGTTATGTCTGTTATCATTCAGCAGATGAAGTATGATTGTTGTACAGTATTCAAATTCAGCAAAGTTTATTACTGATCTTGGAGACTCCTGGTTGAAATTTTTATGTATGTTTTGATACTGTTTTTTAGGTATTTAGCTGAACTGTGTGGCATAGGAACAACAGCCCTGGGGATCAGTGGTGGAGCTGGTGCTTCATTTCCCACGGTGATTTTTTGTTTGATATTTTTGTCTTTGTTTTGGGTTGCAATGTTAATATGCTTCAAATTATGTTGGATTTTACATTAAATACTTAGTGTTGGTCTCTCTGCTAGCAAAGCTATGATCCTGGACCTCCAATTAGAACTCTATAGTCCTTTCTCCAGATACTTAAAAATTTGGAAATTTGTCCAGTGTTTTCAATTCCTAAAGTAAGCAAAGGGCTCAAAATAAGCCTTCAAGTCATGTGAATCCAACTCTAGACATACCTGTTTCACTCTAGAGATGATAAAGTGAGCTTGAGGTAACTTGCTCAGGTAAAGTGATCTTAGCTGCAGACAGATGGAGGAGGTGAGATGAATCCTGCCTTCTGTGTCTGGTGAAATATGTAAAGCCATGTGTTTTGTTATTAAAGTTGTTGGGAAGTTTGTTGCCTAGTGTTAAAATATTTTTCATTTTTAGGGTGTTAAATTGCTTTCATATCTGTACAAAGAGGCACTCAACAACTGTAGCAATGAGCATTATCCAGTCCTTCTGTCTTTGTTGAAGACAAGCTGTGAACCATACACAAGGTGTGTCCATACTGTTCTCTGCATAACTGAGTGTAAGAGTTGTGAATTGGTAATCTGGTGAGTAACTCTGCGTGGTTAACAATGGCTTTTACTATTTTCAGAAAAAATACGTGTCTGTATATGCAGTATATATTAAAACCAGTTAATTTTGCTGTTCTGTCCCTGTTAGCTAGATTAGTAAATAAATATATGTAAATAAGACTTATTTCTTGCTGCTGGTCTTGGAAATTCATGCTGGAATATAAGATTTGGATAAACTTTTTTTTTTTTCTCATACCTCAGTTAAAATCGTGGAACTGGAAACTGACTAGTTTCTTTTGTTGTACAAACTGGGGAAGTTCATGCTTTTTTCCACTGTCTTTTTGTTGTGGGCTTTTTAGTAAGCAAAAATGAGTAAAATATCTGTTATTTGTTAAGTTAAAGTAACAAACTGATAATAGGAGTAATTAAAAGTAGAGTTCCTTGGATTGCAACAGTTTTGTTAAGCAGTGGACATTAATTTAGAAATTTTTGGTTTCTAGCCATCTGAAGAGATGGTCAATTTTTTTAGTAGCTATTCACAGGAATTGTAGCTATAGTCATCAGTTTGCAATGTTATGTAACAGATGTAAAAATACTTAGAAGAGAAAACAGAAGACTATCAAAATGTTCTAAATTTAAGATTCCTCCCATGGCCACCCTTCTTGTGTTTTCTTCCTTCTACATCAAATGATCTTCAGAGAAATTTAATTTCAGATTTACTAGAAGCCTCACAGAAATATCTTCACAGCTCTCACCCTGATATTTATAGAAGGAAGTCAGATTTCTGAAATACCAAGGGCATCACATGGTACTTAAAAAAATCTGGATTGCTGCATTGTTTCCTAAATTTGCTGCAGATATCTATTGAAGCATCAATTTATACATGATTAGGACTACCTTGGAAGGAAACCTCTATTATCTGCAAAAAGTGTTGCCCACTTATTTATTAACCTGAAAGAAATTAAATAATACAAATTGTTGCTCAAATAAATCATAGAATTATCAGATTTAATAATTTAAAAGTTTTGAACTTTTTACTTAGAACCTTGAAGTTGAGCAGTGGTTGCTGTGTTAAATGCTTCCTCTTTGTTGCACAGTGTTAAGTAAAAATAAAAATTAAATTTAAAAAAAGAAGAAAAAAAGTCTTCCAGGACATCTGAGCCTTTTTATCTATAACCTCAGACTGTGTTGTATAAAAATAGTGGGTTTTTATTTCTTCAAAAGTTTGACTCACACAGAGAAAATATGGAAAAGCATGAATAAATATGCCAAAATAGTATTTCTCATCCTTGCATGTATAATAAAAATGCCTCTGGGTCTGGGGAAAAAGTGCTTGGTATTGCATCTTTGTTTTATACCCTTTTAGTTTCTCCTTGCTGAAATTACCTCTGTTTAAAACAAATCCTTTCTGCTTTTCTCTTGCTTTGCCCTTGATGTGCTGCAAAGTTTTCTATACATTTTTTATATATATTTAGTAAATTGATATGCAGTCATTGCTTTGGGATAAAATAATTGTTTTATTTGAGGCACTTTTCTCATATCTAAACTAATTTTCGGTGAAATATTTTATTAAAAATAGTTTAATAAGAGTGTAGAGCCACAATTTCTTGTATATTTAAATGTCAGTGTCACAGCATTTAATTGATGGCTTTTTTATCCTGCCTATAGCTTGTGTCTTTTGGGATTTTAAAGAACATACTAAATCCATGGTTATAACAAAAGGAGAGAATGCAAGAGGATTGATTTTCAATATTGTAAATTTTTTTTTTCAGATTTATCTATGATTGGGTATACAGTGGTGTATTCAGAGATGTTTATGGAGAATTTATGATTCAGGTGAATGAGGATTATCTTTGTTTCAGAGGTACAGTATATATATGGAGCATTTCTAATTTATATAATCTGTGCTGTTAATTAAATAACTAAAATATATACTTCCATCTTTTTGTTACATAGATAAACATTACTGGACTCACGGTTATGTTTTGATTTCAAAAGAAGTAGAAGACTGTGTCCCTGTATTTCTTAAACATATTGCTAATGATGTATACATATGTGGGAAAACCATAAACTTGCTGAAATTGTGCTGTCCTAGGGTAAGTTTTGGGTTGCTTCCTTCCTACTACATTGAGAAAATCATGTCTCTCTAGAGCAAGAGTCTGGGTTTTTAGCAACTTCACTCCTTTATCACAACCCAGTATTGCCTAAGTAGGATCATCAAAGGCAATTCCTTGCTCTCAGATGCTTGCTACCGCCTCACTGCAGAAATATACATTTTAACACGGTCAGATTTATTGTATACAATGTACATGCTGTGTTTCTTTTCTTTGTATCTAAAGCAGAAATGTTGTAGGCATTCAAGCAAGTGCCTTCCACTGCTTGCACTACTCCTTTTTTGATTTAAAGCTGCCTCACCAGGTCGTGGCTCAGTTCTGCATAGCTCTTCCAGATGTATCACTACATTTTTAAGAAGTGCTTAAATAGGTCTGTTATTGGTATTTTGTGAAACTATTCTTGTCTTTATAAGAAAAACATGTTCAACTGCTTTGTGTCTTTCCTCTTTTCTCTATATGTCCAAAAACAAAACAACCAGAGAGGTGTCCAAAGTCTGTAGACATTCCCAGGTAGCTAGTGTTCTCTCTAAGATCAGAGCTGCTCAGTCTCAGCAGAGCAGAGCAGCTCATCAGCTGTGTAGTGTCAGGTATAACCTGATACCTCAAGTGAAATGTCCCTCTGCCAGTTCTCCTGAGTCTGCCCTGATAACCATTCCCAGACCATGACTCAGGTGTGCCAGTTGTACTGGGCTCTTTACAGAGGTGTCAGCCATCACTTCCATGAGGATTACAGCTTTATGCATCACTAATGCAATATCTTCCCCCAGGCATACAGCAGCCAGGTTCAATCATCTTCCACCTGTCTGAGAGTGCCACGCACATTTCATCCCTCTTTGATAATGCCCTCAAGAGCTGAGTCTTCCCTTCTGCTTAGGCTAATACATTCCCAGGAATACAGCCCTGGGCTTCCATCTTCTGGCTTTTACCAGTAGACTGGGGGAATCCAGTGTGTGTGTGCTTGTGCACTCCTTTGGTTTTTTCCTTGAAGCTCAGTTATCTATTTTCTGCACTGAAGAGAATAGCTTGAGAGATTTGAGGCAGAGGCAGAGTAGGAAGACCAGGTATAGTTAAAGAATGTTGAGGCAGACTAGGAAGACCAGGTATAGTTAAAGAATAGGTTCTCTGTGGTGTGCACTGGCCATGGTTTTGAGAGTTTTGTCTTATTCGGAGCTCTCTCCTGTTGTGATGTGAGTTCTGTCTTAGAGAGTTCCTACTGAGTGGGGATCTGTGGGGGCTGTAAGTGAACAAAACCTTACTTTTGACAGGAGACATGCATTCAGCATTGAGTTACTCGTGCTCAGCTAATTTGGATGTTCAGAAAATGAAAATTGGAGACATTTAGAACACAATTAGTATAAATGTATGTATTAGATTTTCAGTGGCAAAGACAGAACTCTAAGAATTTGACCTGTGATCCAAGTTGTGGACCGTTGTAGCTTTGTCTCCTACTTTGAATTATATAAATGCCAAAAGATGATACTAATAAAAGCTTTAGATCCTATGTGGAGGTTTATGTCAGTGTCTTGAAGCATGACTAAGTTAAAAAAATGTATGATGTGAATTCATAATATAAAATTTGATCCTTCTAAAATATGTGTGTAAAAGGAAATTTCTCATTTTTCAGCATTATATATGTTGGTCAGATATACCTGTTCCACGGATTTCAGTTATTTTTTCACTTGAAGAACTGAAAGAAATAGAGAGAGATTGTGCAGTGTATGTAGGTCGAATGGAAAGAATTGCCCGATACAGTTCCATAAGCAAGGAGGAAAAGGTAAATTAATAAAGGAATAAATACCTCATTATGATTTTTTTTAGATAGTCAATTTTCATTTTTGTTATAATCTCTAATGAATTTGTGGTTTTAGTCAGAATTTTTTCATGAGTTAATTGCAGTTCTAATTGCAGCAAATAAACTTACTTAATAAAGCTTTTAAAAGTGTAGGTTTGTCCTATACTGAAAAGACTGTTAGATTCTAATTTAACAAATGAGATAAGCCAATTAAGTAACCAGATAAGACTATTTGTAATTTCCATAGCTAATTGTTTTTCAGAACAATTTAGCTCCAAAGAATGTACTGGCCTTCAGATTCCATCAATTTAGTGTAATATATCAGATGGATTTGGTTTGGTTTAAAATCTAGAGTATTAAAATTCAATACTAGTTTGTTTTGCATTTACTTATTTATTTTATTCCTATTTTTGTTGTATCGATGGATTAATAACCATTATAAAATGCACACCTGTCTTTGCAGCAGTGTATTTCAAATCTAAAATAATACAAAAAATTCCACCTTGGCTTTTTGGGGGTTTTTTTGGGTTTTTTTTTAGGATTTGCGTGTGGAAATAGCCAAACAAGAATTAATTGTTCATGCTCGAGAAACTGCTAGCAAAGTACTCAAAGCCATTAGTGGTAAGTTATAGTGGCATTTTATGTGTTTCCTATAGGGCTGGTTAATGTAAACTAAAAGTGTCTTTATTTTAATACAGACAAGCAAATATCAGAACGAATGGCTTTGGATGCAAAGAAACGGGAACAGTTTCAGAAGCTGAAAGAACAGTTTGCAAAGGACCAAGAGGTATCTCTCTGTGTTTCTAGAGGCAAACTGTATTTCTTAGGCAAATAAATGAAAGGATATGTTGAATTAGTAGCTCATGGTGTACAAATAAGAACTTCTTGTAGATGAGTGTGTTACAGCTGGTGTTGAGAACAGCTTTAAAAAGTGTTAAATATTTATGCAGCGTCGTCTTGCGACGAAACAGGAGGAGATTGATGATGATTTCAGCTATGCCCGAGAGCTCAGAGAGAGAGAAAAAAGACTGAAAGCTTTAGAAGAAGAACTGGAAAAGAAGGCAAGGTAATGTATCTGCATAGTCTTCAAAACCTTCATAAAGATCTCAGGAAAAATGACTGTATGTTAAAATTTACTCGTAGTTTGCAGACATTCTTCTACAAGGGTAATATTTGCAATTAGAAGATGGATGTAAGGATTTTTTGTAATCTGGGAGCAATTTTGTTAGAAATGGTTAGTGGCTGAAAAATCTGGGACCCACTCATTTGTGCCAACCTTATCCAGTCTGGGTTTTGTTATAATCAAAATTTCAGGGAAAAAATTCAACTGCATCTTACAATTTAAAAACAGAGCCCACAGCAAAAATGGTCACATGTATGCCAAGGCAGAAGTAAAAAGTAGTTGGAGTTAGATTGATATTTCACTATCTTCTGTTTAATTTAAAATTACTTAAGCCAAATGAATGACCTACTAAAAATAGTTACAGAAATACATGTTGACTAAAAATACAGTCTTGTATTTTCCACCTGTTTATTCTCTGTGGCTGAAGCATCTGGCTTCTACATTTTAAGAACCAGTTCTCATTTTGAAGTGCTAAAAAGTCTTGTTCTTTAGAAGGGAAGGTGAAAATCAGTGTGCAAAAATCTGCAACTTAGCTTTCTTTTCATTTTCATTTAGGCAGGAATTAATTGACCATTATAGCAAACTTTCTGATGATGCAGCCCGTAGGGAGCAAAGAACATTATGGAAAATCCAGCGCCACAAGTTGGAAACAGCCCGTCTTAAGTTTCTGTTAGAAGACCAAAAACGCATTGAGGTACCTCCTAAAAAGATTTAAGAAATGTAATTTAGAAGATTTGATACTTGGCACTTAAAGACTTTTGTCTTTTTTTACTTGTAGGAAATGCTTGAAAAACTTCCAGATGGAAACTACAGGAGAAAATTAGATATTATTCCTTCTAAACAGTGCCAGTCAGCTTTGGATAAAAACCCTGTTGAGAAAGATCCACCTTCACAAGTGAGTTTATTTTCTTACATAAACTTCAAGTTACTGTTCCCAGTTTCCCTAAAGGGACTTCATTTCATGGTTCATTTCAGTTCAGTAAACACAAGGTTCACTGTAACAGCAAGGTGAGTAGCTATCATTTACAGTACATTAGAAAAATTGGAAAATTTTTAATCCTGTAATAAAGTGATACCTTAATTGGTAGGTTGATATGCAACCGGCCACACAGTGTAATAATTATTTCTTTTTTAGGTGGCTTTTGTGAAACCTCTGCATTCTGATGAGACAGCTGGCAGAAGAGAATCTGAGCCTGAACAGGGATATGCTGCTTCTGCTGACAAAGCACTTCCCATGCCAGAGCCAGCAAATAATAGTGCTGATGAGCATTTTCAGCCTAAAGCAACAGGATCTGAAAGCAATCTCCAAAATCCAGAGAAAGCATGCAGTTCTCTATACAGTGCTGAGTCCTTGCCTGAGTCTGATGTGAATATAGAAGATTTCTTATCAAAGTCACAAGATGAACAGTCTGTTGCCGTTAGGATGCAAGGATCTCTGCTAGATGAAGCATTCCGAAATATTAACTCAGATCTTTCTGAGACTTTGCAAGTGACTGAAAGTCAGCCTGTCTCGAGAGGAGCACCAGAAGAAGACAATGCACCATTGCATCAGCAAAGCGAATATGATTTTAATACAGTTCTCAGACCATCTGCAGCTTGGCAGGGAAATGTTAGAGTTGGGGAAAATGGGTTTGATGTGGACGACAGAAGGCCTTGGTGGAATATTCATGGACATGCATCTGATGCCAACATTAGAGTGGGAGAATATGTACCTCAAGTGGACACTTACCAGCCACATTCAAGTCCTTATGGGCATTCTTCAGATTCCCATATAAAAAGCGGCAGCTACGTTTCTGAAGTTGAATCTAGACGACCTCGATGGAATATTCATGGGCATGTTTCTGAAGCCCATATTAAAATTGGGGAATATGCTTCAGAGATAGAGACCTCCAGGCCCAGGTGGAACATCCATGGACATGCTTCAGAAGCCAATATTAAGATTGGAGAGTATGTGTCAAATGCAGCTCCTACGCGGCCTCGATGGAGCAGCCACGGTCATGCATCTGATGCCAGTATCAGGGTTGGTGGGAACGTGTCAGAGGTGGTCTCGGCCAGACCTCGTTGGAACGTCCATGGGCACGCGTCCCAGTCGCACATCAAAATCGGAGAGCTGGTTTCAGATACAGAGCCCTTGAAATCCCGCTGGAGCCCATTTGGACACGCATCCCAGTCAAGCATCCAGATTGGGAAGTGGGCCCCATCTACAGAAAATGATCCCATACCTCATCGTAGAACCATCTTGGGTTCTTCATCTGAATCCACGGTTCAGACGCTTCTGTGCAGTGAAGAGTTATCTCCTGCTGAAGGGAGCAGAAAGGAAGCAAAGCCATCACAAATTAAGGAAGACACCTTGCCACAGCCACAGATATCTGACAGTACTACAGACTTGCCTGATGCTAATATTAAAGATGATAAACAGGAAAATACAATAGAAAAGAAACAAGAAGGTAAAATAAAATTAGGTTTATTCAGTCAGCATTTGTTTAAGGGCTTGTGAAAGTAACTCTGAATGTTTATTTTCTAAATGGGTAGTTTCTTCCCTACTTATTCCACTTAATTCCTTGCATTAATTTTCATATAGTGCTAGAATTCAGAGGAAAGAATCTGAGCTTAGACTTGTCTCCTACATGCAAGAAACAGAGCATTAAAAAATTCTAGCCTGAAACTCTTTGAAACAGGACCTTTAGGGTCCTTAAGTAAATAACATGCATAAAACTGCCTAGGTGGGACTATAGGGAGGTACTGTTATTGGTGTGGTTGTTTCTGTGATAGTTTATAGTGGAATTTTGAACAACTTTAGATCTGAGGTATGAAGCAAGTATTCTAAGTAGGTCTAGCTAAATGCTGACTTCAATTTTATTTATAGTAATTGCAGATGTTGTCAAGAAGGACTCTTCTCCAGATTCCTCACAGAGCTTACAGGTAAGAAACAAAAATGGTTGTTGAGATGACTTTTTTTTTCTTTTGAAGAATTGAACACACTGGTAGTTAAGTTAATAAATTTCTCTCCTAATCTAGTAGTCTACTGTTTTTACATGTCTGAAACACACAGGTGAGTAGGCCTTTCTCTTTTTGTTTGGAACAGTAGGCAGTTACCTGTAGGAACACATTAAGCCTGAGCAGACAAAGGCAGCATCTCTCATAAAATTTTTCCATTTATGAATTTTAGAGAGAAGAATCTGAAAAGGCCATTCCACAAGATACTGCGCCTCAAGAAACTTTATCTTCTGAAGCTAATGCTCCCACAGTTGAGGAGGAGGAAGAAGAGGAAGATACATGGAAGAAAGAACAAGCTTATTTGAAAGCCTTATCGGATCAGTATTGTATTGAAAAGTATCAAGATAGTTATGATTTGATGTGTGAGTAGAATTGTTGGAACAGTAGATCAATAGAAGATATGGTAAATTTGAGCAAGAAAGCTGAATGCCATGGCTTATCAGTAAATTACCAACGTTATGAACTGCAATAGCCTGACGATTTGCTCCTAGTCACAAAGATGAGAAATACATTTTGACATGTTATGATTTTCTAACCTAGAGGTGTTTGTATACAGAGTTTAATAGGAACATATATTAAGCTTCTTAAATACAGTAACTTACAATGTTTATATATTTTAAATGTAGCAGAACCACCAGTTTCTCATCTCTTGCATCATGTGATACCAAGATCATACACGTTTCCTGTGGATCCTATGGTGCAGTCTGCAACAGATGAAACTGCTGTACAGCTGAGTGAGCTCTTGTCTCTGCCAGTGCTGATGAAACGTTCTATTACTGCTCCACTTGTATCTCAGTGAGTATTTGTTAGGAATTTTGCAATTAATTTTGCAATTAATGTTGTATCCTATTTTGAGACAAGAGTTGCACATAGGTCTCTTAAATTTGCTCTTAGCTCCTAGAAGTAGTTCAGTAAATGGTCCATTACTAATTAAAAAGTTCAGGTCTGCATGATAAATAGTAACATAAACTTAGATGTTTATGTGCAAATTAAAAATTTGAATGTCTTTTTGGAATATAAGCACTCAGAGGGAAGTCTTGTAAATTATGCAGCAGTAATTTTGACACCATTAGTTCTGTTGTTCTTTTAAAAAGAAGCTGTATTCTTTATAATATGTGTGCTAGTTTGTATTTGAAATATAAAAGCTAAGGGAGTAAAAAAATATTTTGATTACTTGAAATCTCATCTTGATCAGGGTGTATTTCATGTTTCTCTGGGAACTCCAGCTTCAAGGCTGTTTTGAGGCATAATAGAAGCTGTTCTTGTTACTATTGGGATATATAAGGAAACCACATATATATTGGACAGTTTAATTAGTGTGTCTAATAATATTTTAAATAAACACTTTTGTTACTTTGTGCAAGATTACTTTTTGCCATGAAAACAATTACTCACAGGCACTATTTTTAGAATCTGCTTTCCTGTAAGTTTCCATCTGCTAGCTCTGAGTATGCTATACTCAGTGTAGAAAGATGTTATTGTCTAACTTAAACATCCCGTTGGCTACCAGAATGATTTGTGTACAGGTTCACACATTTAGCAAACTAAGCCTGAGTTTTTGTGCTGCCAGAATTACCCTCTCTCTGATAAACAATTAAATTATTTAAAGCTAGGTTGAATACCTACACTGTACTGTAGACTGTAGTGTAGATCTGTCCTTAATATCTGGTGACAAGAGTTTTTTTAAGTAGTATATTCCTACTGAGGATTTATTGTCTTTTCATTTGTGTTGGAGACAGAGATAAGAAGGCTATTGATAAAATGTTGCTTGAGGTCCAGCAGCATATTCTAAAGATGTATGTAGCCAGTGTTAAAATACTTCCCCAGTATTTTTCAGAACCCAGTTACCTGAAGTGGTAGGTTTTAATTCTGATATATAATGGATGAAGATTTTTTGTCTCATGTTTTTTGCCTATACAATTAACATCTTGTCTTAGATAGATAATATTTGAGCATTAATCTGATGTAGCCACACCTGAATGTAGCAGTAAGGAAGGAGTTGCATTTAAGTATAATACCTTTTCTGTGTTTTTATTCTTAGTGTTTCTCTTGTGAACAAAGCAATAGTTGATTACTACTTTGTGGAGCTGAACGTAGAGAAGCATTTTGAAGCATTAAGACACTTTTTGTTAATGGAAGATGGGGAGTTTGCTCAGTCACTCAGTGACCTGTTGTTTGAGAAGGTATTTGCTTTGTTGTCTTAACCCCAGTGTTTGGGTTGTCTGCTTTACCTTGATGCCTCTGAATTGATTTGGATGGGAATGCCTGAATGGTGTGAATTAGAATCCTGACTTGTGGAGTTTTCCTCTTTTGTACTATATGGAGAAGTCTGTAGTAAGGAACTTTGTTAATGTTATAAGGATGGAGAAAAAAGGTCATGGACAGATAAGCACTCATGGAAGGGTATTTCACTCTCCTGTAAGAACTGCTGCACTATTGCTGTCCCCTCCTGTCTGCTGGCAGCTGTTGCTGTTTGCTAAAATCCAGCGGAAAGGCCTGTGTTGCAAGCTACCTACTCTCACCTTGCATACCTTCAAATAGAGAGCAGAGGGGAGGGCATGTGAAGAGAGTGCTGGGCCCTCTGATGAGGCAGTATTTTCATGACTTACTGCTGTGTTCATGGGGAGGACAGCAAGGTAGGAGAGATAGCCTGGGTTGATATAGATGGTTGCCCATGGAGATAGGTGGCTGTAGGAGAGTTAATGCAATTCTCTGAGTCCTGAAAATGGTTGAGAGCCAACTAGGGAATGGACTTGGGGATTTACACTTGATGAAGAGCTTTATTTGTAAACGTCTGAGAGTGCTGAGGTGATGAGATAGGCAGATTCAATCAGATAAATTTGTTGGGTCCCTGGCTTTCTAAAGACTCTATTCCCTGCAGGAGGAACTTGTAGCTGCTCCTGAACCACAGCAGACATACAAAAATAAATCAGTGGGGGTATGAGATTACCTTCATGCTGTGAACAGAAAATAGTTCAGAAGTTGCTTCTTATGCTGTTCATGCATTCCTGTGGCAGAAGTAAAAGCTTCCAATCAAGGCAGGGTTGTCACCACTATACCATTGTGCTTTAATTCACCTGTGTCCAACAGCCTAGAGTTCTTATTAATGTGGTGCAATCAGGATTTTTTTTTTTTTTATCCCTAGCTTGGATCAGGACAAACACCTGGTGAATTGCTGAATCCACTGGTTCTTAATTCTATCCTAAATAAAGCACTACAGTACAGTCTTCATGGTGACACCCAACTTGCTTCCAATCTTTCTTTTGCCCTCAAGTATCTCCCAGAAATGTTCAAGCCCAATGCGCCAGATGCTCTGAGTTGCTTAGAGCTCAGGTACAAGGTAAGAAGTTGTGGAGCAAGGTAGAATACTGCAGTTATGCCATGGCTCTTATGTACAATGCTAAAGTGAATATGTTAATAAGAATGCAGTATCTAAGAATGGAGTAAAATAATGTGTAGTGGAAACTATGGGATTTACTTAGCCTGACTATTGCATTACATTATTAAAATACATGATAATTGTTGAAATACTTGTATTTTAAATAATGTTATAATTTCTAACAAAAAATGTAGTATGATCAGCACTGTTATTTCTTGTAGGTTGACTGGCCTCTGAACATTGTCATTACTGAGAGCTGCATGAATAAATACAACAAGATTTTCTCCTTTTTGCTTCAGCTGAAGCACATGGTGTGGACTCTCAAGGATGTTTGGTTTCACTTAAAGCGCACTGGTAAGTGTGACTAGTGAACGAGAGAGCATCCTGTTTAAAATGCCTTCAGCACCCTCTGCTAGGCAATTGCTTATATACAGTCATGTCAGACTTCAAAAGCCACAATTTTCTTAAAAATCTTCTTTGGCGTTTTAAACAGACTCTACTAATAAAACCTTCATTCCTTTAAAAATTCTGATTTTAGATGGTCTCTGTGGCTGATAATATATTTCTGCTTTTGTTTTCAGCTTTAGTGAGTCGTGCATCAAATTCTGTTCAGTTTCGACAGCTCCAGCTGTATAAACATGAGATGCAACATTTTGTGAAAGTAATTCAAGGTTACATTGCTAATCAGATTCTTCATGTTACATGGTGTGAATTTGGAAACAAACTGTCTTCTGTGGGCAACCTAGAAGAAATTCACAGAACTCATGCTGAATACCTCAACAAAGCAATCTTCAGGCAAGCTACCATACTTACTTTCATTTCAAATACATGTTAAGGGAGTGGCCAGTCCTAGCATAATGTATTTGTGCAGAACTGACTTTTACGTGACACATTAAGTAATCTTTACCTATGAAAGTGTTCTTATGTAAGAAACTTGATGGCATCTTACAAGGTCTGTACTTTGATACTTTTTCTCAGCTATCCATCCTTTTCATTTCCCTGGACTCCTTGAGTTACCTGCTCCTGTTCACCGTGCCTCTGCTAGCTTTCAGTCTGCTCAGGACAACTCTAAACTAAGAGCACACATGCCACAGTTCTTTTCCTTTCACTCCATCCTTTGTAAATTACTGCTGTTTCATTCATCATGAGTGGTGTGCACAGTAACCCTTGCTAAAGGATGTAAAATGCATCTCCTGTACAACGTATGTGCTTTTGATATAAGGGCAGTGGCCAGGGCTGGACTTGGAAAGGACAAAAAGATGCGTCTGTCTAGGTTTATGAGCAGTGCAAGAGCCACCTATCTTTTAGGAATCACAGACTTTTAGCCCCTTAGTTACTGTATGTGAGGCAGTGGGGTAGTGTGACTAAAAGGAAAGGAGCTAGAGTTTATTTGGTTTCTTCTTGAAGAGTGTACACTGAAATGATGAAGTGGTGAGATGGAGGGAGATGATAAGGAACAGAAATTATAAAGAAGAAAAGGAGTCTCTCCTTTCATGTGTCTCTTTTTGAGTTTTAATCAGAAAAAACTTGCCTAGAGCTGCTGTTTAGATAGCAGGTGGTAGGATGAGAGGAGATTAAATTTTAAGGAAACTCAGAGCATGTTGTTGTTAAATGTCATCTCTTCTGCAAAGGCAGATGTCATTCTAGAAATCAGATACTCTTGGGCAAATATAAATTTCTTGGAAGTGCAAGTAAACTATGTTAGATTTAGGCACCTTGTTTAAAATTTGTTGGCCACAGTCTTGGGGATTTTTTTAAGCAGTTATCTTTAACCCAAAGGATTGTCACTCCTTTGTAGTCTTACAACCAATAAATTACATCAGCTGATTTCTGAAGTTGTTTCTGTTCTGCTAGGGGTCTGTTGACAGAGAAGGCAGCCCCTGTGATGAACATTATACACAGCATCTTCAGCCTTATTTTGAAGTTCCGCAGCCAGCTCATCTCTCAGTCGTGGAGCTTCGATGCAGGGAAGCAGTTGGCTGTTCATCCCAACTTTGGTCTGATGCAGCAGTCGTACAACACCTTCAAGTATTACTCCCATTTCTTATTCAAAGGTAAGAAATTGCATGAATTCTAGATAGAAGAAAAGGTCAACTGGCAACTGGAATGTTTTGGTAGTGTAATGTAAAAGTAGGAGGGTTTGTATACTGAGGGAGTGTTGGAAATGTAGTTCCCAGATGAAAACTGCACTGTTGTGGTTTGCCAAGATCTGCATATACATCAATTAAGATGTCCACACAAGAAATCTAACAGATATTTCAAAACTGACTGTAAGTTTTTGCTGATTTACAAAATAAGTGTTTGGTATTCAGCTGTACTTACGTGCATACATTTTTTTCTTTTCTCTGGAACTGAGTTCTGGAACTTTTTATTGGCAGCAATGAGAGATAGTTAGATACCACTCAGAAGTAATTTTAGATATATATGCAATAGTTGAATTTTGCCACTGCTATGAGATTCGGAAATTCTGATTTCCATGTTGGACTAAAGCTCAGAGAGCCTCCCAGCACATGTTCCAGGCAAGTTTTTCAGCTATATGGATCATTTGCCAAATGTTCTTTCCTTTGCCATGATAAAATTTCATCTCACTGTCAGCTTAGGCTATAATGTGCTGAAATGGTTACCTTCCATTTGTCTTTCAGATCTTGCTTGTATGTTTTAGTACATTACTTATCTTTCCTCTAATACAAAGGTGGTTTGTGGGGTCTGGGTTCCTTTTTTTCAGAAAATCTTGAATTCCTGAAGGAGATGCAACTGCTTTTCTTAGATCTATTTTTCTAGAATATTTTCTAGTTCAGACTATATTATTCAGGAAATGAGCTGCCCTTTTTATTCTTTAAGGGTGTCCAAAAATGGTATCAAAGGACCAAAACCAGATATTTCAGGATGAGTTAGAATGGCTGCTTCCAAATTCTACAGGAAGTCAGAACACCTGTGGGAGCCACCTAAGCCCATACTACGAGATCTATGGTTGCTTCATGGACAGAGATTAATAGACCATTCTGTAAGGAAATCTGATGAGTGACCCAGTTTTTTACACCCTCTTATTAAGCACTACAGAGCAAATATGTGCTTGTTCATCTCCACTTGTACCTTCAGTCACCACGTATTGTAAAATGCTCTCTTTCCACAATGGGTTGATCCAGAATCCATTGAAAGCCAATACAAAGTTGTCTGGACTTCAATGGCTTTGGCTCGAGCCCTGACTTCTAATAGTACACCTCCCCTTCTTCCTTGCATGCTGCTGCTGCTTGCTAATTCCCTAGATATTAGTGCATGGGATGTTTGTGAGCTTAGGGAGCTTCTCCTGGCTTTTTTCCTTTGTAATTAAGGATGTTTAGAGCAGTCAGTTTGTTCGTTCATAGAGCCTGAGGGGTTTGTCCTAGGAATTTCTCTTTGGTTTTCTCTCTCACAATGGACTTTGCTCAAGAAAACTTCAGCAGAGCTACTTCTTTCACAGAGGTCTCCTGAGGACCTAAACACGCTTCCTGGTCAGTTGAAATTATGATAGGAACACACCATCTTATTGTGAAAGATTCTATGATTTCTATGGTTTTGTGAAAACAACTTGATAAGGAAATGCTTTGTTAGAATAATGCACTTTCACTTAGAACTGACACATAGTCTTTCTTTTGCATTTATTTGAAATATTTTATAATTCCAGAAAGAAATACTGGACTTTTCTTAGGTATTTCTTTTGTTCTCAGATTTCTGCATTGTGCTTTTTTTTCTTTCTTTTTTTTTTTATTTTTTAAATTGAAAGGCACAGATGCTGTCAAGGATGAATTTACAATACTAATCTTAGTTGAAGCTTACTTTATTTTTTTGATTTTCTTCCAGTGGTAACAAAGCTTGTAAACAGAGGATACCAACCACATTTGGAGGACTTTCTGCTGCGAATTAACTTTAATAACTACTACAAGGATAACTGAACTCTATAGAGTAAGGATCACTGATAACACAGTAAAACAGAAATTGTATGTATATGCTTATGATTTATAAAAGCTTATGCAAGTGCCACACAGGGGGCATTTTTCTTCAGTGAAATAATCTGCCATCTAAAAGCTTGAAGAGTATAACCACCATATACCGAGCATGATGCTTAAAATCCACTAAACCTGCCAGCTGTTTGATCTGCTAAAAATTGATATTGTCACTATTGCAGAGATAGAAGAGCTGAGTGCCTGGTCTTAACACAAAAGAGAGTGCAAAAGTGTATATCTGTGAATGTGTAAATGTTGTATTTTCAGTGGTGTGAATTTCTTTCAATGTAAATACATGTATGTGAAATAAATTAACAGATACTTTCTAAAACTGTTGAGAGATGGGTATGAGGTCCAAATGTTCCCACAGATATTAGTACCTGTTATTTGATGTGGTTTATTTTCTAACTGATATTAATTCTTAATCTAAATAGAACTGATTTCTTTAAGACTTAGTCACAGTGGAAGAGGACATGATGCACCAAGGTGGTCTGCTAGGAGCTACAGTATTTGACTATTCAAGGACTTGGTGATTGTTGGAACACTTGTGCCAAACTTAGTTTCTTTATCCTTAATTTAAACTATGCATCTTATTTTGTGGTGATTATTTAAAACACCTAAAACAGAAATTCAACATCACTAAGGCAAAATAAAGCTGTAATTTCCAATATATTCCAACTACTGCTTTCAGCTGAAGGATCATATTTGCATAATTTTCCTTTTCCCTCTTTGTTTTTTCCTTTATATTGTGAGAAGAGACAATTGAACTTTCAATGTCATAATATGAGAATGTTATAGAGAAGCAATCAGCTTTGAAATATGTTGGTTTTGAGATCCTGAAGTCACAGTTGGTTAAAATGTGGATGTATTTATGAGGAGCTTATTGTCTGATTAGGAGACAGTTATTTAAAGCTACTGGCCTGGCTAGCATGTTACCAGGACAATGGACCATTGAATAAGATTATTTTATGATGTATAGATAGTTTTATGATTTTTTTTTTCTGAACAAGAAGTATCAGAGACAGAATATACCACCTGTGAAGCTGACCTGAATGTTTCTGCTCTAATTCCAAAGTCAGTGTCAAAACATGGTAATGCACCGTTGTAACATACATCTATGCTGTTTCTTTATGTGTGCTGCATTTAATTAACTCTCTGCCTTTTGTCCTACAGAAAAGGGGATTACAGAAACAAGTGGCTTGCAGACTGAGCTGTTTAGTTGCCCAGGGATGCAGAGACCTGTTTGTTTACCTGACTTGTTCTTCAGGAATTTACAGGACTGGGTGTGTATGTGCAGGCTTGGCTTCTGGTACAGACTGATGTCTTGTCCCGAAGCCACTGGACTTCCCACCCAACGTCTTTGGGAGCAGAATCTGGTGTTTGCGACCTTGTTGCTTGGCACAACACTGTTACTGTAGAAAGACCCACTGAATATTGTCTGAGTCCTGTGGTTTGCCTGGAGCAGACCTTTAGCATAAACATGAGCTGTAACACACAACAAAGATGATCATGGAAACACTGGTTGGACACATTTGAGCACTCTCAGAATTCCTCCTTCCAGCAATGATGTTCTAAGTAAGTGAGACAGCCCTGAGCAAAGCAAAGCTTTGTTCCTTTTAAGTAGTTCAGGCTCGCGTGAAATGGGAAGATGGAAAAGATCCGGTTGATGTCAGGAGCCTGACGGCCCGGCCATGCTGCCCGTGGGGTTCGGAGCCCCGTCCTGCTGCCGGGCCGGGCCGGGCC
>VXBQ01007359.1:24043-36538 GCA_013400175.1 Phainopepla nitens
CCTTTACTCTTGCTATAGAGAACAGCCTCCTCCTCACAAATCATTGGTGAGAAAGTCAGATAACAATAGGGGGTGGGAGGTGGGGGGGGTGGGGAAGAGAACAAATATCTACAATAATTCATAATATATTATATTGAGTGAGGTGACATCCTGAATATTATGTTCACTTCTGATCTCTACAGGAGTACAAGAAAGACAAGGAATTAGTGGAGAGGGTCCAGATGGGCCACAAAAGAGGATGAGTGGCCTGGAGCATCTCTCATGGGGAGACACTGTAGGGGCTGAGCCTATTTCATCTAAATAAGAGAAGAATGAGAGGGAATCTTGTTAATGCACATAAACATCTCGAAGTCAGGTGCCAAGAGGAAGGTGCCAGGTTCTGTTCAGTGGTGCCCAGCAACAGGATGAGGAATAATGGCCATAAAATAAAACACAAGTAGTCTCATCTGAACATAAGGAAGAACGTCTTTACCGTGGGGGTGGCAGAGCACAGGGACAGGCTGCCCAAAAAAGCTGTAGAGTCTCTGTCTGGAGATATTCAAAACCCACCATGACCTTGCCTTGGCAGGGTGTTGAAGCTGCAGAGATCCTGTCCAACCCTAACTATTCTGTGATTTTATGGTATTTTGTTTCAAAATGTTATCTTCTTTTTTTCCTCTAGAGATGACAAGGGCACGAATCTGAAATTGAAGGAAAGCTAGTGTAGATAACTCACTTGTCAGGCAAACCGCAAAAACAGCAACGTGGTGGAAACAGCACTCTGAGACAGACCCTTAATGACTCAGATATTCTGAATTACTTTTTAAAAGGAAGTGGTTATTTCTGTATGGGGGGGAAAGATATCAGCTGTTGCATGACACTTCACCATTCTTGTACTTAGGGCTCTAATGAAATCACCTATGCTTGCCAAAATATAAGCACAAAGTAGTTAACACATTTCTCAATATTGCCATTACAGGAGTGGGAGAAAAAAACCCTCGAATTTAATCTAATCTTAGTTTTCCTGCAACAAAGAAATTATATCTTCCCTTGTTTTTTTGGCACTGGCCCTCAAAGTCAGAAAGTTCTGGCTTCAAAGAAGAAGTGCCAGACTCTTTTAATGAGAGAGAATTCTTCCCCCTAATCATTTGCTTAGAGAAAAGCAGAATCAATTAATACAACAATGGGTCAGAGTTTACCTTGTCTAGATGAATCTCCAGCCTGGTAGGTTTCAAATGTTTAAGCTCACAGTTTTGAATTAGATGGAGGACTTGCTGAATTCTCTCTTGTACTTAGACTTGCAGAAGAAAAGTCAGGCTTTCTCTCTCTATCATTAGACTATGAAGGAAGACCATAGACAGCTAACATTATTATACAATTTTGTATATCAAACATTTTTAAAATGTAAAACATTTGTAAAGTTTGTAAAATTCATACATCAACAATTTTGTAAACAAACATCTTGTCAAACCAGCCATTTAATATTATCCTTGTGTGATTGTATTGCTATGCTTGACTTCTTAAAACAAAACTCAAGGCTGAAATACACAGGAAAGTAAATGTTATCCACATAGTAAAGAACTTCAAGAGAAGAGAGAGGACCTCATTTTCTGCTTCCTTTTCTGCTTTTCCTTTAAAAAGTAATGAAATAGATCAAACCAAACCCATGAAATACAAAAAAATGGAAAGAAAAACCGTTATATTGTTTGATTAGCAATCAAACAGTTACATTTAGAAGTATGCCTGAACAAATCTCTCCCTTTTCTATAATACTAGATCTTATTGAACAAATGGAACACTTAAGTAATGACAATAACCCAGCACTGTAGTAAATGTAAAATACAGACAAACACATAAAAGCTATGGTCTTTCATATGCAAATATTAAACCTTTACAGTTGCCTTAAAAACCAAATGGGAGAGAAAATTTTGAGTACAAAGAATACCAATTCTCTCATCAGTGAGACACAGTGGCATTTTTCTGGAAGATAAGCATAACAAACAAAAAAAGTTATTGAGGTTTTCAGTGAAAAATAATGTCTTTGTTCAATGGCATAATAGCTGATTAATGACAGCTGTGCAGAACATCAAGAATACTATGTGTTTTTACTGAGAATTACAAAGCTGATTTAAGAGCACTCCCAAATAAGGGAATGAGCTAATACATTAGCTTTAGTGATGGTTTCCTCTGCTGATGGACAGACAAATGCCAGAGGGTCAGCAGAAAAAAATCTTAAAACAAACACCTTCATATCAGTCTGTGCTATTTTTTTTTGTCCTCTCACCTTCTATGCAAGAAAACTCCATGTGCCTCCCCCTTTCTACCTCGATGGAGTAGTTATATTGAAGTATAGCCAAGTGTAAGTAGATACATGATGTATGTATATATGTATAGACTTACATTCCTGAAGTACATATAGTCCAGAACTAAAGAGAACAGATACTCTCTTCCTTTAGTGTGATGTGATTTTGCCTGAGTGAGAATGCTTAAAACACAATTCCAGGTATCTGTTATTGTATATATTAAATAATTGCAGTAATACTTTTTAATTTAAAAAATTATTCCTGCCTTTCAATGATTAAACACGAAGTATTGTTCCTTTTATGAAAATAAAATTAAGTATTAACTGCCAAAAGCAGAAAATGAATCCGATATTTGTCATTCATGACATATAATTCTTTGTTGTTGTTGTTCCTCTAATAGCAGCATATAGATTTAAAGACTTTGTTCAGTCTCCTCTTCATCCTCCTCAGTTATCTCCTTTTTATGTACTTTGTCATCTCACAGCTATTCAAATAACCATTATTTTACATATTGGTTTTAGGGAATGTAGCCTGCTCTTAGACAAACATTTCAATAGGCTTTAGTGCCATGTTTCACTGCACAGGATTTGAGTGTTTATTGGTGTTTGTTTGGTTTTGGTTTTTTGTTTGTTTTGTTGGTGTTTTTTTTTTTTTAATTGGTACTTGCACTCAAAGAATTCATTTTTTAAAGGAAAGACTGCAATATGGTAGTTCAGATGGAGCATTTGTAGGATTTTTCTTCCAGGCATTATTTAGGATTATTTCGACCTCTGCTCTTACAACTATCTCTTCTTTTGTTTCATGTAAATGCCCGCCAATATGACATGTGGGGAGAAATATTCATGCCATACTACCAAGCAGTTTGCATACTCTGAATAAGAGACACACTGATCTTCATTGAAAAGGAAAAAACCAACAAAAAAGCATAATTATATGTTCAGAGGGCATTAGCAATTGTGCAACACATCCTGTCTGACTGTGAGTAAAATGTGGTTTTCACAACAGAGAGCCTGTAGTGGATCAGATCCTATTTGATAACAAAGCTGTGAAAACAGCTTTCATCACTGTGAGACTATAATGTCATTTTAATGTATATTGAGTGGAAATCTGAAAAGGTTGAAATGTTTCTTAAAACACATAGAGGCTTTGCCATTTGGCTTTGCTCAGTGTTACCCTCTCAAAATACCTGAAAAAGAAAATTACACGGACTGAATTAACCTTTTTAATTATGCAACATATTGTACTTACTATACAACATGAAAAACAGATCAGAACTAAACTATTTCAAATTAACACAAACATTTATTTCTCAAAGCAACAGAATCTTAAGCAATCAGAACAAAGGTGAGTTGATATTCCTCCTTTGTTCCAGAGCTTGAAAATGTGATACTCCCACAAGCTTTTAAAATGGTTCAGTAGTGACTACTTTGCATTACCCTGATGTTACATTGAAATGACTCTTCTAAATTGAGAAGGTGTGTACCAGAACACAGTTAGCAGGCTTTGTTTCTTATCTTACCTAAATAGATTTTAAGGAATGATACATTCCATCTGGATTTTTTAGCTTTCTTTCACCCTTCATCCTCCATTTTGACGAGCAGAGCGAATCAGTTCTTGAAAAATGAGATTACAATAGGTAAAAAAAAATTATTCTCCCCGTCTGTTCTGCTCTAGTGGGACTTCACCTGTACTACTGTGCTCAGATCTAGGGTCCTTATATTAGAAGGATGTGAATCTGTTGAAGCCAGTCCAGAGGAGGCTGCAAAGGGGGTAAGAGGGCTGGAGCTCCTCTACTATGGAAATGGGCTGAGAGAGTTGGGAGTGTTCAGCCTGGAAAAGAGAAGGCTCTGAGGAAACTTTAGAGCCCCTGCTAGCATCTAAAGGGGCTCAAAGAGCTGGAGAGGAACTATTGGCAGGGGCATGGAGTGACAGGACAAGGGGGAATAGCTTTAAATTGTCAGAGGGCAGGGTTAGATGAAATATTAGGAAAATGTTCTTCAGTGCAAGGCCCTGGCACAGGCTGCCCAGGGAATCTGTGGTTGCCCTATCCCTGGCAGTGTTCAAGGTCAGGTTGAACAGGCCTTGGAGCAACTTGAGATAGTGGAAGATGTCCTTGCCCATGGCAGAGGGGAGGACTTAGATGATCTTTGAGCTCCCTTTTAACCCAAACCATTTTGTGGTTCTATGATTCCATGAATTGCTGAGTAAACTTTCCACATTCTTTACAATTTTCAGTATTTCTATTAGCCTTTTCTTTTATGCTACTGCTTTTTTAAACCAAAATAAAGCAGTGAGCTGCAGTTAACACACCAGTCTGCAATATTAAATTTTCGTAACAATAAAGACTCTAGAGAATTTTAGTATGACTTCTGTCTTCCCAGAATGCCATTTATGTTTAGTTTGTTGTTTTGTTTGTTTTTAAATATTTGAGGTACATCCCCTTCTATCTCTCTTTCTGTGTACTTTAAAACATGCTGTGGAACCACCCATCTCAGAGATACCTCCATTAGCAGAGTACAGCCTATATGCTGTATTGGATACACTTGATTATATATGAGCTGTTCTTCATTTAAAATAAGGACACAGGAAGATGGCATAGGTCTCTTAGTGCTATCTTTGAATTAAAAAATAATTACAGGATGGCATTGAGTTAAGAGGAGTTTTCCTTTTGAGGCTTGTTTAATTCATCATTATACATGATTCTTAATATCAAAAGATATTTTGCTAATCTGTGTAATGAGACAGCAAAGGAAAAATGTATATAGGATATCTTGAGAAGGGCTAAGAAGCCATGACAAAAAATACAACTGAAGGAACAAAAAATACAAGCCAAGGTACAAAAATAAAACTAAGAGACCCAATGTTTCCCATCTCCTTTCTTCCCTCTCCATTGAGGGGGAAGTGTGATAGTGGATTTCCTGACATAGTTGTGCAACCCTCCTTTCAGGTGTGGGCCTGTCTTGGCCTTTCATATGAATTGCTATCACCCTGGAAGGTATTTAAGAAAGCAAGATGGAGATAGATAGTTCATACTGCTTTAATATAGCAATTTTTAGATCTGAAGCATGGTTTCTTGTACCCTGTGGCTGGATTAAAGTCTGCCTTAACAGGACTGCTGTTTTTCAATGAGTCTCAGCAATTTAAGATCTTAAGCAGTTGGTAATGTGTAAAACTCTTGATGTGACACTGATAATAAAGTTTTCATATTGCTGCTTATGGAATTGTAGGTACAGTACTCTCACTACAGCACTGCAGAGCAATTCATCTGAGACCTTGCTTCTCCACTGACATGGTACTACTATCAAATATGCCATATTTCCTGTTCCTGATAGGTAGGATTTGCTTTAATTTCTTCCTAGAGTGTGCTATGATCAATGATCTTAAGTTAGGTCACAAGGCATGGTAAAGTTCTAAGAAAAATAGTGTATATCCCTGCTATGCTGTCATCCAAACTGAGGGATAGAAAGAGGCAGAATATGGCCAGACACTGGTATTCATAGAAGGAGGTAATGTCAGGCATTCCTGTTGTCCAGGTACTCTATTCCCTGGGAAACAGAGGTGATGCCAATAGGTGGATTGGCTGGTTAGGACAGTAGAGTGGTTGGAAGGGTGAGAAAGCAAAGGAGGAAGGCAAATGCAGAATTACTAGACAGTTCGGCACAGATGTAACTAAACAAATTTATGCAGATGCAAATTTTCATTCCCACAAGAATACATTACCCAGAGGAAATCTGAGTTACAGATATGTGAGTTCAGTTGTCGACTGGAAGAGTATCTTGTGCACTGCTGTAAATCACATACACAAGCCCATAACTTTTTCAATTATTATCTGCTTTAATTGAGGCATGGAATAGCCAGGCTTCCATAGGCAAGACCAGTTAAGAGCAGCAAGTTAGCAGAGGAGTTTTTCTGTCAGTCCTCTACTCCCCTGCTAATACAAAAAACCCCAGAAGCACCAATAGGAAGAAGCATCCCTTCTGAGTGGGAAGGGACACTGTCTTCTCTTGTGCAGATGAAACACGAGCTAATCTGCTGCTACAGAGAAATCTCTTGCTACTGTGAAAACCATATTTAAAAGATGGAGCAGTAGGCTCAAACACCTACATAGTGAAGACCAGTGAAGACCACTGTCAGCTCTAAATCCATTAGAAAGGGACAGTGACCTTGTCTGAAATCTGCCAGTCTGACTTTGTTCCTCTGGGAATTGCTGACCACCATCCGGCATGAATTCAAGCAGAAGCCAGAACCCTTTATTCCCATCATGGTGCCTCTGTGCTCGCCTGCTGCAGGTGCCCATTCCTTGTGTATGCCAAGGCAACTCCCTATTTCCTTTTATGCCATGTACACTGCAATTTCTCATTAGTTAGAAGGATACTGGTATTTAGCCTTCCCTAATTTTCTATTCACTGTGCTAAACTCTGCTACAGTTATAAGCACATAACTGCTGTTTACACAGCAGAAATTCCAAAATACAGCCAAAGCCTCATGTATTCCTCTTGTACACTTTGTGATTGATATACTTCTCCAAACCAGCTCATCTTTCACTGTTTTACAGAAATAAAGTTAGAAAAATCAATGTGACATTTCTTATTATGAGGAAATGGATATACCTGCAAATTGTACAATATCAGTGAAGGCCCCAAAGCTATTCACAAGTGCTGAAAAAGCAGCAAATGAACAACCATATGTCAGCACATCTTGGAAAATCTTAGATTAACTTTAAACATGTAAGCTTAAAAATGTTAATGAGTTATGATTTAAATGTCAAATGAAACTAGTATTATTTGTAGTTAACTGCTGCTACAATAATTGCCCCTATCAGATGCAATGTTTGAACTTCTCCTTTTTCCTAATCATAATGAATGTCTTGTTGAAGCATATATATAAGACTTCCATACCTTTAAAAGCAATTAGGTTCAGCATTATCACCATTAAGTCTTTAGGTACCTCTGATTTAAACAGAATGGTGAGATGACAGCTAGTTTAATTGTTTAATACTTTTTAGAATTCAATCCACAGTAAGTTAAAATTGAATATTCACTGTGTGTATGTTTAGGTTATTCTAGAATGAGTTACATCACTCCTTAAAACTACAGACTACATATGTTACTACTCCTAGTAGTTTCGTGCTCTGGAACTAATTTCAAAGTCAACAACAGAAATACAACTAGCTTAAACAAATTGCTTCACACAAGCAAATTCTACCACAAGCAATAAGCATAATAGTAATAGAAAGAGTGACAAGTAGACAATGTGAGTAGTAAATGTTTAGATGAACACATTATAAGGTCAAGAAGTTTAGGAGTCTGGGCAGTTGCATAATATGAACAACAGCATTTTATCTATTAAATCTTGCAGTTAGATTAATTTAGTGTCTCAAGTCATAGAATCCTATAACAAAAATAGCTAAGAATCAGAGTTAGCATATTGGATTTTAACAATGAATTTCTTCTTTCTAATTGAGAAAGATAATGGAAAAATTCATCGCATGATGAATACAGAAATTAAAGACAAATAGAAATTAAGCTGTAAGTAGAACAATAGGAAATCTAAACTATCTCAGTGTAACATATGAAGGAACTTGTTCCATGTGAGTATATACATAAGGAAATAGGAATCTTCATATACAGAATGGATGGTTTAGATGTGTAAATATGACCTTAGACACAGTTATTCATTTTGCAAATACATTTTATATGTCTCACATGCAAATACAAGTTTCTGTACCATCAGTAAGTATATACAGAAGATTTGATGGCACCATGTGAGCAGACATTTTAAAACTGAATTGGCTTCATACAGATCTGATGTCCAGGAAATTAGATCTGGCTGCATCTTAGATAAAGAAACATCCGTTACATGAATCAGCATTTTCTCTCCTTACTTTTCAGTTTTCAATGACACAATTTATGAAGATGTTAATTTAAAAATGTACGTCAAAAAGAATTTTTTTTCCTGGTCACTTACATGGAAATTTTGAATTTAAAATAACTCCTACTATTATTATTTTATAAGCTTCATTATAGAAACATTCCTTGAAAAGACCAATCTATAATAGTGTAGTAATATTACACTACATTATATTACAGCTACTTCTAGAGTTTTACTCTTTAATTTTTCTATTAAGCAGGACATAAATTTCTACCATCAATGCAGAATATGAGCTGACTAATATATGCGTTGAAGATTTTTGTTGATTTTTATAAGTTATACATATAGCTATGCCTAACAGGACAGCTATGCTATCCTTTATTTAAATACAAGGTAAAGGTAGATGTTTTATATTAAGCCATTGGAACTAATAATGACAAAATGAGAAATTCTTTTATTGAAATGAGTGAGAATGATGCATTCCTCAATGGTGTTATTAACTATTTAAAAATTTCAGAGTAAACGGCACAAAAAATTACCCAAATCTGAAATGAAAGACAATCTCTCATGCAACAGCTGGGTTTATCCTGCGCAGCTTACATCACCCGTCTCAGAGGAAGTTCTGTAGGTATTAAGAGTTTAATTATATTGTCCTGTTTGTTCATGCTTATCATGCTTTTTTTCCTTTCCCTAGCTGCTGTAGAAGCACCTATACGAACATGCAAAGGATACCTAAGCAGCTGCAAAAATACAAAGATGTCTGTCAAGATGTAACTTCTGTCCATCAACAGCCAGAGATACACTGCAGAAGCCTAAGCTCCATCATTACTGAGAACCCTTATGGAAGTTAGATGTAATTAACTAAGCATGGAAATTATTACATGCAAATATTTTCACATCTAAAATTGGGAAAAAAAAAAGCTGTCCTTTGCAACTCAGTTTTTCATTTTTTGCCGAAAAAGCTCTATAACTAACAAATCAGCTTCCAAAAATGAGGATAATTTTAGTGTTGCTTAAAATGTAACATAATTGTTCAGTGTATCTATACATGGAGTCAGTCTGTACAGTCAGTAAGTATATACAGAAGATTTGATGGCACCATGTGAGCAGACATTTTAAAACTGAATTGGTTTCATACAAATCTGATGTCCAGGAAATTAGATCTGGCTGCATCTTAGATAAAGAAACATCCGTTACATGAATCAGCATTTTCTCTCCTTACTTTTCAGTTTTCAATGACACAATTTATGAAGACGTTAATTTAAAAATGTATATACAAGCTTACGGGAGAATCCAAACATGCTTTTTATGAAGGCATAAATTATAAATATAGGTAAGTATAAACACTAAGTTTTCTCTTGCGTTTAAACACAGATGATAATAATATGGAATTTTAATAAAAGGATCACAGTCATTAAATAAGACTGACAGAGCAATCATGTAGCCCTTTTTTGTACGCTACTAAAATTAAAGGGCTATTGGGTTGACATGGTGTCATGGTTTAAAAGCCCAGCCAGCAGCCCAGCCTCAGGCAGCCGATTGCTTACTGCCCCACCAGTAGGACTAAGGAGAGGATTGGAATGGTAAAAGCCAGAAAACTCATAGGCTGAGATACAGACAGTTCAACAGGGAAAGCAAAACCCATGCATACAAGCAAAACAAGGAATCAATCCACTGCTTCCTGAGGGAACACGGTTGTTCAGCCATCTCAAGGAGAGAGGGGCCCATCACAAGTAACGGCGACTTGGGAAGAAGAATGCCATCACTCTGAATGTTCTCCCTCCTCCACCTCCTTATCCCTACCTACTGAGCATAACATCACATGGTCTGGAATGCTCCTTTGGTCACCTGGGGTCACCTGTCCCGGCTGTGTCTCCTCCCGGCCCCCATGCACCCACAACTTCCTCGCCCGCATGGCAAGGGTATGAAAAGCAGAAAAGCAATGTATGTAGCATGATAGCTTTGCAGGTAGGAAGAAACAGCACTCTCTGTTTATTTTATACCTGTGGGAGTACAAGGGGAAGAACTGGAACAGTTGGAGCATTCCAGGTTCTTCATTACAGGAAAGCTGCTTTCTTATCACTCTGTCCTATGAGAGAAAGACTGAAAATTCCTCTGCTGCTATTAATTTCTGAAATAGGATAACACTTTAGAAAAGCGGAAATAAGCTGTGCTTAGGCAGAAGAGAGAAGCAGGAAATAAGGTGTGAAAGGGAAGGTTTTGTGGTATTTGTGTCTACTGATCAAGCAACACCTTCTCTTTCAATAACTGAAATACTGTGCCACTTTATGTGGCTTTTCACCCTAGTAATTAGGGAGTTTAACAGCTTTCAAATGTTGTAAAAAGCCCTACTTGATTCGCTGACATATCTGTGAAACAGCTTCTTACTTTACTGATGGAGGAGGAATAACCTTGCTCAAATTATTTGCCCAATGCCATACACATCAGTGACAAACCCAGCCTGAATACCTGAGCTCCTAATCAGGCATAGATCTGCCTGGAACATCTTCCCCCTGTCACTGTTCACACAGTATGTTATTAGCTAGGAAACTAGGAAACACGCAAATGCACTTTTCAGGGCATCTAGCCTGACACCATTCTGACACAGCAGGGATGAAGAACTGTTTTATAACAGGGATTTCAGAAAAAGATGTATTTGCAGAAGCTCAAGAAGTATCAAGAAAAGTATCTTTACACTTGTGCCTGCATCCAAACACACCCATTTAAAAAAAAGTGCCATGAAGGCTTGTAGCAGTAGTTTTGAGTAGTCCTGAGAGGAGCAGGGAGTTGGACTCAGTGATCCTTACAGATCACTTCCAATCCAAGATATTTCATGATTCTAAAGAGGGAATTGTCTTCCAAGGCTTAAGAAGTGACACCAGCTGATGTGTAGAACCTCCAGCACCAAGTAACTTGGGATGACAACTTTGCCTGCGAAGAGAACAGAAAAAAATGCGTTGGGTGCACAGAGGTAACAGCTCAGCTGGTATTACTAAAGCTCTTTCTCTGCAGAATCCTTTTTAAATTTAAAACTGTGCTCACCAAAATAAACCTCCTGAAAGAGTGTTATACACACATTCCCCACTCCTGAGTGAAATTCTTAGCACAGACATCCTTCTGGTCCCCACCCGCCCCCACACATGCTGCTGCCCTGGAAGGCACTTAGAAAAGCCTGCCTCATAAATGGAATCTTTTAAATATTTACTCTGTATTTCTATATTTAGGCTTATTGCTACTACTGTAGTGACAAGGCAAAATTATTTTGTTTAAAAATCTCTGAGGGAAAGCAAGAAGCAGTAAAGGGAAACCCACAGAGAGAGCAGCCTACAATATTCTTTGGAATGACAATTTCTTCAAGCAGAAAACAGTATAAACTGAGGGCTAGAGCCAGCTTTTCTTTTCACTGTGACCCTGGACCAGCATAATTCGGCATATTTCAGTAGTGTAAGTTGGAAACAGAGTTTGCCCTCAGAAGGAAAGATATGAAACAATTTCAGCAGATAAAAAGAGCTTGAGAGCTGTGAAAGTGGGAGCAGCAGTTTGTTTTAGTGGCCTCAGGAAAAATTCACTTAATACTTCTGGGTAATGCAAAGCTTTGAAAACCTGAATGTTTAGATGCCTTCTGAGAACTGTAGAGAAACATGCAAGTGTAAACGTGCTGCTATTTGTCAGCTCTTTTAATACCGGGGAGAAAAAAATCTAAAGATATCTACATATTGTATTGCCTGGTAATGGTAATCACATGATGTCTTCTTGATCCCAGAGGAACTTTGAAGTGCAGCCGATGTACCACGTAAACCCACCTAAGTGAGAAAAATGATTTATGATGAAGGTAGGTATAGGTTTCCAGAAGGCGGGGCTGAGAGCTTGCAAGCTTGAGTAACACGAAGAAACAATGGTTCAGGGAAGTACAGAGTAAAGTAGCAACGGAGTCACTGTTCTTATAAGGTAAACAGTACCACTAGGAGCTATTTTTGAAATTTATTGTCAGAACAGAATCAGAATCATTAAGCTTGGAAAATACCACCAAGATCATCAAGTCCCACCATCAATCTAACACGCGGCAGGTCCACCGCGAAACCATGTCCTCATCCACATGGATTTTGAACGCTATCACGGATAGCGAGTCCACCGTTGCCCCAGGAGCCTGCTCCACCCTTTCAGTGAAGTATTTTTTCCTGATATACAGTCTAATCCTCCCTTGACAAAACCGTTTCCACTCGTTCTACCAATACCCGGAGGGAGGGCGCAGCGAGGTGGGGACAGGTCTCCTCCACCGTGCAGGACCGGGGCAGCGGCCTCCAGCCGAGACGGGGGAGATTCACATTACACAGAACCGTAC
>VXBQ01007359.1:37060-54526 GCA_013400175.1 Phainopepla nitens
ACCAATCAGTGAGTACCCACCGCCCCCGCCTCAGGCCCCGTGGGCGGTGGGCTCCGCGCCGCCGGGCCCCCACCGCCAGCCGGGCAAAGTGTGTGTCAGACTCGGCTGGAAGTCTCGCACGAGTTCCGCGTCCCACCCCTTCACCTGCCCTCCCTGCTCGGGTTCCGTGCCAGCAGGAAGTCTGCCTCGCGGGGACGCTGCCCGGGGTCTGCGGAGGGCCGCCCACCCGCGACCCGGGCGGCTGAGCGGCGGCTGCGAGCGAGGTCGGGCTCCTTCCTCTTCGCCAGGAGCTGGTACTCCGGTTCTGAGTGCGACCGGCTCATAGGAAATAGGCGGCTGAGTTAGTTTTTTGTAAGTTTTCCTACCAGTACTGCAGGCTGCCAGGAAGAGTGAGCTATTCTGGTTTGACACTTTAAAACTACCTGTTGGGCAGACTTTTCCAGTCGCTGGTAGCCCCTTCTCAGTAGAGCCATAAACTTAATTTCTGTAAATAGGTAAAAAAAACTCCTATCCGTGGTATAAAATGCTTTACTTACCATGTCATCATTTTGTCATTGCATTGCTTTCTGCTGGGAAAAAAAAAAAAAAGGTAACTTATCGTTTCCATTTCATGTGAAAACACATCCAGAGCGATGCCCACATATTGGATCTTTTTAAAAATTCGGAGAGTCTTGAATCGTGGATTTAAAATGAATTAAAATAATTTTAAATTTTAAAAGTGTTAACAGAGGGATATTTTTTATAAATGTTTTAACTGCCTTGCTGCTCAGCCAATTTAAAGTTCTTTTCATTTAGGTTATGCTTGGAGAGAGGAGACATTTGGAATAAACTGTAAATTTATCGTTAGGTTTTATTGTAAATAAATACTTTATTGTATTTATCCAAACATCAGGTTGATTTTTATTCCTGCAGTGCTGGTAATAGAAAGAATCTTGCACTAGAGGCAGACTAGTTCTTTGTTTATGTTGTGTGAAGTATAAGATCAGATAATGTTATATAGAGTCCATGTAATTAATAAGTACTCTAAACACAACCTTTGGATTTCACTGTAGAAAATCTGCAGAGCACTTCCTAGGTGTGTATTAGAATAGAAACTTTTCTTCCATATCCTTATCATATTATTCTCAAAATGAAATAGTGTTAGAGGCTTACATGTTTTCATTAGTATCATTTATATAAATAAGTTGTTCCAGAAGTTCTTACAAGTATAGTGGCTAATTTAGGTGGTAATATACAGTTGTATTTAAAGATATATATATATATATAGGTAAATAGACAGATCAGAAAGTTAACCTGAAAATCTGTGTGAATTTTGAGTTCTTTCTTTATAACCTGTCATAACTTGACTGACAGAGTTAACTTCTGCATTATGTTACATACTTTAAGGATTTCAGGAGCCAGTCATTTTAAGTAGGACGTAAAATTGTAATATTGCAGGATTTCTTTTTAAATTTATCTCTCTAACCCTGACAGCCTCTCTCTCTCTAACCTTCCAAGCAGTCCTCTATCCTGTTAGTTTCTGAACTTTGTGTCAAAGTTTGTGAACATTAAAGCCTTGTTTTCTGAAGACAGTGTTTGAATAGTCTTAAATCCCTAATGAGCTAGAAATAGGATTAGGCAGTTTTGAAAGAAATCTGGGAAATGGAAGCACATAAAAAGCCAAGTTACTTCTTCAGGATTATGTGACAAGCATGTTAGGGACAGGATTTTGCTTTTCTGGTTTGTCTCAGTAAAGTTCAGAGTGCTTCTGTCAGACCTGAGTAAGTTCCTCAGAGAACTGAGGAAAAAGCCAAAAGTCAAGCTTTTTACAATATTTTTGGAAAGCAGGGCAATTGTTCATGAGTAATCAGTTTTTGATATTAAATTAATTGTTACATCTACAATTCTGAGTGAGTTTTTCAGTCACAGTAGTGTCTTATGCAGTACCGTAACCATGTGCAAACATCATGGTTAAGTTTCAGACAAGGGTGTTAAGATTTCTGGCAAGGAGTGCAAGGTAGGGAAAGACTTCTGTCCTGGTTTTGTTTCGGCCAAGAAGGCTGTTTACCTTACACAGGACCAGAGCATAGCTCCGTTGTTTGTCTGTTGAAGAATGTAATACTGGAGCACACAAGAAGTAAAACACGTTTGGAAAAGGATTCAGAAGTTTGTACTTCCAAATACTTAAGCTTTTTCTTTGTAATTTTTATCCTTAGTGTGTGACTTTTCCATGAAATATTTAAGTTGTCTGATGATTTAGAAGCTTTTTTCTGTTTCATTCATCTCTTATTTATGCTATGTAGCATCAGTTTTTTACCATTCTCACTTAAGTCATAAAATTGGTGTATGTTGGTAGTAAATTCTGTCCTTTCACAACTGATGTTTTATTTTGGAAATGCCTTTTTTTTTTGTGATTATACCATCTGGTTCTGTACAGTTGAACTCCTGATTTATTACCAAAACCATAGATCAGTATTAGTCTGTCATCCTTTATAAGGGAAGCTCCAGTATGAGTCTTTGATAAGACTAACTGATCTTTCAGTTTGAATTTGTATTCGTTTCTCCAGTTGGATGTGATTACAGGACTGCTGTTCCATTTGTTTAAGTGTGATTGTCAGCTCCACAGTTGCGGATTTCTCCTCACTAATTCAGTTTTTACAGCAGGAAGGCAGGGTGACCTGATCGATAATTCCTCAATTCTGTCACGTGGCTTTGCTGGTCTAAATTGTTTACAATATCTTATGTGTACATCTGAAATTTGGGAGTGCTCTTCACTCCTGGCCTTGCCATAAAGCAGAATTACTGTTCTCCTCTGTAAGAATGCAAAGATGTTATTTCTTTTATAATAGTAACAACTCACTAGATTTCTTTGCCTTCCCATGGACATGCATTGCATTTTTGGATTTCCTGAGTGGCTGTTCTCTCTTCAGGGAGGAGTATCTGGTAAATGTTGCTGCTGGTTTTTCCAGGTTCAAACCCCAATCTCAGATTAGACTTCTAAGAATAAAATAAAATAAAGCATTCTGCATAAACTTTGGCACAACTTTATCACTTCTTCTCCAAGAAGTGTTATGCAAATTAAAAAAACAAGCCCAAAGCAAACAAAAAAACTCAGACACAAACCATACAAAATATGAGTTCCTAGTCTTCCAAGTTTTAGGCTTTAAAGATGTTACAAATGCTTTTTTAAACATGACTGTGCTTTTAAATAGTGTAAAGCTGACATTCTGGCTTTCAAAGTAACTAATACAAAGAGATGGGAAATGAAGCACATGCAGCTTCTGCCCTTCCCAGGAGGATGTTGTAAATATGATTTGTTCAGGGAGGTCTGGGGAATATGTCTTTTAGTGTGTATTCTTTAATATTCAAGCAGTGGGAGGATACTAGCTTGTAAGATCTTCTCTTTGTTCACAGACTCAGAGTCCCCCAGTAGGGCTGAATTTTTTAATCTTTGATCTGGAGTGAAACTAACTTGAGGCTTGTCTATTCAGTGTGTGTGTGGGTTTTCATTTTTATGGAGCACAGCACTGGTGTGTTTATGTTGCAGCTTAAAGCTAGGTGGGAGGCACAGAATGCTAGGGAATAAAGTGGGCAACTCTGTTTGCTTAGGTCATTTTTTCCCTTGCTTTCTGCCCCATTTGCAGAGCTCAGTGACAGAGGCTCAAATAGTGTAAGGAAATGCCTTCGGATTTAATGAAATAATGCTGATTCTGTTATGTATTTGGTTTAAAATCTTAATTCACAAAATTATTTTATATTCTAGTGTTGCATTAATGTGGCAAGAGCTGTTCCAGTATTGCAGCAAAACTGGCATTTTCATGTGTTTTTTGATAACCAGTGCTTATCAGTTTGAAATGGAAAACAGTCGAAATCTGAAAGTGATCAACCACACAAAATGAAATAGGCTGTCAAAATACTGTCTGGTTAAAACAAATCCTTCCCGAAGCAAATATATTCTTGCAGTCACTCTTGGTGCTTGTTCAGGCAACATAATAGCAACAAAAAGCACTGAAGATGAAGGCAGGTAGAGAAATATTAAATAAAAAAAGATTGCATTAAAGTAGAACATTTTTTCTGTCTGATTGTTGAGTGAAGTTCTGATACCTTCACATGAGTGTTCAAGGTGGCAAGCTGAGAGTTCAGCATTTGTTTCAGTAGAGGGCCTTTTTCCAGACTAATGAATGAATCTGTTGCACTGTAAACTGGGACAAAATAATGTTGGTGTGTTCCGTTAGATGCTGTATAAAAAAAAGAAATGTGATGTCAATGGATTTTAATGTATGAGGTTTCTTTGTTGAGCAGTTAATGTAGTTAGCGTTGAATATTTTCTTTCTTAGATACGAAATTTCTTCAGCAGTTGCTGTTGTGTGTGGAGGAGAACACTTCATTTTTCTGAAGTTGGTGGGTAGTGTACTCTGGGCCACTTCTGGCTGGATGTGTGGTGTTAGGAGTACTGTCTTAAATGAGTGGTTAAACACAACATTGTACCTAACCTGCTACAGGAAGTGAAGCAGTGAGAAACTGAGTGTGTTAGTTCATAGGTAAATGAAAACTTCAGATAAATAAAACCAGAACTAGGACAGCATTTGAAGCCAGAAGTTTGAAGATGATTTTTCAGTAGTTTAGTCAGTATTTGTAGTTAACATCAGGTAATGTAATTTTGTTTGAACAGTGACTAGAGTCTCCTGACCTGCTCTTTATTTAGTTTTTATTTTGTATCATAGATTGAGTCATGTAATATCAGTGTGGGACTTCGGCAGTTTGTCTACTAGCCTTCCCCATTGAGAAGCTTAACCCCATGCTGAGTTTTCACCATTTTTTATCTATTTGTTTTGTGGTTGTGAAGGGAAGAGGAACACAAATTTTCTAGTGAGGGCTTAAGTCTCTTCAGTATAGGACTTAATATTTTGATTCAGGCACTGATTTGTAGAACTCCCATAGTACTCCTCCAGTTTCTTTTGTATCTTTCTCACAAACAAAATTAGCATGGTGTTATATGTCTCTCTGGTGGGCACAGTAGGAGGGCGGAGAAGGCATCTTGTTTTAACGTATTCTTTGTGCTGCACATAAGTATTGCAGGGTTGATTCCTCTGTGTTCCTCCAGAGCATGGTCAGTACCAGTAAAATGTTACAGTGCTTGACAGAGTTTATAAACTTGACGTGCTCTATTTGCTTTTATAAACTATATTTAAACTATATTTAAAGCCTGAAGATGTTCTTCAGTGGTTTTTATTTTTATATAAAATACCCGCTTCATTACTCTTGATGGTGATAGAGCAAAAAATGGTTTGTTATTGAATATCTTTAAATCATACTTACTGCTGAAGGTGGTGAGGTGTGATTAGCATGGATTTATAGTGGGAAAATTGTGCTTAACCAACCTAAGCACCTTCTGTGATGTAGTCATTGACTTGAGGGAGAAAGAGAGTTTACCATAACTTTAGTAAGGCTTTGGACACTGTCTTGCATGGTCTCCTTACAGACAACTGACGGAGTACAGGTGAGGTGAAAGGACGTGAGGTGCATTGAAGATGGTTGAATGGCTGGGAGCAGAGTGTGATGATCAGAAGCTCAGAGTCCAGATAGAGGCAGGTTGCTGGGATATTCCCTAGGGTGCCTCCAGGGGCCAGTACTGTGGCTGGGTGTCTGGACAGAGTGCATGCGCCCGTAGCAAGCTCGCAGGTAATGCAGAACTGAAAGAGCAGTAGCTGAAACACCAGGTAGTCGTGCTGACATCCAAAGTGATGTGGACAGGCTGGAGAATTGGGCTTTGTGGGATCTTGTGTGGTTAAACAAAGGAAGCACAAAGCTCTGGTGCTGGGGAGTAGTAACCCCAAGCACGTGGTGGGGCTAAACAGCTGGGAAGCAGCTCTGCAGAGAAGCATGTGGGCGTGAGGAAGTGAACAAAGCCAGCAGTGTGGCGAGGAGGGCTGGCGGCACCTTGGGTGTCTTTGGGAGGAGTGTTGTCGAGGGATGATCCTTCTCCTCTGTCGCGGTCGGGGGGAGGTGGAGGCACACCACCACGTCGATGTTCATGTGGCAGAGAGAGATTCGGTGGTGTGCACAGCTCCTGAAAGGTGTTCAAGAGACTCCACGTGTGAACCTGACTGGCTGTGATTTGGTACCACCCAGCTCACTGGCCCTAGCCACCTGCTTACCTCATCATGGATTGGCTGGCATCTGCTCTCTGTAGCCAAATCCCTCCTCCTCTCGGTGCCCTCTGTGAGGCTCACAGTCCAGCTGTTGCCTGTCCTACCAGTGCTCTGCTCAGCGCTGGTGAGAAACATCTGGGGCATTCAGTGCTGGGCTCGCCAGTGCAGGACTGACATGGAGTTACTCCAGAGAGGTCTGGGCAAGGCCCTTAAGGTGATGAAGGGACCAGATTATCTGTGAGATAAAGAGATGGAAAGAGACCTGGGACTGTTGAGCCTGGAGAAAAGGAACTTGAGTGGGTCTTAAACATGAGTATAAAGATCGTGTGGGAAGGGTTAAGATTAGAGTACCAGACTGACCTCAGTGGTGTGAGATGGCAGGGCAAGAGGCAATGGAGACAAATGGAAAAACTTGGATTTTTATTTAAATACAATAAGATGCTTTTGTTTGTTTCTTTGCTGTTTTGTTTGGATTTTTTTTATGGTGAAGGTGATCAAGCAGACAAAGATTGCTCATGGTGGTCATGAAGTCCCTGATCATTGAAGATGTTCGTGACCCAATGGAAGACAGCCCTGAGCAACCAGACGTAGCTGATCCTGCCTGAGCTGGGGGTGTAAGGGGGCGGGGTTGAATTAGATGGTGCCCAGTGGTCATTTCAACTCAAGTAATTCTATCTGTATATATAAAGATACTGTTTGTGGGTGAGGATCCATGTTACAGGACCTATTTGCTGAAAACTCTTACTATAATTAGTCAGGAGGAAGGTCAGAACAGTTGCTAATAGGGGAGATCTGTAATGAAAGTACAAGAAATTTTTAGGTTGGGAAAAAGTATATTTCATTACTTTCTGTATAGACACATATCTTAATTTCTCTGGTAAAAGCTCAGGAATTTGCCTTTAAAAATATTTTTCTAAAGTGGCCAACAGTGCCTCTTAAATATTTAATTATTTGCTTCAAATATGTAGCTTTTCCATCTAGGGTATGTTTTATTATAATTATTCACATGTACAAGTTAATGTGCCCAGTGTTGCTGGACTAATTTCAAAGCTCCAGTTATATTTCAGGAATGGAGGTTTCCAGGACACTTGGTGTACTCAGTGTGTTATGGCAAATTGCAGTTTGATTCTTACGAGGATCAGACCCAGAAAAGTAATTTTTGTGTTCAAATTTCACTATTTTCAGCTACTCTTCAGTTCAACTTCACACCATGCCAGTTTTTTTTTGTTGGTTTTCTGTTCTTTGCTAAGCTGAAATAGCGATAGTTGTTCATCCGCAAGTGCTAATGGCTTGTGGTTTTTTGTGAGTATAAAATCTCATCAGGTTTGGAATATATGGAGTCATAGAACCATGAATCAGCCCACACTGGGACGGACCGTGGAAGTTCTTGTGTCCCAGCGTTTTGGGGGACAGGGTGTATAGCTGAGATTATCTTGCAACCTGTCCAGTCACATCTTGAAAACTTCTAGTGGGGTTTTTCTTCCTGCTGAGGTTCGTTAAGGGTTGACACAGCTAGTCAAAAGAGTGCCTGTGGTGGTGACTGCATGTTAGTTGGCTGGTTCCTGCTCCTGTTCAGCGCAGTTCAGTTTTCCCTGTGCTGTTTTTGAAGGATTTTGGAACAGTCAAATGAGAAAAGCAGAGTGAGTCTTTGTTAGGCTTACATGGGTATGCCTAAGTGCCTCTTAGAAAAATGCAGAGGAAAGCAAAAGGGATGAAAATCTCTCCCTCATGTTCCTAGAACTGTATGTAACACTGGACAAAGAAGTTAATTTGAACTGCTTATCTTAAAGGTGCATCCATTCTAGTATATTTGCAGATCTTTTTCTGGTAGCAAAGTTTTGTGATGTTGAAAACTGCAGAGACTTAGTCAAAAGCTGGTAACTACTGAATAACTAGCAAGATGGAAGAAGGAGATGAATGCAGTAAAATCTAACTGAAATTTAAAATCTCAACTGAAATTTAGTCTTATCTCTACGAATTAGGTGTATAAAGGCAGTATCACAGCTTACAGATATGACAGAAATGGGGAATAAAGGGGTAAAAGGCAGAGTCTGGATAAAAATAGTAAAACTGAGAGTGCAGTTTAGACTGGGAGAAGCTGTAAGACTGAAATGAAACTTCAGCAGTGAACAGGAGCATTGAATCTTGTCTTGATTTAAAATCTGCTGAGGATAATATCTACCTGACGAATAATCTGTCAAGGAAGGTGGAAGCCTTCCTGGAATGGAAGAACACCCTCTCCCTCCAAATTACTGTGACTTATCCCCATCACACTGATCGACCCCCCAAGACAGTCGTCACCTGGAAGGCTTGAGAGGAGGATGGTTGATGTTAACAGAATAAAAAAACGGAAATAATAATTCAGGGTATTTTATTGTGTAATTTTTCTCCTATGTCTTCATGAAACGCCATGAGATTTTTGTGTGTCTTTTGATACTGAGTATTTTCCCAGTTCAAAGTAATCTTGTTCTCTTTTGCCTCTAATTGAAGCCAAGCTCGTAGTCTGAGGTGGTAACAAAGATCTCTAATGTGTGAAAGGCACGAAGGCAGAGTCTGAACTCATAGTACATGAGCTCTGACCATGATTCCTACAAGTTCTGCATTGTTACTGCAGGTTTCCTTGAAGCACCATATAGCTGAGAAGAGCCTTGAGTGAAGTGGATGTAGCATTTAACAGCTGTTTTTCCTGTGCACTGTAGCTTTTTCTAGATGGAAATAGAGAAGTCTACAGCTGTTATCAACATCTATATTTGTACTAAGTTCCTGAAACTCATTTTTACTTCAGCACTTCCTCTTGCCTTCTCTTCTCCCTTACCTGCTGTGTTCTTAAGTAAAAAATTGCAGTGTAGTGTAAGAGCAGAATCCTTTAGTAGAGCAGCAAAGCTTCATACTTGCTTTTCCCACATGTAAATAAAGATTTGGTTGTACAGTGTGACATGCTTCCACACGTAATAGCAGCTGCCTCCTTCCATAAGGTAAATTCGCCATCTGCTACCTCTTTGTGAATGGCTTGCTCCATGCATGGGCCTTATGGTGTTGGGGGCCAGAGGCCATGTAGCTATACTAGGAGCTTGCTAAAGTTCAGTTCACTGCGTCCCTCCTCGCAGTAGAAAGGGCTGGTTGGGCCTAATGGGGCTGGTGTGGCTACCCAGCACCTTCCCTGGAGCCTGTATGGGAAAACACAGGGATCTCTTGTTGGTGTGTGGACCAGAGGTCACAGCTCTGACTGCAGTGCAGCTTGTTCCATGACGTTCCTCACTCGGCACGTGGTTGTCAGCCACTCGGTGTGGCAGTGGTATGGGCACCATTCTTCTGCACACCTGTGCCTTGCTTGTGTGGACATGGAAGCTCTTTGTGATGTTGTGTCTTTATTCTGTCTGCTTGCTGCAGTTAAATTGTGATAGATAGGATTGGAGTTTTGAGCATGCTTTTGAAGTAAACTAGCAGATGGGAGTATTTTCATGCACAGTTTTGACAGGTTTCTGAAACATGGAAACCTTTTACTAGTATTCTCTTAGAAGCAAAATAGAGAGCAATTACACAAGTTTCTTAGAGCAGATGAACTCAACAGGTGGTCACAGAAAGAAACACTTGAATTGTGATCTATAGTTGATAGGACGTTTTATAGTTAAGTAATTTCATAACATACTCTTGCAAGGCTACTTACTCTCTTTCAATGCATGTCATAACAGTAACTGCATTGTTAGAGTACTAGCTGTGATTCAGAATGTCATTGGATTATGTTTGCTTAAAACACAGTGAAAGTAGTGGATTGTCAGCATTTAAAAAAATGCAGAGCTAATGTTAGAAATACAGGAGTGTTCCTAGGTAGGATCAGGCAAACAAGCAGAGGTGACTGGTAAGAAATTATAGGGACCTTGTCTTTGGCAGTGGTGGAGGATGTACATCTAAGAAGTAGTTAGAGTTTTGAGTGCAGGCGCTTGTAAGTCACAGTCACTTGGCAACTTATTCATGAACGGCTAGGCAGGTTTTTAATGTGCTGCCTTCCTGACCAAACCTTAATTCCTTTCATGAGACTTACAGTACACCATACATAGCAATTCCTTTTGCATCCATTAATAATCTCTATGGTTAGCATTGCTTCTGACTGAAAACATCAAACTTGAAGCTGTTTTGATTGCAGCATGTTTAAGTTGTAGATCTTGACTTAGAAAACTCAGAGGGAGAGGTGGTTTCTTGTATTTTTTTAGAAATATTGAGCTCGGGCTTCACTCAGATACCTGATTGGAGCTTAATACCAAAGGATCTGGTTACTTCATTTCATTTCAGAAATTACTGTAGCCTGTTTATTCAGAAATTACTGTATTACTGTTTATATCCTTCAGAGTGTTCTCTATTCTCTGATGGAATTAGGAGTGTGACTAGCTCTGTAGTTTACTCATTTCTGTTGTGCTTTCTTTGGATAGCACTGTATAGTGGATGGATCTTCCTTTGTAACTGATAGTACATGAGAGATCTTCAAATCTTTCATTAGTGCTTGTTAGATTAATCAGTATCCTTAAGTGAGATTGAGTACTGCAGTTTTGTAAAACAGTCTTTACTGTTTGCTATCCTTGAAGATAATGATGGGAAGTTGCAGCGTGAATCTTTCTATAGTACTGAAAACTGGTGATAGCAGGATGGGTTACAAGACGTGCACTTCTGACAGTGATGTCTTTCAGTGCTCCTAGATTGTATATTGCTTGAATAAACTTTTTATCTATTGATGAAATTCTGCTCTCTGAAAAAATGCAGTTATTTCTTGACTACCATTTTGCATAGTCTAATGGTGTTATGCAAGTTTGTACTTAAGTGTGTATCTTATTTTTTAAAAGATATGTGAAATCTACAGAGGTTTCCTGTGGATATCACTTGAGCTGTTTTCTCTTATCATTGCTCAGTTTTGACTGCTTTACTGTCATTTGTATTAAATTTAGTGTTAATATTTATTTCTGTGGTTAGTACTATAGTAATTTGGTACATTACACTAATGTAGAGTGGGCAGTAAAATACAGTGGTTTTTTACTGTCAGAAATTAACATTTTATGTATGAGCTCAGTGACACTGAATTTAATTGCACCCAGAAATTAACTTAGTATATTTTTTTTCAGAAAACAAACCTTAAATGCTTTACTAGGTAATAAATGTCTTCTGGTACACTTGATATACAAATGTTGAATGGGACAAAATACATCTAACCTGTTCAGTGTAAGAGAATGTGATCTCCAGTATGTAGAATATAGCAATATATATATTGGTGTCACTAGCAAGGAGGATGTCTTTTTTGTTTAAAGCTTCTTGACTGAAAATTGGACTAAATTTGTGCTGTTGTTGTTAGAAATCTTGAGATTTACAGAAAAATTCTTTCATTTGCATATTATCCTGCTTTTCTGTTTACTCAGTAAATTTTTTTATTGGTAATTTGCATTCTTATTAAGATTCCCACGTCTCCATTTTGAAATTGTGCCTTTCTTTAAGTTTAGCATTGTAATGCAATGTGTCTCTCAATAGAATTAAGATTATTAATTGGTGTCTCTCAATAGAATTAAGATTATTAAGTGGGTGATAAATAGGAACAAATAAAAGCTCAGTGATCCTGTTATTAGACTAAAATAGATTTCATGAAATGGAATTTTGGTTTCTTCATCAGAGAAGTTTCTTGGGTGTCTGAGGAGTTTTATACTTCATGTCAGTCTGTCTGTGCAGGAAAGCAATTCCCAGTTGTGACTTGTTTGGAACTCACTCAAGATTCAGCTGTGCTGTGCATACTGACTTGCAGAATACTTCATCCTAGTGACTTCAAAATCAACAATCTTGATTTTGCTTCATTTCCTAAAAGACCCTCCTGGTAGGGAAGGTGTGATCCTCTTCTCTGTGGGCTGTCTTTGAAGAAGAGGTTTTTGCTCATGAGGCTGCTTTGCCCTGGAAGGGAATCACACAAGTTCCTGCTGATATAACTAGGCCTGCAGCAGTTTCAAGTTTTAAACGTTATACAGACACAATAGTGCTTCTACTGCTTTAACTTGTTTTGATCAGGGTGAGGAAGAGAAGCAAGGGGGGCAATACTAGCAAACACCCAGTTTTGCCAGGTTAAACAGTATCTATGCTTGTGCTACTCCTACTGGTGAAATGGTGTTTTTGATTTAGTATATCAAGGTTTTCTTCTGATAAAAGTTCTCAAAGCTTTTGTTTCCATTTTGTAGAAAAAAAATCGCTTTTGTTTCAGATTTTATTGGCAGCTCAGCTTTTTAATTTTTTTTTTTTGAAACTATGCTGTGAAATATTTGAATTTTTTGCATATATTAGTTCAAGAGATCATTTAAGTATCTTCTAAATTGCATGTTTGCGAATCTTGTGAAACAGTCCCTTCAACTGTTAGAACTAAATGGTATGTGATCTGAAATGGTGAAGGATTTAAACTGTCTGAAACAGTGCTATTGTGAAGCTGACAATTTCTGAGTGTAAGAATTAAAGGTTTAATCAAGCAAAATTAGGCAGAGGAGCTAATGAATTATTGCAATATATACCTCTGGAACATGCTGTGGCTTGGTGAAGGTAGTGAGAGCAGTGGCTTTGAAAACTGCTCTCCATCGCTCTTTTCTTGAAAAAGAAAGAAAGTTATACTTGATCATTTGGAGTCGAACAAGTGTTCTGACAAAGGCTGTGTAAATAAACTGAGATAGGTGATTGAATGCTTGAGTGGTAGCAGTAGATTAAAGATTTCCTTTGTCGTATTTTGCAGTGAGTGATTTGCCATGCATCAGCAGTCACTTTTGGTGCATGACCCACTCACTTGGGTGCACATTGTGATTAGGAAAGAGGGTTTGGGGCTGGATGGTGGCCTGGTGACTGCTGTCCAGTTCTTTTCTGGATTTGCTGCAGCAGCAGCTGTGTCACCTGAGGAACAGTCTGATAGAATTCACTTCTCCGTTTGTGCTTTTGACATACCCAGCTTGAACTGACACCTGTGTAGGCTTGAAATACAATAGTCTCTCACATCAGGTCAGTGGCCTCAGTTTCTGTTTACTTAAAGTAAATAAATCAGGGAGAAGATAAAAACTGATGATATGTGTAGAACCTCTGCCTCTTAGGGGTGTTCCTTGAGAAAAGCAGGTTATCTGAAAAACTCTGCTATTTTAAAAATACTGTTTATTGGGAATAAGTAAAAAGGTTGAACTTGTAACAGTGTGAGATCTTTGAAACAATGTTTTGGAGTTATATGTGTTTTGACTGAAATATTTTCATGGGTCAATTTTATGAGAGCAAATGAAACGCTTAAGTTTTAAGGACACCTGTTGTTACTCTTTTTTTCAGGTGGTATCATGGAAAACTTGACAGAACAATTGCAGAAGAGCGTCTTCGACAAGCGGGAAAACCTGGAAGTTACCTTATTCGAGAGAGTGATCGGAGACCAGGTTCATTTGTGCTTTCATTCCTTAGTAAAACAAATGTCAATCATTTTAGGTGAGAATTAAGTGTTTTATTTTAAATACTGTGATCTATCTACTTTTTGTTTCAGAACACAATAAAGTGAACAGTGATTGTATTATAATGCAGTATTTTTGATTCTTTATGCTTTCATTGTACAGCTTTTTACTTGTGTTTGATTGTTACAAAACATGCTACTTTAAAATTACTTTATAGGGCGAAGAACGGAATTGTGAGGAAACCAAAATATGGATAGAGAAGGTTGCCTAAAGTGGTTTGAGTAGACTTAAAGCACCATGCAGGTTTCATTAGTCAGTCAAGGAGATTGTTTTGTGTCTGTTCCATAGTAATCGTTGTAGTTAGCACAGTTAAAGTGGGAGCACATCTGGTTGCTTCCTTAATTTTGAAGAGAAAAAACCCCACCCAAAAGAAACAAACACTCCCCCAAAAAAACAAACAAAAAAAAACCACCAAAAAATCCCAAAGTAAAAAAGACCAGTAGATTATATGTTTAGTAATTGAAAGGTTTGCTGGAAACAGCTCTCAGCATATGTCCTGAGCATAGTTTTCTGACTCTCCTTGCAGTGCTGTGTGCTTATGAGCTTGGATTTAATCTCTGAAGATTCATCTTTGTATGCATTTTACATTACTTCTTGGAAGAAACAGCTCAATTCAAATTATGCATTGAAGAATCTCTTTTTTAAGAAAATACACAAATGTTAAAGAAAAAAAATAAATAGTTTTGTAAGAAGTCTTTATTTTGTTAAACTGCTGAAATAGTTATGGGAGCTTTTTCCTGTTAGATACCAAATTTTTAAATTGAGTTTAAGGAGATACTTTGATTATTTCAAAGTAATTTCTTAACTTTTAATGTGGATGCTAAACTAATTGTAACAAAATTACCAATTTTTGATGGTGTTTGTTTTCTGCATTGTATAGTCTGAAGTGTAGTAATTTTTTGTTAAACTACTTTGCTACTTTGTTCAGTTTATGCCTATTATAAGAGGTGTATGTTGTGCATGATGCAAGTAATAATGCTGTTGTATACTGGTGCATTATTTCAGTTTTCCAGGATGTTCACCCTTACATTTTTGTTCTTTTTTATTTCATTTAGTTCTGAAAAATGTACTGTCTTTTTCTGCGAATCAGCATGTTCTTAGATAAAAAAACTGGTGGATCATATAATATATATATATGACTATTTTGGATAAAATATTCATTAGGTTTATTTATACGTTTACAGAGAGTGTGTGATACAGCATTTTGCTGAATGTAGGCACTGTTTGAAGAATAAAACTAATCTCCTTTTCTTCTAAAAAAACTGGTAGCAAAAATTTTTCTAATGTCAAAGTTCTGGGTTTTTTTAACAGGATTATTGCCATGTGTGGAGACTATTACATTGGTGGGCGTCGCTTTGCTTCACTCTCAGACCTGATCGGTTATTACAGTCACGTGTCCTGCTTGCTGAAAGGGGAAAAGCTCTTGTTTCCAGTAGCACCTCCAGAGGCAAGTCAAAAAAAATTCTGAAGAATAATTTACTAAAATGTTTGTAGCTTTAATCTCTATTGAGAATTCTCTATGGGAAAAAAACATTAGAAAGTTTCTTGTAGTTTTGTATAGGCATACATGGAACTATAAGGAGTATAAAAATGCATTTTTACTGATACAGAATAATGATTAAAAAAATTTGCTATTTAATGAAAATACATAATGAGGAAGATAGCGGTATTGCAGTTATCGCACAATGTGTTGACATCATTTTAAGTAGACAGAGAAAAACAAGAAAATACTGAATTATTGGCTAATAAAGAGCACCATTGTCATGTAACCTTCACTGTTCTGTGACATTTTGCATACATAACAATGGTTTCAAATATGCATCCTGGAGATAACCAAGGTTTCTTTCACATGCCCGTCCTTAAGACAACAAAAGTAATTAAAATGAAACAAAACCCTGCTAAATATCCCCTATAAAAAAACCTGAAACCTGAATAAAGATGTTTCTGAATGTTAAAATTCTGGACATTCCTTCCGCTCTTGAATAAAAAAAAAATTAAAATAAGTGCTCCCTTAGCCAACAAATTGCACTTTTCTAGCTGACAGTGGTTTTGAGCTTTGGAAATACAAATCTGGCAAGGTGGATATAAGTGATGTTACCAGTTCTTTGCCTACGAATAGCATAATGCTGGGGAGAAAGATTCTACAGTATAGAATATACAGTACAGAGTATAGAGAAAAAAACATTGCTCTCTTTTAAACTGTAGCCTGTGGAAGACAGAAGGAGAGTTCGAGCTATTCTACCTTACACCAAAGTGCCAGAAACTGATGAAATAAGGTATGTTTGAACAACAGTAGTAGCTGTGAAATTCTCAAGAGCATGTATAAATAGTAATGATTTAGGTAGGTGTTCATTGGCAAATATTTTCCAGTTGCATCTTAAACNTAAATATAACTAAAATTAGTAATGTTAGTATTTTGAAATATGTTTTATAAAGCCCTAGATTTTTACCAAAAGCATAAAGTCATGTGTCAGAGAATTCTATATAGAAATGAATTATCTGAGTGTGTGAAAGAAATGAGCTAGGCTTTTTTCTGAACTGCCACAGAATTCTTAGTAACTGTGTAGCTAAGGAAAACAATTCAGATGACTGGAAAGAGAACCTTGACTGCTTACAAATTTAACAATGGAAGAAGTGAGTCTTCCTGTAGAAGACCATTGTCTGGTTACTTGGGATTGATACTACTTTCTTGAGATAATTTTTTTCCAGATGAAAAAATAGGATTTGAAAGTGATTTGTGGGGATTTCTAATTTCTCTAATGAGACAGATTTCATAAGCTGATGTAATCCACCAGTTGAATTGGGAATTTTCTTAGATTTAGGGTTATTGTCTTAAAATGTAGAGAAAGATCTGAGACCCTTATATCCTCATTTGGATGGAAATTTATTCCAAGACTCACAGTCCAGTCTAATCATTTAAAGGATGATATGAGGGTATTTGCTTTTTGTAATTATGTGTTTTAGTAAGATGATAGGACTTGGAAGGGGCTCTCTAATGGTACATTGCAACTAAGGCTTCCTGCTATGTGTGAGAAAAAAAAAATAGAGTCCTTTACGTGCCTTATTGCACCCATCAGCTTGAGAGAAAATAACATTTTATTGTTTGGTATCATAACAAAAATTGTAGGCAATTAAACCTTTTCTTTCTCTTTTAGGACAGAGTGAAATGCAAAGTTGATCTTCGGGTTTTGGGGTCTACATAGCTAAAATAGTTCTGTTCACGGTATAGCTGAGACTAAAGTTCTCCGTTTGTTCTAGATTGGATTTATATGCTCTTGAAGGCATTATATATTTCAGAGATTGACTTAGAATTTTAATATCATAGTTAATATTTATTAACTTTGAAGTATTGCTGAGTTGATTTCAGCATTCTTCCATGCAGTAACTCTATAATCATGGAGGGTGCTCTTGTTGTCTGTCACCTGTAAAAGCTGATAGCGGTTGAATTTATTCTTAGTTTTCGATAGTGATTTGTTGCTTTTTGTTTTGCTGTTAATCTACTTCAAATGAGAGCCATGCCATAGATATTTGCTATGAAATTTTGAATTGAACTGGTAGTTAATGAGCTTCAACTCTTTATTGTTTTTTCTTGTATCTTGATGCATCATGAAACACGATCAAAGGCTCTGTGCTGCCGTGAAAGGTTTTCATGGGACCTGAGTTTGTGTTCTTAACATTTAAGGAGTAACTTACAGACATGAAAGCTCTCTTGGACAAGGTGCTGGGTCCTGCACTTTGGCCACAGTAAAGCTCTCTGCAGAGCTACAGGCTGGAGGAAGAGTGGCTAGAAAGCTGCCCAAAAGGACCCGGATATGCTGGTCAGCAGCTGGCTAAAGATGAACCAGCTA
>VXBQ01007360.1:268-25414 GCA_013400175.1 Phainopepla nitens
CCCGATACCGACTCTGCACACTGTTGGTCTAAGGTTATTCCTTGTCTGGCCCTAAAGCGCGAAGGAGTAACTAAGTAACCTGCTGAGGTAGTGCTCTAATGACCTCCTTTAAGGTGTTTTGGGGGTGACATGGTAAGACAGATGGATTAAAAGTCACATAAACCAGCTGGCCCGCGCTGCATTGCCCGTGTTGTGCCTTTCGTGGCCTTCTAGACCCCTTTTTGAGGTACCTGATTATGTGTAAAAGCGCCTCTGCCATTCCTAACTGCATTTAAAGGAAAGTGATGATGCTATGTGTGGTGTGGAGGTTTGGTGGGTTTTTTCTGTCTGATTGATATTTTTTTTTTTGTTTGGTTTGTTTTGTTGAGGTTTTAGTGTGGAATTTTTGGTTGACTTTGGCAGCTCCTTGAAAAAGGACTAGCATTCAAGGATCTGGAGAGGAGAGCAAAAGGTTAACAGAATAATAATATGCTGGGCTTGAGGTCACATAGCAAAAGCCGAGGAACGTAGATAAATTATCAGAAAAGCCTGATGGTTTTGTTTGATGTAGACACTCTGGGTTTGGCTCATGTGAGTGTCAGTTTTGTTGCTGTCTTTGATGAGGAGTTGGTAGCACTTCTCCAAGACTTAAAGCAGCCCAACATTCAAATTTAGTGAAATGTGTCAAACTCTTGTATGTAATGCGCAGTCCTTCTGCCTGTTGAGTGTCACTTATGGGGTTGTTAGAAGTAGAGGCCAAGTCACAGGTAGTCAAATTCAAACCCGATGCAGCGCTGCGTTACTGCGTGTGTTGGAGGCCAGCAGGTAGTTGTGTACTGCCACAGTAATGTGTAAATACTGAATTTTACCCTGCTGCTGGCTGTGCAACTCATGATGGTCACCCTCAGTTGCAGGAGGTGGTCGCCTGTTAGACAAGATGCGCAAGTGGTATTACAATGCAGCGGGCTTCAACAAACTTGGTAAGTGTTTCATTCAGTTCTAAAAACTGCAAACGTAACAGTTCTCAAACTAGTTATGGTTTGTAGCTAGCATGTGTTGGTGCAAGTTGGCGTAAGTATTTTTGATCAAAATTAGCTACTACTTCTGTTGCTAAAATAGTCGGCAATAGCTTCAGTTATTTCTGTGTTTGCTCATGTTCTAGTGAATTAACGTATAACAGCTAAGGCCAAGCTGGGGCAGTTGAAAAAACTTTCTCAAAGCAGTCCTGTAAACTCAGTTATTGACATTTTCTCGCCTAGTCACTTTCACTGGGCAGTGTCTTTGGCCAGACTGCCCTTGAAGCTGGAGAGGTCCCCACTGATCGTGGTCAGCCTATCTGCAGTATTATGCGAAGTATCCAAAGTGCAAAAAAGATTACAGTTATTCTGCCCTTTGTGTCACCATAACTTCAGCTGGTGTCACTCTGGCATGCACAGTGGTGGAATAGCTGTCAGAACAGGGCTTCCTTAAGGAGAGCAGAGTCCCTTAATGGTATTGTCTTCAGTTGATTCAGAGTTGTTACCAAGTTTATTTCAACCGTTTAGATGGCAGAACAGTTCCTGGATGACAAGAATCTGAATATTCAGATGCTACAATTTATTGCTCACCACAACACAAGCAAATCTCTTGAAGGAAGTTAACATACCTGCCCTGGGGAAGTTAGAAAAAAATTACAAGGAAACTTAACAAGTAAGCTTAGATCAGTCCTCCAAAGATGCAGTGCTTAATTCCTCTTTGATAATGCCTGTCTGCTGAAATTCTTACTTCTGCTACTTCTCTGGAAACATGAGTGAAAAATTAGAGAAGCACCAAATTTAATATAGTGATTAAGCTAGCAGCAGTGCTCCCTGTGCCTTTGAAATAAATTACAAAACTGAATTTAAGAATACGTGACTCAAAAGAAATTTTTATTTTATTGAGACGCTACTACCAAATCAGTCACATGAGATTAAAACCTTGAACCACAAATCAGTAGGTGTGTTGTAGTAATCATCCTGGAGTGCTGCAGAGGTAATGTTTTGTTCTATTTTGTTAATACTGAACCTTATAGAAAGGTTGGTTGAGTTTGAAGAATCCTTTGTTGCACAGAAGGTGTGGGAGTGTTCTTAGTTTTGAGAAGACTGGATGTTTTTCCCTGATTTAACTTCTAATTTGGAGCTCATGCACCAGCACAGAGCTTCGGGTTTCCATGGCTTCATATAGTCAGCAGAGACCTGGCCATTATGAACAGGGCAGTTTAGAGAAAAATCCTTCAGTATCAAAGGAGTCTCAACTGTGGCTGATTGACTCTAATGGATTCAGAGCTCTCAAAAACCCTCTACCTAGACAGTCATCTTAAACAGAGATATAGAACTAGATGCACACAAGTTCACCCCTTAGATCCACAGAAGTTTTGTATTTGTTCTGTATATGTATATTCTCATGAAACATATTGAATTACATACCCATTTTCCTTATTCATCTTCAAGAAAAGGAGTGAAAAAAGTAAAGAGAGTCCGTGAAAGTCCGTGTTTAGGATTACATGTTCTCTGTGAGCAGTCAGTGGCTCTCCTGGATTGGGTTGGTTTTTCTTCACAGTTCTGTACTGGATGTGTTTTGCCTGTGGTACATGTGTCAGTCCTGCATCTTACTGAAGAACATTTATTCAGTGATACTGCCAATTCTTCTTGGCACAGGGTTAATGCGAGATGATACATTGCATGAAGATGATGATGTGAAGGAAGCGTTGAAGAGACTTCCAGAACACGTGTACAATGAAAGAGTATTTCGCATAAAGCGGGCACTGGACTTAAGCTTGAAACATCAGATCCTTCCAAAAGACCAGTGGGTGAAATATGAAGAGGTATGTGCACGGAGAGTTTCCAGGATGCAGCTCTTAAGTGGCACTGCTAGGACTGGTGGTTGGGATTCTCATTCTCTGAGGAGACACGTGTTTACGTGTTCTGTATAGCGAGTGAGTCAGTATCTCATGGAATATCTCTGGAAAATACTTTTGATTGCAGTTTAAAAATCTGTTTTTCAATACAAATTACTGAATTTTTCTCAAGATGACAGAAGCTTAAGCTGCAGCTCAGAATCACAGCACATTGTTTGTGTTCTTCTTCTAAGCTGTCAGATAAAGAAATACAGTGTAAATAGCTTTGGAATTCTTGAAGAAGATCTCCTGCTTTTCTGACCAATTTCTTAATCTTGCAGAAAATCTTGAGCCAAAGCTTTTATTCACAAAGGTGCCAAAGAAGAATAATTTGAAGGGAAGTCATGCATTAAAATAAGTGTCATCTTGTAATTTAAAAAACAAACTGCACTTTCCTTGTCAGATGTAACCAGATTTTATTTTTTTTGTAGTGAATTGATTCACATGCTTTGCATCACTGTCCACCCTCATCTTTCTCCAGGTTACCCGTCAGAGAGGAATTTTATTGTTAAACTTTTGACTGTAGGGGAGTATAAAGGTATTAATGCATCTCTGAATAAGCAGAAGCTGTTTCTTGTGGTCTCATAGGTCATATTTAGGTAACTGCTGCATTGAATAATTGGTCATGTATTTCCTCAAGCAGCAGTTTGGTTTGCAAGTTAACATGGTTAAGTTAAATTAACATGATTAAATTAAACATGGTTAGGGTGTTCTATGAAATACAAGTTTACAGTGCTGCTTGGAAGTTAAGCTCAAAGGAAGAGATGATCTGGAGTATTATTGTTGGACTTTGAACTAATTAAAGTGGATCTTACACATTTGAGTGTGTGCCCAAAAAACCCACTGTTTCTAATGGCATAGCTTGAAGCATCATTTTGCCTGTTAATGTCGATGAGGAGTTAGGAATTAGTGGTTGCTGCAGTAGAGAACTTGTCATTGCAGACTTGGCAGATACAAAGTTTATCTTTTCAGTGTAAGTAAGGCTGGGTTTATTTTATTGAGTTTTTCTTGATAGGTTGGTGTTTAGTCAAACGTGGGGAGAAATGAGAAACAGTCTGTAGGAATGACTTGAGATGTTTCTGGACCTTGCTCTAAGTTTAAATATATTCTCTTCTTTTTCAGGATCACCCTTATCTCGAACCATACCTAAAAGAAGTAATCCGTGAAAGACGTGAAAGGGAAGCATGGAACAAGAAATAACTATTGAACTACTTCATGCAAATATCCAGATATTTCTGATGTTTTTAAACATTGGGTTGTAGAAGTCCATAGGGAGGCAGTTGTGAGGCTGAGGAATACTGTTTCAGCTAGTTCACTGAGTCTGATCATCCAACTAAAATAAACATGTCAAACTATAAAAATCTTGGAAGAGTTCTTTCTCAACGTTAACAAGCTAATGTTCAGATCTTTCCTGTGAGCATATACATTACACATTAGCTTAGTGGTATGCAGTCTTCATTCCAGCTTTTGATTCTTACACTTTTCATCATACAGCTGTTTTCTGCAGTAGTAGAATTAGGTAAGAAATGTTCAAGGCTGTTGGTGCTAGTTGCTCTCTAAGTTAAAAAGGATTTGGTATTCATCCGTCACTTGTCACTGTGGACAGCAATACTGAACCAGTGTTTGATGTTACAGTGCTATTGTGAGACAGCAGAATGTAATATTCTGTGTACCCAAGCAGATAGATAAATATTGTAAAAATGGAAAACGTAGATGATTCCTTAGTCATAAAATAGGAAATGTTCCACTAACTTTTTGTGCCATATACATTGTTAAGCCTTAAAAACTATTTTCATGGAAACCGTAATGACTGTCTCACTCCAGCTTTTTAAGACTTTTTATTCTTTTAAGGAGTAAAAGTGATATTCTGATGTGCTTTAAACAACATAGCCCTTAACAGTCAATTTCTCATGGTTTTTTTTCATCACCTAAAGCATGCTCTAGTTTTTAGTGATTTGCATCCAGAAAATACTGGCTGTTACTGGCTGAAGACCTGGAGTTTTGTCTTCCATTGTTTAATGGTAGTGTGAATTTGAGACAGATACTGGTATTAGGCATGAAATTCAGAGCCTGTTGTATAACCTTCTGGATGAAGTACAGAATCTTGCCTGATGGCCTCAAGGTTTGCTTTTTTCCTTTTGTTGTGCATGCTGGTCTACCAAATGCAACAGTTGGTTTACCAAAACAAAAAGAAGCAAGCCACATCTGCAGTTTTGAGTTGGTATGACCAAATAAATAAAATACTGGATTAGAAGCTTTTAGGTTTGCTCATCACTCTGTTACTAACCTTCACCTGCTTGCTTAAGTCCCTTACATCTGTAGGATGGATACAGTGATCCCTCAAAACTTGACAGCCTGATGTGGCAAAACAAAATTCTGCAAAAATATCTACATTGGCAATATTCCTTTAAAGTCTGTGTGGAGACTATACTAAGAATTTGAGGTTTCTTTTTTCTCCTATAGTAAAATCTAATTATTGAATCATATATAATATGATTTATTTTTGAGAACTTTGTGATTTTCTTGCAAGAGACAAATAGGACATGAAGTTTCACACTTCTCTTTATGGTGTTATTAGAGTGTAGTTTTCTAATGAAATCAGAACTATTTCATTATCCCTTAGAATTATGTTACGTAGTGAAAGTAGTACTTTAAAAGCATAACTGGTCAAATTTCTGCAAAAACTAGAAAGACTCTGTCTGCTTTTTTGACTGCAGGTTTGGATTAAGAAAAAAGTCTCTCAAAAATGGCTTGGTTTGGACAAAAGGTCTTTGTTGCCATAAAGCACTTAAAAGTAGGCTGAGCTTTGAGTGAAGTGCAAAGCAGCCATGCCCCAGTTGGCCTAAAGCATCTGAAATCACTGAGCCCTTTACTCAGAGTCAGAGGTGGGTAGTAGAAGTTAATAAAAGAGTCTTTCCAAGTGATCTTTTGGGCAGCTCAAGGGAAAGAGGAAAAAGGAAGCCATGTTGAGAGCTTGCCTGTTCACTGAGGCTTCATTTAGATGAGTTTTCAGATGCTTCTGACGGGGATTGATTTTTAACTGTAGATTTCCATAATGTGCAGTAGTCTTCTGTCAATGTATTTTGAAAAATTTACTATTGTCAAGTTGAATCTTGGAAGGCTATTAGTAAGGAAAATGTTGCTTGCCATTTTTTGGCAGAAATGGGTGTGGTTTTGAGACGTTTAGGAGTATCTAAAAATGGTGAGGAATGGGGAGGAAGAAGGCTGGTGTAAGAGTGGCATCTGTTGCGTGGGAACCAGGAGCTGCAGCAGCTTTGTGTTAGAGACCAAACTCTTCTTTAGGATGTGTGATGTGAGATTTGTATGCTTCTGCTACTGGCTAATGAATGAGTAGCTTGGGAGACATTTCCTATTTCACCCTCTGGTGTTCCCCTCTGTGCACAATGAGTTGACAAGCATTAATCTTAGCCAGAAGAAATGGGAGTTTTCTTGTATGTAAGATTTGAATCCTGCTGGTGACAAGTTGGAGGGTCAGCATGATTCCCAATTTTGAATGTTTGCAGTTATGCTTAAAAATATCTGGGATGGGAATGAATGCAGTTTGAAAAATGGGGTTTCAGACCTGCAATTTCACTGTAACGATTCCATCCCACCTGTCCATCTCTCTGTGACATCCTGCCCTCTGAATCATCCTGGCCTGTGCAGCCATTAGCTTGCCATCTGCCAAGTTGCCTCATTTTAAGGAAAAGCTTGGTAACAGTGAAGGCGGTCAAATAGCTAGAGGTGAAAAGAAAAGTCTGGTGAGGAAGGAAACAGCACTCTACTTTGGAGACCTGGGATTTCTTTATTCTGCTGTTACAAGGTTCTTCTGTAATACTAAGCAAGACACTTGGTTCACAGAAGCTCCGTAAGAATTTTGGTGCTTAATGTCTCTGTGCTTGGAGCTACATCTGCAGAGGTGCAGAGTAATCACATTGATGTCTAGATTCAGTTCATTGGTTCTGAAAGTATTAGGTGCAAGCGTTGGTATTTGTCCATACACACAATGGTTACTACAGGTGGTGGTAGCAGGAGCGAATTTCACAGAGATTCTCACAGTCCTTATTTCTCTGGTGGTAAGTGCAAGAATACTTACATAGAAGATGATTTTTGTGGCCTGTACCTGGTACTTCCAGAAAGCAAGGATGAGTTGTGCACTGAAGAGGATCAAAAAGAATTTCTGGATGAGAAGGGTGCCTACTGGGTAAAATATGAACCTGCAATTTAAGGTCATATCATCATGTACAATGCAACAGCGAATGTTGGATCTCCTTATTCCTGATTTTGAAACCTTCATCTTGGTTAATGTAGTTTTTTGGATATAAATTTTATAGGGGTTCCATAATTAATGAGGTATTTTTGTAGTTTTAGCTCGCTACATCCAAATTACGTGTGTAAAATTAGGAGTCTGAGCTGACATTGCTAGTCCTGCAGTTGGATGATAGTTGTAGCATAGTTATTCTTCATCACTTTTGAGCAAACCTGTGCTTCACTTGAAGTTCTTTTTGTTAAATACATAATGAACTATAAGAATACATTTTGGTTGCTGAAGATCATGTTTGCTATGTCAGACTGATTTCTTTAAATTTTGAATTGGTCAACCCCAAAACAATGGATTTTTTTCAGCAGTGTAACAAGAAACATATGCTTGTTTTACATCCAACTTCCATCTGAAGGAGAGCTACAGCAGATACAAATCCCATAAGAATTTTGATGAAACATCGTGCTTGTCATTTTAATGGAAGCATTTTAGTATTAGTATGGTAAACACATTCTGACTTGAGGCATTTTCTCTCTAGAGAGCAAAGGTCAAAGATGGCCTTCAGGATTTCCCCACAGTGTTGGCGGTCAGTTTTCATGGACTGAAACTGTGGCCAGGGCAAGGGCTGCTCCTGGCCAGCAGAACAGGTAGAGGCAACCCCTCCAGGGTGACACCAGGGTGACTTCACTTCTCATAGCCTCTCTTAGCTAATCTACAGCCCAATGGGCTAACATCTTGAAAAATTGTAGGCCACGAACTTCATTATAAACAGTTTGTGTTAGCATCTAAATACCATTGAGTGGGGCCTGATCCCAAAACCCTTTCCTCAAATTCCCCTGCAGGCCATGTGGCGCTGTAAGCTTCCTTTAGTGTCAGGAAGTTCCTGACTCACCCAAAACCTCTGCTGGTGTTGGTGGGATGAGGTTGACAGGCAAGTGTGCTGTCCCAAGGTGCCAGAAAGCATCTGTACCTCTGCCCTCCTGGCAAGGAGCGTGTAAAACATGTCTGGAGAAGGAGCCCCCAGTGCCTTCTGCTCACTGGTGATTTAATGCTAGCTTCTGCTGGCAGCCTGTCAGCTCAATTGCTTTTTCTTCACAGAAGGTGTGGATTCCCAGTTCCCTTCTCTGTGAATGCTTACATACTTTTATGCGATATTTACATATTTTCTGGAGTGCAAGTGGGACTATTAGTTCTTTTGGCTATCTCTCTTCTGCTATGAAAGATCTGATAAACTGTACCAGGAGACATGAGGACTCGGATCGGTTGGTTAGAGCTTTCTTCTAGGCTGGTTTATGATGTGCTTCAAAATAAAGGTGATGCCTGACTCCACCTGCCTAGAGGCACTTGCCTGCCTGGGCAATTACTGCCCACCAGCTTCTGCCCCACTCTCCTGTAGTACCTGAGCCTTGGCACTGGATCAGGGAGATAGGCCAAGGGCTTGAGTGAAGAATGCAAAGTGGGTTGAGGGGTTGAGGTAGACGCAGGTGAGGAGATCATGTGCAGGGATCTGAAGGAAATATAAGGAAAACAATCCCCGTTGCCTGCTTTGGAGGTACACAGTGAGGATGAGGTGGAGTTGATGCATTTATGTGCAAACGGGTAAGCTAATGCATTTTGGGAAATAGGACCACTGAGTATGAGTATGTGGAGAGAGGTATGAGGTGGTTTGACAAAGGCAAGGGTGCTTTTCAGGCCACTGCAGAGGGTGACACCTGTCTGCCCTAACTTTGGGAATGCCAAGTTCACAGCACTCCGTTGAGGCTTAAGTTTTCCGTAAAGAATATTTAAAGATCATCCACTGAACCTTATTGTGAGTGGAATCCAAGCTGTCCTTGCCCTGCCTCCAGGGTGCCCAGACATGGCCTAAGCGTCCATCTCCCGTGGCCCAAACTCATCTGCTTCTTTTGTGAAAACCAGAACATCTTCAAGATCATGCCCCCACAGTTACAGGGTAGGTCTGAGTTTTGGGTGCTCACATCTCTGCTACAAAAGAAGAGCACTCGATCTTACTCTTCCAAAGCCTAAGCAAGTGCTGGAATTGTTGCTGTTTTATGAGAGTGTGCTGCTTTGGTTGCTGTGCTGGGAAAGGATCTGGAGCCTGAAACCTGATCAGAAGGAGGTAACTCAGCACAGCTGGGCTGTGCTCTCCTCAGCCCTTCCTAAAGCAGTTCCCCACTGGCCTGCAAGGATCTGGTTCTTTGTGTCTAAATCTTCTGGATTGCAAGGGAAGGCTGCATAGTGAGACGTGGAGTTAAGCACTGCTGCACTCAGTATTCCAACACCTAAGCCCTTTTGTGAAGCCTCATACTCCCACTGAGGCCTAGCAGATTGAAATGATTGTTTATAAGCAGCAAAGTTCAGAGTCCAAAACTCAGATCTCTTCAAGGCACTTCAGAGGGTTTTCTGTCTGCAAGTTGCGTTCCCCAGTGGAGTATTAGTTTAAAAAGATCCTATTATGAAATAGTCATAAAAGCAGCTTGATTTGTTTGGTTTACTTCAATTAACTAAGAATTCTCCGAGTTCTCCATGTTTCTCGGCTGCAGTCTCTCATCCTGAGGAAGGTGGATGAAAACTCTATCAATGTGCAAGCGGGCCCCCAGCAATGCTCGGCACTCAGCCGGCCTGCTGGAGCTCACCACGCTGTCGTGGCAGTGTAGAGGTGGCTCTGATAAAAAGCAAGATGCATCCTGCTGCCAGGTGAGGCTTGGTTCAGCTCTGCTCCACGCACTGCAAAAGCCAAGGTACCAGAGGAGGGGTGAGATCGTAATTTCAGAGCTCTGTGGGGGCTGTCATCCCTGCTTAGGAGCACTTAGGCTCCTAGGGCAGGGCAAAGTCAAGACATGGGGCTGCACTGACAGCAACTAGACAGGCTTTATATTCTAGAAAGCAACAACTCCAAAAAAAAAATTCTCGAGAAAAATGACAAAAGTAACAGACCATGTTTCCTTTCAGAAGTACAGCTTTGTTTTTATCTGGTCACAGACTCTTGCTCTTTCTCGTGGAAAGGAGGGGTGTAGTCACCTTCACCTCTGGAGCTCTGGGGGATCTCTTTCATGAATTTCTATCCTTAGCTTTTCATAAGTATATCAAACCCAGTGGTGTGTCTGAACATGTCCAAAACAGCCATTAAAGCCTTATGCAACCAGCTACTTCAAGAAGAGCAAGAGGAGGTGTGCTTTGAAAGGGGACTTCTCCTCCAGCTGCTTCCACCCAGCACTTTAAAAACACATAAGACACAATAAAGCACGTGTTGACATAAGTGAGCCTCAAAAAAACCACTGGATTATTTTGAAGGAGTATAATCATAAGCGGGGAGAGTTATCATCCTTCACCCAGCAAAACAATTACATCAGTGCAGCTTGGACTGGGATCTGCCTTAAGATCTCCCAGATGTTGCAAATGGTGTAGTTGCCGATCAGTTGCTCTGAGTAATTATAAACTGTCAGATGGAGGAGGGGAGGTTGGTTCTGAAATGAAACAACATAAAAGCTTTTTGGGGAATTGTAGAGAGGGAGATCCACTGTTCACAGCTGCCACTGAGAGCCACAACAGTCTGTGGTTATACTTGACTTTGCCAGACCAGTATCGTGGAGGTGTCTCAGAGCCTATCTTAGACCCGAGCTATGGCATGCTGCATAGAGATGAGCCCTGCAGAACAGGGTTTGCTGTGCACTGATCCTAGCAAATCTGCTCAGAAATCATTTTAGCAGAATCTCCTAGCTGGAATGAAGGACCTGCTGCCCACCTCACTAGCAGAAGCCCATCTGATCCTGAGGCAGCAGATGGACACTCAAATGAAAAGAGGCAACCTGGGTGAAACCTGCCGCCTTGTTGGCCCTGGGGGAAAACAGCTCTCCCAGCTACAGGGCTGGTTCCCTCCTCAGACCTGGCCTGAGCAGCTGGAGGATGGAGCCCCAGATGAGGTGTTGGTGCTGTGCTGCAGCACAAGAGCTCAAGACTCTGGGAGCTGCAAGAAGATGGGGAGCAGGTCCCTAATGCTATAGCTGGGTGGGTCAAACACTTGCCAGAGCCTGTCCTCAGCTCAAAGGTTCATTTTTTGTGCAGTTTCTATGAAGCATTTGTTGTTTGTAGCACAAAGAAGCTGTGGGCATGGTGAGTTATGCCAAAAATAAGTCCCAGCTCCTCTCCTCATAGCGTGTGATTGCTACCTCCCTCAGACACACCAGCAGGCCACTGGGCTCATGGAGCATGCTCAGGTCCTCACTGACCCTCTGCTCAGCCCTTTGAAGGATTTGGGAAGGCACCAGCATCCTGAATAGCCTTTGGGAATCAGCTGGGGGATGCTTCAGACTTAGAAAGAGAGGGGATTTTGGAAATCCCCCATGCTGGTGTTTCCATGGGGTAACATGAACTGGTGAAATGCCTCTCCAAGGTCCCTTCTGGGAGCCCCAGATCACAGTCCCACTGGGCTCCAGCTGTGCCATCTGTCCAAGTGGCGAGTAGCTGGGTGTCCATCCAACTCCCTGCAACCCGGGGCATGTGACAGAGCCACGTTTGCCAGTTCAGCACATCAGGCTGTGAACAAGGGCATGGTGAGGGTGAGGAAGCTGGGTGGGCAGCATCCCCACCCACACGGCCTGCCCAGGGAGGTGAGCAGCAAACAACGCCAGCAGCTAATGCTGCCCAGTGCCACCAGAGAGACCACAGGTTCCCAGCCCACGGCTCTGGCCTCTGTTACCAGAGCATTGCTGCCTCAGCAGCGCTGCTCAGTGGGCTTCCTGGACCCCCGTGCAGACAGGGGTGGGCTCAGGGAGGGTGTGCTCAGCCACCACCCCTGCAAGAGCTGCCCAGTGCCAGAGACGCAGGCGGCTTCATCAGCACACGGGGGTGACAAGCTCGGCAGCAGGTCAGCTACACAAAAATGAGCACCTGGCAGTGCCAGTGCCCCGGGTGAAGGGGTGGCTTTGTCCTGGACACAATGATAACAGTGGGGAAAAACACATCACCCATCTCCAGCATCACCCATCAAAGCCAGCTCACCCTGACGCAAGGTGGGGCTGTGCTGTAACAGTACAAGCACCACCAGAACGTCCTGGCATTGTCTTCTTCCCTTTTTTAATTTCATTTTTCAGGATGACAACACTTTAGAGGTTTATGACCAACAGGAGAATTTACTACTAAGTCATATACTGATGTAATGAAATCTAATATATGCTGTGTAATGAGTTATGAGATGTTATTTAGTTTCAGGGTTTTATTACTTCAATCAGTTATGACCATATTTCCTTTTATATGATTGCTCACCCTTTAAACATACCAGATGACTGTATAAAGAACACCTAATAAAGTCTGGAGATGTTAAATTATAAATGTTTTAATTTTTGCCATAAATTTGTTTCAATTCTACCAATGGTGGCTTTTGCACTGGAAGTGGTGCAGTCCTTGTTAGCAGTGCAGACCCTGGTAATGTTGACTTGTTCCTTTGCAGGAACGAGCTGGACAACTGTGCTCCATTACAAAGCACACTTAGTCACCCACACTCACTCTTGGTGATTCCACACAGAAATGGAAGGGTTTTTAGAATATAAACAAATGAAAGACAACACTGATCTGGGATAGAAATTGTTATCTTAATTAACCTCTCACATTTACCCTTTCAATTGCAGCATATACATGCCCTGGTTTCTACCAGTCTTCAAGAAAGGAGAATCAGGCTTATGGTCTTCAGCATCAAGATCAAATCCAGGGATGTTCTGCCCATGTGCCATTTGGCAATCCTCCTAATTTTTCCAAATTTATGTATTGTACTCTAAAGTCTTTTGGGATAACGTCATAGCAGCAGAATTACATAGCTGTGAAATAAGATCAGGATCAAGTCTTTCATAAATCAATGTTTTAGCAACCAGAAGACAATTGCAGGAGTAGAGTCTCAGTTGTGACGTGTTCACAGTGAGTGCGGAGTTCCCAGAAATTATTGTAGAACGTATTTTATGATGTTAACAAGTCCGCAGTACGTGTCCGAGTGGATACCGACTGTTGTAAGGCTGTAGCACATGGCTGCTGTCTGCTGAGCCACCCACTCGTGGGAATGCAGAGGTCTCCAGTGCTGCTGGCTGGGGTCCTGCACGGGTGTCACCTGCCTGGAGATGACACTTACATATAACAGATCTAACTACAAGGGTCTAATTTCCTCCCCACCTCTGCAACAGGCAGCTCTCGCATGATTTGCTGAAGCTGGTGGAAGTCCCCACTGCAGGGGTCCAGGGCAGGGGAAGCCAGGCAGGGAGTAAAGAGCCTGGTAAACCTGGGCCACTGTACACGTTTCCTTGGCCAGCTTCAAGGGAGAGAAAATTGCCTTTTAGTTACATCTGAATTTAGAGTTTGCAGCCATCAGAAATATTTTCATCATGTTTAATCTGCTGTGACTGAAGCTGCCATGTATGTCACGGCCCAAGGATGTCTCTGTAGGGATGTTCCCTGCTGTTCTATTGCCTGCAGCAGAAAGGTACCAGAGGCCCAATTTGACAGAAGTTCCATGCCCATCTCCATCCCAGCCTCTGAGTCCTGTCTGTGACCAGTCTGTGCCTTGTTTTAGCTGTGGGTAGTATAGCTGCCATATGTATTCCCTTCCTTCCAGTTCTGCAAGACAGGGTGTCATCCTAGAAGAGTCCCTCTGGACAGCTGTTTATCAATTCAATGTGTTTTAGTTGTATGTTCATCAATATCCTTTACTTCAGTATTTATTCAACTATTGATAGAGATACTAACAGAAGTTTAGTATCTCTATCAATAATTGATAGAAGTTTAGTTTAACACTGTCATTTAGATGGATCTAAATGATCCATCTTACTTCTCCATTCTGTAAATATTTCTATCACTAATTGCATAAATTATAGGAGAGCTACAGCAAGAAATGAAATAAAGACTTTACTATTCACAGTTCCAGGCTAATAATTCAGCCAAAGAGAATCATACATCACATAAATGGCCAAATGTACTTAAAATGTGTCTTTGTACAGTAACAAGGCACAATTTAATCCCATTAAGAAAATGTTGGCAGTGGCTCAGTGTTTGGGAATATGCCACTGAACTGTCCTGCTGTAACCTTGGATGTAGGAAAAGTTGAGACAAAGCAGCATACTCAGTTTGACACATCTTTGCCCTTTAGGTCCTAAATGATGCAGTGATTTACTGAAACATTTAATATTGTTTAGCTGCAGAAATTGTCTCATACATGGAAGCTAAGTAATAACATGCTTGTTGAATGTGCCCTATCTGCTCCTTCATAAGCAAAGTTTATTTGCAAATCCATAAAACACAGATTTCTGAGCTATCTCAAAACTGCAAATCCACATATTTTTTTGTAAGAAACAAATCCTTTGTTCCATATATCTTTTTTAAAGTATAAAAAGACAGGTAGGTTCATTTCTCATTAGCCAAGATTTAAGGAAAAAAAAATTTTACCTCAGGTTTTAGTTTTCATCTGGATTACTCTGCTTTTACTTTGCTCCCATTATTCTCAGAAGGATCTGGAGTACTTCTCTATTCTCCAGGTACTTTGTGTGTGGCACTCTGCTGCCAGAACTATTGACTTCTTTCTAATAAAGAAGGATTTAATATTTACCATGGAAAAAATAGTATGGCTAGATGCATTTCTCCTGACCACATATTGTATCCTTGGAGTTTTAGCTATGGATCTTGGGAAAAATACCGTGTGAATTAATGCAAGCATTACATTTTCAAGACGAAATCACAGCTCATTCAGTATAACCTACCTCCAGCAGTGTGCTGGGGGCCAGCACGATGAGGACCTGCTGCTCTGGAGTGCTCCCCACGCTGCTTCTGCTCCTTCCCATGCACATAGCTCCCTTCCTTCTCTTCTCTTCTGCTGGTGTGGCACTTCCTGATTCTCTAAGCATGGAAGGAAAACGGGTGCTCTGAGTCTTATTACAGTACACAAACACTGTGGGTTGGAAGTATCAGCGTTCAGTGCCTTCCACTGGTCCTCTCTGAAAGTCTTGCTCCTGCAGTACCCTCTGTGTGGTTTCCCTCCACTGTTACTTGCAATATCACGTTGTTGTGTGGAATGAATGACTTGACAGAGCTTTGTGTCTCTTTGTACTGTAGCAGCTTCTAGAAAAATTCAAACTGGCAGTTTCTGTTATAAGGCATGAGGAAATATATTTGAATAACGTATGTGTTTTATAGTGCAAGGTGAGAGACCCCCCATACATCATGGGCTACAATGTGGAACGAGAGGGTGACTACAGATATGTGCATAACACACAAACATGAGTGATTATTTTTTAGCTCTCATCCTCTGGCATTTGCTGTCAAACCAAAGGGAAAAAAAATACTGTCTCCTTTCTGTGTGACTCTAGGAGTCTTGGCTTCACAGAATTCAGTTTGGAAACCGTAGGAAGCAAAGTGTGGCCCATAGCAATGGGGTGGCCCCATTTTTCTTGCACTAGTCACAGTGCTAAGGATCTGGCACAGATGCTCAAAGAGGCTGTGCTCCTGTGCTGGCAGCCCCGTGGTCATGGCCAGGATGGGGTAACCGTGCTGCCTCCAGCAGATTTACTTCAAGGAGCAGAGGGGCAGCACAGCATGGTGGGGTCATGTACCCTATCAGGGCTCAGCACCAGCACTTGCTCCTAAGTGGCTCTTTGCTGCTGACAGCCTGGTGTTGATGTTTTAAGGGCAGCTTGCTGTCAGTGGAAGTAATATGACAAAAATTAGATAGGCAAGAGGGATTAAAACATGTACAATATTGTAGAACTTGTTAGGCTCAATTACACAAGTCAGGAACTAGTGGAGTGTTTGAAGACCTGGAAATAATTCCAATTTGTCATACCAGGAGACTCCTTCCCAGAAACCGGCTGTGTAAGCAGAGGCAAGTCCACCATATGGAGAACAGATGTCTCAAGGGAGCTGAAAAGAAGATACTTCGCTAGTACTAAAAATATTCAGTATGAGGAGGTGATAACAAGTGCTTCTAAAGAAGAAGCAATTATTTATCATTGAGTAGACAATTTTTACTGTTTCCTAGAACACAAACCTATATGCTTAAATAATCTCAGACTGCCAGAGTGAAGAGACACTGATTCACAGCTTGGAGTAGAAACTATAATAATAAGCAGATTGCACATCTTGTTTAACCGTCTGATTTTTAAAGCATATTTTATCGCAGTCTGTATCACTATGAAAAAAAAAAAGAAAGGAAGTCAGAAGACAATGAGTTATTGGTGTACAGTTGGTTTAATGTACAAAGCAGTATGGTTGCCTTGCCATTTGCAGCCTGGGTGTTTTACTTTTTTCCCTTTAATTAGGAACTGTCCTGGAGGTTGGCTCAGTTTATAACTCAGTCTTGTTAGAATGGTGTCTGTGAGAGCTGCCTCCAAGCACCAAATCTGTGAAAACATCAGGAATGAGACTTAAGAGAAGCACTTCATCGCTGCCTGTGGGTGCCTTGGGAGATATGCTAAGGGAAGATCCAACTGAGCAAGGAAGCCCAAGGACTGCTTGAACTGAAGTGGAGCTCTGCAGTGACTTGCTGTATAAGCAAAAGCATGCAGCTGTGGCTACTGCTTGTGTAAGTACCAGCCATGGTGCTGGTCCCAGGGATATGGCTGAGTTTTCCTCCTGACAGAGCTGCTCTGCTTCCCGAGCAGCAGAACAAGAGCTATTGACACAGCTCCTTCAGCTCCTGCAAAATCACTGCAGGGAAAGATAGAGCAGTACCAGCAAGAGCCCTGTGGCTTATTCTCTGCTGCTGAGGTGAGAGGAGCTGTAATAGGCTGTCTGCAACAGCTATTAATCTAATCTGTTCTTAAAAACTTCTAATGACTGCACTCCCCCAGTTCACAAAGGCAGCCTGCTCCTGAGCTTATATTTGATTATAGCTGGGTAGTTTGTCCTACTATCTAAGCTAAATCTCCCTTGCATCCTGTTAAATCTATTACTCCTTATGTCCACTCTCAGTGGATATAAAGATAACAGATTTTCATCCTCTTTACAGAAAAAAAATTTGAAGGCTGTTATCCCACTCCCTTTGGACCTATCTATCTTCTCTTCACTAGACTAAACAACTCCAAGATCTTTCAATCTCTCCTCACAGGTCAGATTTTACAAACCTTGTAATACCCTTGATGGTCTCTCAGGGCTTTCTTATTTCATTTATGTCTTTTCTAAAAGGTGATGTCCAGTTGCTGGATTTAAAACTTGAGGAGAGGAGTTCCCAATGCCATGAAGTTACCACCCAGCCCTTAACTCTCACATCCCCACGTGTACCCTCGTGGGTGTCACTGTGGTCATCTGGAGTGTGTTTACCTCCAGGTCTCTTCTGCTGCCTGGTTGGTCATTCCTTGTTTCAATACAAGGCCTCTTGACCTCCTAGCACTTTGCATGAATCTCTCTTTGGTTCCATTTGTTGATTCTGGAAAACCTCTCCAATTTTTCATAGCTATTTTGAATTTTAATCCTGGGCCCCACTATGCTCACAATCCTCCTGGCTTAGTGTGATGGGCCGATTTTATAAGCATACTTTATTCCATTATCCGAGTTACTAATGAAAATATCAAACTGGAACAGGCCCCAAACAGACACCAGGTGACCCTATTAAAAATGAATTTTCAGTTTGATGACAAACTATGATAAGTTCAGCATGTTTTCCAACCACTTGTGCACCCACTGATTAATGATTTCATCCCACCTTAGCTGTCTGTATGAGAAAGTCACAGGGAACACATTCATATGCCCCACTCAGTTGGGCAATTGCTATTTTAAAATGGTAAAAAAACATTATTAAATACGTTGTCTTTTTCTGCCGATCAGTGCTGGGGTCTGCAGTGATCATGAGTCTGTAAAGCACCCAGGGAAACAGCTGAGAAGGGAAGGAGGTGAGCAAGGCACCTCCTCTGCAGGGAGCAGCCTGTACTGACGCTCCTTCCCTCTCATCCTGCATCTGCACATGGGTGCTCCAAACCAAAACCCAGCACCTCTGCTAGCCAACAGTGAGAGCAGCAGCACCCACAGCTCCAGAAGGGCCAAGGGATTGTTGCCAGCTCAAGGTGAGAAACATTCTCCTTGATTCAAGAAAGGATTAGAGTTTCTATGCAGCCCTCACATGCATGGGGAACCCTCCTTCAGTGAAGGATCTGTCAGAGGGAAAAGAATTATCCTCCTGGAAGAGCACAGGAGAAGCTTCCACTTTTCAGGCTCAAGCTTGAAGAGGATGCTGCAGGAGTGACAGAACTTTATTGCTAGGGAAGAAACAAATAATTTTTTAGTACACATTTTGGGTGCCCAGGGCTGAGTGTATGTTGGGCGTCACAGCAGCTTCTGCAGCCACAGGATTCAGGACAGAGCCTTTTCTGCTGGTAGCTCTGGGCTGTGTATATTACACCTTTACATTCAATATGATACTGCCTTTAGCCTGCTGGCCCCCTGCCAGTGCAGCTGCAGAGAAGTTGGGGAAGTTTGCCATAATTTGCTTGGGAATTCTTGTGGAAAGTGAGTTTCACCTACTGCAGTGGAAGGGGATAGGTTTAAGGGGTTTGGGTTTCTTTTTGTCCTGAAATGCTCATCTTTACTTAGAAGTAAGGTGAAGTTTAACATTAAATTATTCCAGCTTGAACATACAGGACAACTGGAAATCAGTGTTGAAGAATGTTCAGAAAATGCACTGAACTCATGCCCCAGCTTAAAACAAGGCAAACCAAGATCCTGTGGATGTTGCTAACACCAGTGAAGAAGAAGATACTCTCAACCCAGATTTTGGTGGGCACCTTTAGAAAGCACTGAGATCGGTGTCCTAGTCACTGCTCAGCCAGCAGCTCAGCCCGAGTCGGGCTTGAGGCAGCCTTGCCCACATGCTGCCTGGCCGGCAGCCAGGCTTCCCCTGCCTCCAAGGAGTGAAATCCTGGCACTAGAACCTCTGCTGGCACCCAGAGCCCCAACTGCTACACCCTTCATCTGCAATAGGGGTCTACCAAGGCTAGAGGAAGAGGACCGCAAGGGTATGGCAGTTAGAGACACAGTGGACTTTTATCTGTTTCCTATCAGGAAAAGCATAAGTGATGTTTTAGATTTTCAAGAATACCCTAACTCAGCATTTTGCTGCAGCAGGGTGGTCACTGGGCTTTGGACTGCAGCCCAGCCAAACAGAATGGAGCTTTTCGTCAGTTAAAGTCCAAGAAGGGAATAATGATCTCAGAGTTTTTTATTTATCATTGGACTTGGCCTCCTGACCCTCCTAAAGAAAGGCAATGACTTGAAACAGTTTTCACAAAGCCAAGACATAAATGGTTGCAGTAAAAATTAATTTTATCCTGATCTCTCTCCTTTTTCCCCCCAGCTACACAATTTGTATTATGTTTGGATAAATCTCGCCCCCCTGGTTCCCTCAAAATGGTCAATGCAGTTCTCCACATTGGAAAGCTATGCTGGCCCAAAGATGTCACTATCTTGGCAGTGGCCCACACAGCCCCAAACAGGGCTATGTGGAGTTATGTGGAGTTTTGTGTGATTCAGCAGCAACAAGTGTGAAAAGGCTGAGACTGCTAGCGCTCGCCTTTCCTCAACCTTTTCGTATTCCTGGCACTCCCTTCGAGCATTGCTGGCTGCAGATATTTAAAGAGCAAAAAGAGTGAGTACTGAAGTTAGCTTTTTTTTTTTCACTTAGCATTTTTCCTTCTTCTTTTTTTTTTCATTTAAGCAGATATTTATGCTTTTATGGACATGAAAATCTTCCCCTGGTTTACTAGCACCAGCACAGAACATCTTGTTCTCCCGGCAAGCGCCGTGCAGTGATAAGCAACACTCCTTGTCCCAGCAGCCTTTCTCCTCAAGGCAGGCACTTTTTCCCCTTACCCAGGAAAACATGCAGAATTTGTGTGGTGAAAGCACAGGGGTTATTCTGTCACGTAGTGGGTTCACATTCAGCATGGTGAAGCACAAGCACTGGCAAAAGCGATGAGGTATCTTATATGTTCCCCTTTACAAGCTGCACTATACCAAGAGGTCTTTGCATTTTTGTCAGAAGGCTGGGCATTACTGCTCTTTGAAAACCTAAAGACCTCCACATAAAAAACCCAAAACCATAACATAAAAAAACCTCTGAAAAAAGACCAAGAGATTTCTATGCTTCCCAGTACACCTATGGAAAATGGAGAAAAAAATCTCTCCATGCCACACCTAGAAAAGCATGCTTTTGTAGATTCCTTTTTTCTTGCCACAGCTCAAAGCTCCATATTTCGTCTTTCTGGTATAATTCTTCTGGTATGAAATAGGGGCAAGATCTAAGTAACCTAAAACACAACTAAATTGGAACTTTAGACTCAAAAATACACTTGATCCTAGGCTGTGATTTAGTCTCCAGGGTTGTATTCTCCAAAGAGGTACTTAGATTAATTGAGTACTTCCCAGGCCACTGGCACCTAAATTCTGACATCTGTGTGTCCCTCAGGCATAATTGTTAATCCATGTTAAAGTACTTTGGTGGTGGCTGGAGGTTTCGAGGAGGGGAGTTCAGAGATCCAAACCCACTCGACAGGCAGGATTCCTGTCCACCTGCATGGGCTGCCTCAGCAGAGGTGCCAGAGATTACAGGGGCAGAGCCCCGTCTCTCAGCCAAGGATGGCTTTCCAGGTGCCAGGGAACAACACTGCTTGCTGCCGAACACAGAGCTGAATTCACTTTCAGATGAAAGCAAATTCACCTACAGTCCTGACATTGAAAGAAATCACATGCTTAGAGACCGAACACGTGTATTTGGTTTTATTCTTCTTTCCCACAACATATGTGATGGCTGGAAAATTTTCCTCTGCACAGTCTTTTCTTTTTCTGTTTATTTGTCCTTATTCAAAGCTAACAGCTGGTTTTACCTATGAGAATCAGCTCACAGATGCACTTCAGGATATAAAGCACATTTATGATAAGACACCTGATAAATCCCTTTATGTTCCATATCTTTCCTGTAAAGCTGGGGAGGGGTGGAGTGAAGAAGGAGAAAAGACCTGCTTTAGGATGATGTCATAGCTGTCGGGCACATCTGCCCCAAATTAAATTACCATCTAAAGGGCTTATTTCTCAAACATATTTCTTTTCAGCTTGGAAGGAGACATAAAGCAGTGTATCCCTTCGGTTTGCATTTGGGGAGTCTGAAAATTCGGGATCGCCGTCCACAGTATGGCAGCAAGATTTACAAGTGCTGAGCCTCTCAGGTGATGATGCTGTACAAGTTGCATGAAAAATGAATCTTTCTTGGTTCCTTGATTAAGTTGTGACTCATAATAAATCTTCCAGAGACATCAAGCCTGTCTTGCTAAAAGCATGAGGGACCTTTGCAAAGCCCTCTAAGAAGGTGTGAGAAAGAGGTCTCATCTGTGAGAAGAAAGCTTTAAAAAGTGAACCTGTTTGAATTTAAAAATATTCATTCTCAATCTTTCACAGTAAACTCTATGTGCATGCCAGAATTGGAAGACAAAAATTAAGACTGCATAGAAATAAACAACCATGTTTAAACACACCAAGATCAAACATTTGCAAATAGAATGGTTTTTTTCTGCTGCTGTACCATCCCCACACCACTCCCCCCTCCCCCCCAAAAAAGGCAACAGGAAAAAGGAAGAGGGGACATGACAGACAACTATTATTTTTAACACCTTCTGTGTGATCTTTTCCTATGAAGACACTCAGCCTCTATGGTTTATGGGTTAAAAATAGGGAGAAAATGCTGCACCAGACAAAATCCTTGTGCTCTTGTTGCCTCCTGATCCCAAGAGTAGGTGTCCCCAAAATATTCAGGGTGGCAAAGCCCTGTGCTATAAGGGAACCATTTTTTTTCTCCTGAGCAGACAGACCCCCTGGACCCAGTGGCCATGACAGAGCTGTGCATGTGTGTGGCATCTGCTGCACTGGAGGAAAAGAGGCAGCACATTCCACACCCACATGTGCAGCCTTCTAACTGCCTGGGCAACCTGCGTTGCCTCTTTCAAAGCCCCTGCTAAACAGCATCAAAACACAGCAAAAACTGCCAGCCCATGTAGAAACCATGGCCCTGGCTCTCCAGCCCTCTAGTTGGTGGAGTTACACTATTTACACCAGCTGAGGAACTGTTTCTACATTTCCACCTGGTTCCTGAAAATTTATATGCTAATTCCCTGCAAAGCATTACAATGGGAAAAAAGAAAAAATAAAAAAAAAAGCCTATCTAGGTCCACAAGCCCTATTTCATAAGTGAGTTATCTCAGCTTTGCTGGGTCAGATCTTACTGAGAGGACGATACATCCAGGGCTGTCATGTAAATCATTTCCCTTTGAATACTTATGTCTAATCAACTTCAGACCTTGTTTTGGACACATTGTATGTTTCATAAGCTGAAGAACTCTCTCTGATGAAATCCTTGCCTCCTGACCCCAAAATACATCTGAACAAAATTGTCCCATCAGGAGTTCAGATAATTGCTTGGCCTTTCCTGTCAGTCATAAACCAGACATATGCAACTTTTTGGACACTTCCCCACACTTGACTGTGCATTTCAAACATATTCCAAACAGCGTAAGAGAATAGGAATGGTTGCTTTTATGAATGTGTGGTAGTTCATATGCTTAAGCAAAGAAAACAGAGACTGTCTTTGCTGGTGCCATATGTATTATTGTGTGATAAAAATTTACCAGCATGTAGTTCTGCAATTATTGTTCTTACAGCTCCATTAGTCTTAAATCTTATTTATTACTGTGGACTTTTTTCTTTCACTGGAATCCCAGGCTCTCCCTTTCCTTGCATCAAAGCTTACAAGGCACCGAGTAGTCCAGGCACAGTTTGAAGACTCCATCTTTCTTACACCCAGAGAGATTGTGTTTAGGAGTGGTCTTTCTGCTCCCACGGACAAACCCCTTCCGGACCTGCAGCCGTGCAGCTCTGTGCAGGTGGCCAGTGGCTGAGCCAGCAGAGGTGGCCAGTGGCTGACCCAGCAGAGGTGGCCCGTGGCTGACCCAGCAGAGGTGGCCAGTGGCTGACCCCAGGAGAGGTGGCCAGTGGCTGACCCCAGCAGAGGTGGCCAGTGGCTGACCCAGCAGAGGTGGCCAGTGGCTGACCCCAGCAGGACACAGGCATGGAGCGAGGGTCACACCCCTGCCTGGCCACGGCAGCATCCTTCTCACAGGGCTGCAGCTCACAACAGGGACAGCCCAAAGTCCTGATTGAGGGCTGAGCTGGGACGCTGCCCAAGCGTTGGCAGGGTCAGCAGGGAAGGCACAGTGTGGACTCTGCAAAAGCAGGTGAAGAGTTTTCTGTTGACTTCTGAGGGGACCACAATTTTCTTCTCCTTATCCTCCTTGACAGCCTGCTGGTGTACACAGGAGAGCTTGGAGAGGTGAGAAAAATTTGCTGGAGGAAGCCTGGAACATATCTGCTGGGTAAATTGCAAGTTACCCCATGCACTTGGATGGAGCTAAATCCTGAACAATGAGAAGTATTACAAATATTCAGACATCACAGACAAGGGTTTACAGAGATCACAGTCTTGAGTTGAAAGCCTGGGAATTCCCCAAGGAGAAGGTGTGGTCTGGGGCAGTGCATGTGAGCCAAGAACTTTCCAAGTGCCTCTGCAGCTTTCAAAATCAGATGAGAAAATTTAGTTCATGGGCAAAACACATTGTGAAAATGGAAAGCAGGCTGCTACACTCATCAGTAAGTTGAAAGAACGGAATGTAGGTGAACGTTAGAAAAGAAAAATCATTAAAAGTTCATTCTACATCAAGAAGAAAGCTTTCCAAGGAGCAGAAAACAAGAACCTGCAGGACTCAGGTGCCACGGAAGAGCCTCACTTCTGCACCTGAGCCCTGGCTGTGCAAGCAGAGCTGCAGAACCACATGTATCATCTCACAGCCCATTTGGATGCTAAGGCTGGATGTGGTTCCTGCAGACAGACAGGCTCTGTCAGACATTACTGTGCCTGTTTGAGTTGCCCAGCCTCTTGGTGGTTTGATGAAAGTCATTGCTATCTAGCAGAGGTGACAAAACTGAACACAACCTGACTCCATCTGCCGCAGCTGTGGTCTAGCACTTTACACCTGCAGCAAAGAGCAATCTGGAAACAAAACTGGTGTTTCTGACACTGGTGAGTGACACATGGGGCAGGGTTTGGCTCCAGGACAGCCTTCGATGTGTGCCCAGGTCCGTATGAGTTACAGAGCCACTCCCGGAGCTCATGCTGGCTTTATCATTTTGCAAGGTACCTTTGTGAGCCTGTAGTCTCAGGCAGAGCTCACACAGGGTTTATTTACAAAGCTGTCCTGTGAGAACATGGAGAAAAAGCATGAATCATTGGAAGAACTGTATTCTCTGTGGTAACATCTACAGCAAATGCCACAGGAATTCCCGGGTAGCTGCTGCACCCATCAGGTTGCCAACACCCATGGACCAGCACACACTGAGCTGCTTCTCTCCAAACTTTTCACTCTTTCCAGACTTAAGCTAAGTGTAGGAAAATAACTTTCAGTTTTTCATATCTCTGTATTTTTCCTCTTTGCTATTGTGAGAAAAGCCCTTATAGTCCTGCTGTGCTGTGTGATTTAGGTTGGATGCCCACTGTTTCAGCTTCTACCTTCTTGTTTCCTCACCTCGGATGCTCTCTGTAGCTGCTCCATGTCTGGGCTGTCATTCCTGCTGGATCCTCACAGCATGTAAGGCAAGTGTTATATGGGACACTCAATCCCCGGGCTCCTGCTTTGGGGACTGGAACAAGTGAACACAAAAAGGAGGTCAGAAATTTTTGGGAAGTGGAGGCCCTCCAGCAGAGCAACACCACGGGCAGCGCCCCCCCAGGAAATGGAGACAAAATTAAGGGAACCCTCCTCGGAAAGGCCCGTGTGACTGTCACAGCGGCGCTCGGGGACATCGGAGCGGGGAGCGCGCCTGTGTGTCCCAGCTGGAATCCCAGCTGGAATCAGAGCCGCAATCCCCGCTGGAACCACAACCGGGCTCCCAGCCGGGAGAACCCACCCGGGCGGTGGGGGAGGGGCTCCCC
>VXBQ01007360.1:26034-37314 GCA_013400175.1 Phainopepla nitens
ACCGGAGCGGTACCGGAGCGGCACCGGGCGGTACCGGGCGGCACCGGGCGGCACCGGAGCGGCACCGGAGCGGTACCGAACACCAGGGTGCCAGAGCGGTACCGGGCACCGGGGTAGCACCGGAGCGGGGACGCTGTCCCGGTAACTGCTCCCCTCTGGCCGCTTTCCCGGCCGGGGGTCGGAGCACGCCGCTCTCCGTGCTGTCCGTAAGCGGGAGGTGCGAGGAGGAGTCGGGAGCGGGAGCAGAGTCCGTGCGCCCTGTGTCCCCCGCAAAGCCCGTGCGCTCCTCAGATGCTGGCCTCAAGGCGGAAAAAATCTACTCGGAGCCTAAGTGCCCGTCCCACGGAGCCCATTTCGTGTCACCCAGTGGCGACACCCATCAGGTGCCAGTCCGATGCCTATTTTCATTCAAGCATCTCCCTCCGAGGATGTTCATTCACAGACTGCCCAGGTTTTCACTTGGGTGCTGCTAGTTCATTTGGACTGATGCATGGCGTGACTCGGTGATCCTCCCGAGGCCCCCCTGAGCAGCAATTTCTCATGGAAAAAAAAGCCCTATCCCCTTGTAGTGCCTTGTACAAGCCTCTGAAATACATAATGTAGTCCAAGCACACTGGCTGGGTTGAACTTTTAACCAGTTCTCCATAAAAAAGCATATTTCTTGCCTCTTCGCTCTAATCATTTAACTTGATGCTGGTGGTTCTGAGTTTACATCTCTGCTCAAAGCACATGCAGCATCTTTGTTTGGTGAGGGCTCACCTCAGTTAGAGACATTTGGGATTGAAGCAAGCCCACCACTCACAGTCCAGACACAGTCCCCATCCCAGGTCTTTGCAGTCACCGAGCCCGGCCAGAATTTCACTGCCCACCAGTTTTCTCCACAGCTCCCTGGTATGGGCACTGCCAGGTGATGTGCTCAGCTCCCTTCCCAGGCACCTCATCAAAGGGCAGCCCCTGACATTTTCCAAACACCATCTGCTAGTGTTTATTTTGGCCCCTCTACAGGTGTTTCCAAATCATTTTGTGGAAGACACGGAAAACATGATTTAGGGCAGCCCTTTGAAAGAACTAGGAGACTGAAGGTGAAAACTCCCCAGGTGACATCTGCTCTTTTTGCAGCCTCAGTGCTCCATCCTGCCTTGCTCTGACCCCTCAGTAAGAATGTGCAGTGCTGAGTCCCTCAGGAGAGGCAAAGCCCATCCACAGTCCTCAAAACAAGGGCTTAGGAGTTTATACAGAATGCAACCTCTGCTCTGGAAAACCTGTGACTTTGGAGACAAGTGGGATTTGGGGAGGCTGAAAATGCAAAAAGAGAAGCAGATTTTCTTCAGATGTATGGATGCTGTTGTAGGCTTCACGAGCCATCAGTAAATGAAAAATGAAGTTATTTTAGTAACCAAAATGCACATGTAAGCATGGGAAGGGGAAGTCAGAAGTTTGGAGTCAGTTTGCATTTTAACAGACACAAAAATAACAATGAACTGAGGAAACATACTTGTTTATAAGGCTGCCTAAGCAAAGTCATACAAGTCAGACAGAGAGCCATCAAACTCAGTTATGCTGAATAATATCCTATTACTCCCTGGACAAATAAGCCAGTCCTCACTGGAGCTATCAAGGAATACAATTCCATAAATTATATACAATTCTGAACTTGTTTTTTAAACATATGCCTTTTGTGGGGGTAGGAAGTCCATTACATTATTTTTGGTAAGGACCTCTGTCTCTAAAGGTCTGATAAAGCTCAGTCTGTGAAATGTTTCTTCAGCTACCTCAAGGCAAGTGCTGACATTACCAGGAAGCGAGCAGTGCTAGAGAAAGAAATGTACAAAAGTGAAAGCCTGGGCTGAGGCTACCTGCGATGAAATGGAAGATGCCCAGACAAACATTAAAGGGTTTCTGCTGACTTACCGTGGAACTTTGTCCTTTTGCTGAAGAACTACTGAGAGATTTCAGGCACAGTTGAGTCTTGATGAATTGAGAGGCAAAATTTGATTTTGATTAATTACTTGGTAAGTTCTGAAAATTGCATACACAGGGGAAGTCTCCCTATAACACGCATTTATTTCTCTGGTTTCCATTCCTTGTCGTGCTGCTGTTGGGGATATTGAACACCTCCAGTTGTGGAATCCCTGCCCCGGGAAAAGGACGATGTCAGCTAAGCACAGGCAGTGCTGAGATTTATAGTGAAGTAAAGACAACTTCTGATATTAAGCAAAGAAAGCTGAGCTGGATAAAAAGCTTGCTTGAGTAAAATCAAGCTTTTATTTTTCTTTTTTTCTTCTTCCTCTTTTTCTTTCTTAAGCTTAACAAAAAAAAAGAAAAATAGAAAATCCCCACTGATTACATCCAGCTGTTAAAATTTTATGGTACTGAGATTCCCAGTTGTCATGACCACTTCATGTAGTTTAATATGCAGTCGTATTCTTTTCAGTTTCATTTTCTTCCCCAACTTTAGTTAATAAAACACCTTTCAGACAGCCTGTTCTTAGCAGTTATAGAGTGCCTGGTCTTCTTTTACAAAGAGGAGAACTGTGTGCGGCTGTACCTTGGCACATGAGAAAGTTAAACTGCAGCCATAATTCCCATTCCTGTCAGTGAGAGCAGCTCTGATGAAAAGGCGCTGCGGGCTGAACGGCAGCAGGTTTCTTCTGATGACCGTAGACCGGCCCTGCAATAAAAAGGTCAGCTCTCTGCCCCAGCCAACTCCCCTTGCCTGCAGATGGCTTTAGGCCCACGCCCAAAGTGAGCAAATCTCTCCAAACTTCAGACATTCAGAGGCAAAACAGCACCTCCCAAACTATCGTACATCTATTCTGTTTGATCCACAGCGAGCAGGAGGGTTGTTATCTACACTGCACAGCTTCAGCTTGGCTTTTGTAAAGGACTTTTTTGCTGCTTGATTGGCACAGATAAAACAGCCAGGATAAAGGCCATGCCCATAATTTTACCTGTAAATGCACCAATATTCTTATTCTGCCATCACTCCCAGTTCCCTTCTACCCACTGGTGTCTGCTCACACCAGCAGCCATGCACGTATAGGGGCTGTGGAAGTGAGTGGGGAAGAAGAACACTCCAACAAACACTTCTGCTTTAGAGCTCTTTGTTTGGTACAGCACACTGGCACTGCTCTGGCTTGCTGCCACTGCTCCTGTATATAGAAAAAAATCCCACCATACATTAAGAAAGAATACATGTACACATCAGCAGCTCAAGGATCAGACCAGCTGATTTAATTAATCCCAGAACAAGCATTTTAGATAAGGGAATTCAGAATTATGATTAAGCTGCAAAGGAAACAAAATATGCTACAGGCAAGAGGGTTTTGCTGTGCTCTAGCTGGTGAATGCTTCTTTTTGGGCCTTGGCATTCTTTTGTGTAACTCTTTTGCCTTTGTTATGTTGAAAATGGTTTGAGGAATCCATTTAATGATGCAGTTTTATGTAATAGGTAACCACATTACTGCATTAAATATAAAGCAGTCAGAGGAACTGAAAATGAACTTGTTGATTTCCTAAGAGGTAGCACTGATAAACACTTTGGTCAACCAATACATTTTGTGGACAATGTTGAAGGAAATATTATCTTCTGACATGCTGAGCTTGAGGAAGCTTTATCCTTCCTACGCCAGTATTTACAGTCGCAGTTTAATAGGAAGCCTCTAATGATAACATCTTACTTACTGCTTGTTTAATCATCTTTTACTGGACAAAACAGCTGAGTTAATTGGGGACCTGTAAAGGATGGATGCTATGGCTGGCTGAGATAGGAGCATGGAGGCTGCTGGCAGGCTGGGACCATGTTGTAGCACTGCCCCTTGGAGAAATTCTTCAACAGTTTCTCCAGGGCAAGTCATCAGCTTCTATTTGCTGTGCCTGCCTCTCTTATGATAGGGATAGGAAAAGTGGCTTTTCAAAATCACAGAGATTTTAAAATGCAGAAAAAGAAATGTAAAAGGAAAGAAACACCTGTGACATGTGGGGATGTTTTCTGAGACGGAGTAGAAGTCACATCAAGTCCCTGCATTTAGTGGGGAAGGTCCAGCTGGCAGCTAACTTTTTGATATAAAATCACTATCAGCTTGCCTTGTCCTGTCTTCCCTTGATCCTCTCCTCCTCCCTTCTATGCCTTTCACTACCTCCTCAGTAAACCAAACAAAAAGGAAGGGGAAAAGAATGGAAGTACTGTGACAGCTGTCACCATCAAAGAGTTCAGCCTGTGCCTCTCCTTCCCCTGCCACCATCCTCAGGCACAGCTTCTCTGGACAAGGGAATATCCCCAGCCTGAGGACTGCTGCAGCCCATATCCTTCCAATATCAAAGCATTTCCAAGGGTCAAAAAGAATTTTGTACTTCCCAGGAGTTTGTTTTGTTTGCCAGAGGCTATTCCATTGGCACCTCCCCGGTTTGGATCTGTATGCAGTGACTCTCCTGCATTGCCCCTGAAGGGTTTCTCTAGGCCAAATGGCTCCATGTCCTGGTTTGGGAAGGCAGTAAGCAACTCCCAGTGGGCTTGGCAGAGCTAGCACTGGTGGATTGCTTTGAACTAATGTTCAAGTGAACTAATGTAAAGGAAAAATTAAATTTTCCCTACCAAAAAAATTATTAAATAACAGTGGCATGGTGAGAAGCAGATCCTGTCCTGAGGAGTTTGTAGCTGAAACAAGGAATGAGGCAGAAACAACAGTAAGGAGAGACATGGTGACACTCCTGAGGTCGTGTGAGTAGGGATGAGATTTGTACCCACATCTTTGAGGTGTCAGATAAGTGCTCATTTTCTGCCCAGAACCGGTAACAGAATGATAACCAAGACATCTTGAAGTCATCTCGGGGTCTGTAAGAAAACCCAGCTGCCATGCTCCAGGCGGCCACGCAGCGCTGAAGTGACAAAAGGAAAGTGAAGGAAAAAGAGATGGGTGAGAAAGGAATTGTAAAATAAAAGGATGAAAATAAATTTCTTTGTGCTGTTAGGCCAGACTGCAGTGATCCAACACTTTGTACAGATTTCTTCATCTTCTTTTGAAAGAAATTTGCTCTATGTCCCCATCCCTCTCCAGTCAGAACTTGTGGTTGTGATCATTCATAACAGCAAGCATCATTAAATAGCACCAGCCTGAGTGAAGCCTAAGATGGAAGTCTGAGCTAAGGTATTCACCCCCAAAAAACCCCAAATGCACAGGTAAATTTAGCTTGTCAAAACTGTAAGTATTCTTACATACTAGGAAAAAGTGCAAAAAAAATCTTTAAATTATTTCACCTTTTTTCTAAAATGTGAAGTTACTGTGCACATATGAGTTCCCACACTTTCTGAAGCAAAAAACAGTCCTAGGCATATGGCCACTCAGTATTAAAGACAAAAAAAAAAAGTAATTCACCCCACAAATTGAGGGCTGAATCCTGCTGGATCTGAGTTCCTTTTGTGTCCTATAAAATTCAGAATTGTGGATATCAAAGGAAAAATGCTGAGTATCCTCTGGGGCTGGTTCATAGCCTTGCAGAAAGTCAGACTAAAAAGAAAACAACAAATTAAAGTCCCACAAAATTCCTCAGAACAAAGAAAACTGCATCGAAGCAACAGCTTTCACTTTTACTCCCTCAAGAGCTGAAATAAGCAGGCACTGAGGTGGTAAGCAATTCTCATCCTGCCACCAGCAGCAGGATATACATTCTTTAGAAATGACAGAAATTGTCTGATTTAGCAGAGTAGCTGAACAAATTAGAAGTGATGGTGTGAGTTAGGGTTTGGTTTATATAGCTGGAGTTCCAAGGCAGAAATACAGATTATGACAGGTTAATGGAGGCTGTGACATTCCCTATACATGTAAATAAACACTGAATTTGAGAACCTCTGTTTTCCCCAAGCACTAGTAAATAAAACTATAACAGAGACTTCGTGTAAAGTAACCATATGCTTATAATTATACAAACATTGTGGATCCCCTGTGTGAAATTTCACATCTTTATTGCGTCTATTTTAATGTTTACAAAGTTAGCAGTAATTTTTCAAAATCAAATCTATCCTAAATAGAGAAAACAATTTCCTACATCATTCTAATTTTCCACACCAGAGCAAATGAAAGCAGAATCACTGTTTGCAAACTTCTTCCCTTTCTCCTGATCTATAAGCTGCAATTTGCTTTCCTGATGTCAGGATGTGTTTAGATGCACCAAGAATGCAGGAGTGGCTTCATTCTTCACATCCATATATTAAGTTTTTAACAGTGAGTGAGAGACAATGTGGTTCTAATCTAAGACAGTGACAAAAATGCAGAGAGCTTGCAGAGAAGCAAAGTTGCCACTGCTTTGTGGCAAAACAAAACGCTGCAAAAAGCAACAGTGATACATAGGGTTAGCCCTGCTCCTTCTCCCGACTTTTCTTGTGAAAAGACTAACTGCCAAGAGCAGGAGCAAAAGGAAGAGAAATGGGAAAGCCTGTCCCCACGCTGTGGGGCTGCACAAGCCTCCACTGAGCCAGAGCACGGGGGACTCATCTGGAAGAGCTCTGCAGGCTGTGGGGCGCTGGGAGAGGTGCAGATCCCTTGTGGGATGCTTGGAAAGTGAAACAGGACTTTCTTTGGAGGACGACAATGCAGGAGGTACTTCAGACTCTCCTAAAGCAACCCTATTTATTTGGGCATGCTCCTTTGTCTTCTGTTAGTTCACACACACAGTTTTGGCAGTTAGAAATCTTGATCTGCTTAGACTTTTGAGGTTTATGTTGGCGGTTTGTCGATGGGGAATGCTGAAATAAATATGTTTAGGAAAAAAGGATGGTTTTCTGGGTTAAGGAAAAGAAAATTTTGGCTAATGTGACGGTCCAGAATGCAGGCAGCAGAGAAGGAGCTTGGTGCTCCATCTCAGAAGATACTGTCAGCCAAGAACAGGGCAGCCTGGCCAGGATGGAGGCAAGGAGAGGAGCTGACCCATAACCCAAAAGGGAAGATCCATCTGGGGAAGGGGAAACAACTCCGGGGCCAAAATATAACTACTGAAAAATAAATATTCCTGCCAGTGTGAAGCACTGGAAACTAACATTTTCAGGAGCACTGCAGAAAAAATTAGAGGTGCTAAAAATGCTGAGGCTAAAAGGATAAGAATTTAATGCCTCAGAATCAGGGCCTTTGAAAAAACTTCCCATTTTCAAAGCCAAGGCTTGTGGAGGCTGGTGTTTTGCTAAAAACCAGCACATATGGACTACACGGGCGTTTTGGAAAATGTGCTAACTGCTGTGCTGGTGGGAATCCCTGCCCCCTGATTATGTGGTGTAACCACGGCCTTTTCTGAGCCTATTGTGCTAAAGTGGGGAAAAGCCCATAGTTTGAGGGGCTACATTCTCTAGTCATCCTAATAAAGAACTATTTTGGTTCACAGAAATAAAAATCCTACAACAGATCGTTCATGTTAAAACAAGCATCAACCTAGATGAAAAAACCTAAAAAAATACTAAGGAGGAATGTCTGCAAACTGATCAAGTCTGTACTCATATCCCTTACACACCACTGTAAGCCTTAGAAATGACCACAAACCAGAGGTGAAACGAATGATGCTTACATCTTGGCTTGACCACTTTGCAGGGATAAATTTTAACCTCTGACATTCTTCCTCAACATGGCTGCTCATGTTATGGTTATAGCAAGAGAAGTTTCCATTAAACTTACAGATGAAAGAAATTGCATTTGATTTGGGCTGCTTCCTGACTTTCAAATTCACCTCCTTTCATTTATACTTTTCTCCAGAATTGCAAATTCACAGAAAGAAAAAATGGGAAAGATGCAAAAGGTATGTGTGCTAGTGCAAGCAAATAATTAAAACTAGTTTTAAAACTGCATTTTTGCAGTCTCTAAATTGCTTTAGTTCAGAGAAACATATTTGAAATTTAAAAAATTGTTACAAAATATGTATAATGCAACTATGAACTGAAATCTGGCCAACTTTTATTGTTGAGAAAACCAGAAAGGAAACAAGTTTTTAAAACACTATTCTTCTTTTCTGGTGGCTGCTATTATTTTACTCTTTTTATTGTTGCTGCCATTATTTCGCTCTTTGCCATGCACTGAAGTGGGCATCCCAAGTGTCTCACAGGCGCTGATTCATTCTCATGCTGCCCCACGAAGGGCCCACTCCTGCCTGCAGTTCCCAGGTCCAGTTCCCCACAGTTTTCTCAGGGACAATCAAAACCAAAGCTTTTTAAGTTCAGTATATTCAAGTCCGTGTCAGTGACCTGACTGTGTTGCTCCATGAGGCGCCACAATTGCTATATCCCCACAGTTCTGTACCCTGTCATTCCCTTAAGTGACTGTCTTGGCAATTATCTGTAGTGAACAATGGCATTGTCTCCCAAAATGGCAAGGGGACAACCCTGAGCAACCTAAAGGTTTGAGAAGTTTGAGAAGCAGGCTGCGAAGGAACACTGCCTATTTGTGGCTGTTCCTGCTACCTGTGTGCACTCTCACCCACTAAGCAACAGTCTTGGGGTGCTGCTGGGGGGCACCTGCCTCAGCAGAGCCTCAGCCTATACACTGAAAGGTCACAAGAGCCAGAGGAAAGGCCCTGTTAGCTGCAGAGGGCTGCAAGTCAGGCCCCTGATAGAGAAGTGACAGGGCAAAGCAGCCATCCGAGTCAATTGTAGAGAATGCGTTAAAACATGCAAAAGCAGCAGGTAGAAATTAAATCAGGCTGATGGAAGTTGCTCTTGAGACCTTGCAGCTTTGCATTAGTATGAAACCACCTCCCCTTGGGAGAGGAGGAGGCCAAGGGAGGAAAAAGCCGAGAACAAAGGGGGAAGAGGAGAGACAAACCAAGAGACAAAGACAGGAAGGGAACAGACACTCCGGGAGCACCAGAGGGGACCCTGGAAACCAGCAGAGTGAGAGTGGGAAAGGGCAGCCGTGCAGCAGCAGCATTTGGGACCACAAGGAGGGGATGTGGGAAGTGAGAACAATATCAGAAAAGAAAAACAGGACAATGAAATACAGCAGGAGAGAAAAGAAAGAGCCTTGGGGGCTAGGGTTGGGCAGAAGTTGACGGAGGAGAAACTGGAGCTGGGCAGCTGATTGGAGATAGCCGGCAGGAGCACGGAATAAGTGAATAGGACACAAAAGCGGCAGAAGGAAACAAAAAAGTGATGATAAGGCTCCGGAAGGAACTGGGTCATGGTGAGAAAAAAATAGCCAAAATGCTAAGTACAGAGCAGAAAGGATGGGAGTGGCAAAGGGGAGCAGAAGCAACAAAAGTGAGGCATCAGAAAAAAGAAGCCAAAGGGACTGGAGGAGGGGGGATGCTCCCAGTGCAGAAAGCAGCTGATGAAAGGAGAGGGTAGTGGTCAGGAGGGTGTCTGTGAAGCCAGAGGGTAGACAAGAGGAGTGAAAGCACAATAAATAAAAGGGGGTGAAGAAACAGGGTGGAATGAAGTGGGAATTGGTTTTGCAGAACACTTGCCTTATTTCTGCACTGTCACTGATACTGTTTTGTAGCCCTGTCTCTTCACAGTTCATCTGCCAGCACCTCACAGTACATCTATCCTGGCAAAAAGAAACAAGGGCAATGATGGGCCCCATTCTCTAGTCCCAGCTGTATGATGTGTCCCACATCCCCATGGGCACATCCAAATGGCCTTCTAGGGACAGCCCCTGGCCCAAGCCATAACTTGTAACAGGCCTGGGTATTGGCTGGGAAGGTTCTAGTTGGCATGGGCCAAAACCCCACTGGGGAGCTCTGTAAGCCACGTATGGAGGGCTGCAGGATAGTGTGAGCTCCTGTCTTGGAATTAGCTTTTCTTCTAGTAGAGAGGCAGCCTGGTTCACTTGGAACCCGAGCCTGTCATTTGCTTTGAATGTTCCCCTTGTGTTCCTCATGGTCCCTAGTGTCTCTCTGTAGGAGATGTGGAACACAGTGGGACTAAGCACCCAAACTGGGTACAAACTGGGATAAAAACTGCAAACTGGGATATGTGTCAGGCTGCTTCATATGTCCTGTCAGGGTCTGCCTCATCTCACTGACCCTGTGTGGCACTGGGAGTCATGCCAAAAGCCCAGGCATGAGCTGCTCTCTCGGCAGAAAATGGGAACAGGGAAGAAAAAGATAAGTCCACAAGTCCAGTATATGACTGCATGAAGAACGGCAGCTGATGGAGGAGCATGGTCAGAGATCTCAGATTCAATGTGGGATGAATGCCACATTCCATTTATTTACTATAGACAAGGATTTCACAGCTAAACACACATGACTTCTGACTGGAATGAAAGAAAATTCACCAATGGCAGAGCTGGGGCAGATAGGAGAGGATAAGAAGTGGACAATGGAAAATCAGGACAGGAAAGGACAGAGAAAAGCCACATGGGGAAGTGGGACACATGGGGAAGTGGAAGAGGGTGGTTTGTGCTGCCTGCAGTAGCGGCGCCATGGTTCAGGCAGGAGGATGAGAAGGTGAAGGAGAAGCAAGTAGTGATCAGGACAGGTAGAGTAATGCAAGCACGTCACTGTGCTTTGTCCATGGCTGTGAACACTAGACAGGTGGTTGGATGAAACCACTGAAGAGCTGACACCAGTTTCATACTGAAGGATACACCTCTGAAAAGCCAAATGAAAAGGGATGGGTGAATTTCTGGATCCTTGTACATCTGCTCCACTGCTGTCTTTTGCATGACCAGGACAAGGCAAATGTGTGCCCTGCTTTGAGGAATCTTTCCTGCCTGCCTCAGGCTACCTTGATTATCTCGACAGTGCTGTCTGCCCAGTAGTGCCCAGCACTGCCTTTTGCCAGGCCCCAGCCTGGCACTGTGCTCCACTTGGGCTGGTCCCCTCTTGGTGGCCGATTTGCATATTTTGAGACAAGGAAAATGGTCTCGGGCTCTTCCTGTGCCTTCCTTTCCTTCTCTAATGAGTGTCAGGGCCTACCTCAAGGCTACTAGCTAGATGGGCCCTGGCACATCCCAAGGTGAGACCCTCACTTACCACCAAATTCTCCTTGTTGTAAGACCCCTGCTTTGTGCCAAGTTTTCAGGAATACAGAGAGCCTCAGGTAAGATCATTAGCATCGCACGATGCCCACACTCAAACCCGGAGAACCTGCGAGGCCCCTGAACAGATGACAGCGCCAGCGGGTGGATGAGAGGCGGTACCCGAGAGGTGGCAGCAGGGCGCGCGGCATCTCTCTCCGGCCCTCGCGTCCCCTTCCCGCGTGGAGCACGCAGCGAGGGGGGAGCAAGGGGACCCCCGGCACCCGACGGCGGGTGTTCCGCCCGGCCGCGGACCGCCCCGCGGGGGCGGGCTGGGTGTCCC
>VXBQ01007360.1:47831-58088 GCA_013400175.1 Phainopepla nitens
GGGGAAGGGCGAGCGGGCCGGACAGGCGGCGAGGCCCCCGCCCGGTCCCTTCCCCGCTCCCCTCTCCTCCCCCGGGGTTTATCTGGCGATCTATCCTCCTCCCTCCAAAGGTGAAGGCAATTTACCAAGTACAAAAAGAGTCGGGGGAGGGAGAGGGAGCAGACTGATCCCTCTCTCTGAAGTTGCTCTGAAGAGGGCTGTTTCATTTCTGCCCTCTCTCTTTCACATTCCTGCAAGCTTACCAGCCAGAAATAGCCTACGGCCCCCCCTCTTCCCCTCTCTCCCCCCCAAGGGGGAAAAAAAAAAAAGGAGAAAAGGAGAAAAAAAAAAAACCCAACCAACCAAGAGTTGCTTAAGCTTGTAATTATCAGCTAGGTTTTGTTTTAAGACAGCAAAGAAAAACTGTGAAGAGCGAAGTGTTACCGAAGGCACGACTGGGGTGGATTGGAAAGGAAACTCCTTCGGGTCCCACGGAGAGTGCAAGGATGCCATTGCCAGGTCTCTGGGTAGCTGTGTCTCGGCAGCCCTCGCAACTTGCAGCAGTATTATACGCAAATGTTGTGCTGGAAAAGGCGTTTTTTGTAAGATTTCTGTTTCTTTCCCACCTTTGGTCTCAGCTGTGGCTTCACCTGAGGAAAGTGCACTTCGAAGCTATACCTAGCCCTTTCTTAATGTAGTTATTATGTTTGTAGTTTCAGGCTTTTCCCCACCGATTTCTAGAATTGTTGGCTTATCTGGTATTGCAGAGCTACAAACTTGTGGGAAAAAATAAAAAAGAGAAGAGAATAATAATATAAAATGCTAATAAAAAGACTCGACCAGGAGCATTAATTTAAAATGCACATTTTGCTTTGGATGCACTGTTGTTCATATAAAAGTTGTAAATATTTGTTTATTTAAACAGACTGAAAAGTGCAAAATGGAGATGAACAACATGCATTTCTTTTTTAATGTACAAAACATGATATGCACTTGAAATGTTATAATTTCTAATATTTTTAAAAGTTTATATTTGAGTTGTACAGAATTAAGCATTAATCAAATATTTCATCCTTACTTAACATTATCATTTCCTTAAGATATTATTACAAGATTTAAATTCTGTGCTAATAATGGAGAAAATATTTTTTTTTTTTTACTGTCTACCTCAATATAATGCAAGTATTTACAACTCTAAAGTTATCTGAGGTAAATTAATATTCAAAACATTTTTACAATACACCTTTACTGGACAATACTACAACTATTATTGTATTATTAAACACTTTTTTTCCCAAAAAGTCAGCTTGCTTTTATATGTTCTATTATTTGATTAAGTAATTCTGAGTTCTCAAGTAAATATTGGCTCTGATTCTAAAATGCTGCAGAGTTGAGTTGGATCAAGTGCCACTTGAAGGCGCACCTAAAGCCATTCCTCCTGTCTGAAGACTTTCTGTACTCTCACAAGATCTTTAGTTTCGTCTTTGGTATATGCCAGTGGCATAAAGCTGCGTTGTGTTTTTATGCATTTTATGCAATGATTATTGTAAGTGGGAGAATGCATTAAGGGGAAAAATTCAGGCAAACGTTTGTAAATCTCATCTGTACTGGGAACATTAATATACACTGTATGATGATGCTGATGATGAGCAAAAGACGATGAATGTTTTATAAATGATATTTATTTTGATGCAATGGGTAATATATTTATTAAATATTTCCTGGCTATCTCTTAGATAATGAAGAACTATTCAATGAGTAGCTCTTTCAGTAAGAGAAGGATCCTGTCTCAGTGATGCATGCAGAGGTGGTACAGGCAGCTTGGGGGCTGTGAGCCCCACTCTCAGGGAAAAAAATAAAAACCTCATCTTATATGCAGAAGGGCTGAAAGAGCTGCTCACCTTGTGGAATGTGTTTGAAAACAAGGTTCCTTTCATGGAAAGTGGAGTTTTTTTGCCATATCACAAGATCTGATCCCACATGTTTTTCTCTGACCAGCTTTCACTCCCTTGGACTGGTGCTTGAACAAAGGAGTGCAGAATCAGGCCCGAGTGTTTGAATAGCAGCAGCTCAGGCACCTGTAGAAGGCTCCAGCCTTAGAGTTGGTACAACTGCCAGAGGAATATGGCGTTATTGCTTTCTAGTACTTAATGGTGTTTCAAGTTCGTTTCTAATTGTAGATTTAGAAATTATGGCTTAGAAAGGGCTTTGGTTTTAAAGCCAGGTTCACCATTTCCAGTTCTGACTGGTGTGAACTTTGGTTGCTATTCTGGCCACACCAGTTCAGACTTCTGCTATGGATCAAGACTGTACTCTCTTTATGAGGGAAAGAATGAGCAAATGATGTCCAGCAAGCTGCCATATACTCTTTGAGGAAAGGTAATCGAGATATGCGAGACATTGTCAACTGGAAGCAAACATAATGTGAAATCTGAAATTTTACAAATTTGTCAGCTAGAGAAGGCTGAATGAATCATCTCTTTATTTTGCTATCTATTGAGCAAATGAATTATTGTGTGTACAGACAATGCTTTGGCTAAAACCATACACTGAGAGTTTCAATGCAATTTCCTTTCCATGTAAAAACCAATATCGCTTCTGTTGCAAGCCCATTCATCACACGCGTGGTGGCAAGCTGTGCTGTCACTGAGTTGTCCTTACTGCTCCGCCTCAGACATGGCTTTGGGGAGCTTCATCAGACACAGTTCAACTGCGGGAGGCCTCAGAAAACTTCCATCAAAGGAAGTTGTTAAAGGGGCAACGTTTTCCTGTCCTGCGTGTACAGTGTAGTGCAGTCTGTGCCTTCTTCTACATTAGCTGAATTTTTGGTCATGTCTTTAATGGCCAAAAAATGTTTGAAAGACCTTTGTCCCAAATGTCTGTGGCTGGTAACCTCCAAGAGGAGTGGAGAACCAGAAAAATGGCTAAAATAGTTAGAAACCGCAGTATCTGCTTTGGAGGCACACCTTTTGGATATTGCTTACTGAAGCAGAGAAAACATTGGCCTTTTTGAGCATATGCTCTGCATGCTATAGCTAATATAACATTATCTGAACCCATTTTGGCAAGTCTGCTATTCCTAAAAATGGGATCTCTGCTCACTTCCTTTTTTAGGTCTGCAGTATTCTTTTGCGCAAATCTGAAAAGGAGCAATATCGTGCTGAGAGGGAGAAATGAATAGGTACAGAAAGGTGGTCAGTGGTCTTTCTTTCCTTGCACTTCCTGTCCCCTCTCCTACCCTCCCCCCAAGAGATACCCAGTAAATTGAAAATGTAACAAAAAAATACTGTAACTATTTTTTCAGCTTTTTTTTGCTACAAATACTGCAAGCTTTTGTTACAGAGAAATCCAAATATGGAAATGCAGTGGATACACAGCTCAGATCTCTTTGTCCTGCCAAAGTAATATGAAGTTTCTTTTCCATTTCTCAACTCCCCATGCTCAAAATCACATTTAAAAAGGGGAAATTATTTCTTTTATTATGTAGCTGGCCAGAAGAGGGAGCAGAATCTATGAAATAGTGGGAATAGACAAGGAGGGACAGAAGACAGCTGAAGTCGGTCTGGCTGATGGTGTGATACTTATCAGCAGACGTTACACAATTCATCCATCACACTGGCTGTGCTGCTCAAGCACAAGAAAATCACTGACTCATTTTTGAACTGCAGATATGCATTGGAACAAATTCTGAGTACATGAATGAAAAAAACAGCATGGGACTTAAGCCCTTACTTTTATAAGTAAGCTCCTTTTTGGACCACAGACTCCGACATTTATTTGTCAGAGGGGTGTATTTTTGAAAATGTTTTTTTTTGTGGGGAAAAAAGCTGGAAATTCCCTATGAAGAGCAGATCCAGGCTTCCTCCTTGCTATCTCCACGTAGATGAGGGGTTGTTCTGTTTACTGCACTTATAAAATAAGCATGTTGATTTTTAACAACTCAGTGTTTAACCTCAAATATTACTTGAGCTGATCACATTGTATGAAACATCTTCCTTCATCGTTGCTTCAGAAGCACATCTGAAGCTTTGAGAAAGTATAGTGACTGAACTTCACCCTTGTCAATCATTCAGAGGCTGGGCAGCAGGACGGCAGATATCAATAGTGTGTAATTTGTTCTCTCACATAACAGCCATGTGCTGTAAAGGAGTATATTCCCCTAGAGCAGGGTCCTCTTGTCAACATTCAGCTTTATTATGTGATTAGATTTCCAAATATTTGTTCTTGTTTCTTTGCAGTGTCAGACCCATTGTAAACTGAGGATGTTCCAGCTGTTCATAATTGTGAGGGAGGAGAATCAACATATTGTCCCTGCTACACTCATCATCTGCCTATTGCTTGATGACTGTAGCTTGAAAAGTACCACTGTCTTAGTTAATATACATTACTGTTTAGTGTATTGTGCTGTTGGGAATTAGGAACGGTTCTCCCAAGGTTTTACCCAGACCTAATTTTGCAGGACATCAGCCTGATGCAGAGTATGGGACTCTGTATTTGCCCACATGCTAGCATTCTGACAAAACCAGCGTTTGTGTAAACTATGAATGCTGTCAGCCCCCTCTCTGGAACTGAGAAATCTGAACATGGACTGTGGACCTTTATCTGATAAAGACTGCTTTCCTACGAACAACTTTCTGCACCATCCTATGGAGCATTGTTAAATCAGTGAAAAAAAACACTCCATTCCAGAATGTGAGAATTTTATTACTAGAGAAAAATGAGTGAAAATGCTCCTAGGATAGCAGGGTTTGAGTGAGTGGGCAGGAGAGATCTCAGGTGAGTAAGAAAAGTGGAGATCTGGTTGACAACTCATTGCTTTGGTGGAAGTGGGAAATTGCAGGAGGGCCATAGTAGTACAAAAGGGATAATGTAAGGGCAATCTGCCAAACATCTGAGATGTTTTCACTCTAATGGTAAGAGTATGGAGAATAAACAGGAAGAGAAAGAAGTCTTGGGACACAACAAAGGCTATAGTTTAATCAGCGTCACACAGGCTCAGTGAAATAAATTGTGGCACTTCAATATTAGCAGAGAGAATATAATCTGTGTAGGAAGTAGAGACAGTAAAAAAGGGAAGAGGATTATCTGGTATATTAGGAATGTAGAGAAGGCCAGAGAGAGGGGAAAGACAGAGTGGCTGGCGATGAAACAGAGGAACAGTAAAACTGTACTAAAGATTACTGAATGAGGAGGATTCATCATTACTGAATGATGTCACATTTTTGAGCAACTTCTGGGAGTGTCCTGAGCATATGAGGTAGTAGTAATCAAGGACTTTATCTGACTGGGTTATCTGCTGTCAGAAAATTTAAAAACCAACAAAACAAAACCCAACTGCACAGCACAGCACAGCACAGCACAGCACAGCACAAAAAGTTCCTCAAGTTTTTGGAATGTGTTTGGACAACTCTTTGTTTCAAAGTATTAAGGTAGTTATGGGAGACATGGCCAGATAAGATATGATAGATATGATTTATAAAGAGAAACTTGCTAGAAAGCAATATGAGCTCACGTGTCTGTGGGGGAAGAGAGCAAGACCAAATGACTCCTGTATGGCAGATTTCCTCACTTTGGGCAATTGATGGGGAAAGTTTTGGAGGGAGGAGCCAAAAGGAGAAAGAATCTTAAGAAAACAGGCAGTATGGAAGAAATCCTTAGTTAAAAGTCTCATAGGAACCTATCCTGCTGGCAATGAGGACAGCACTGGAGAAAATCAGGGGGTCTGAGTCAGAAGTTGCATGGTTATTTATTGACAAAGACCCATCATACAAAAAGTGAGCAAAGACACTACTAGGATAAGTAAAAGAGAGGAACTGAAGTATAAAGAGTGCAAAAAGGATCTGAAAATGAAATTAGGAAAAAGGGAAAAGGATTATCATTTAATGGGGATGTTAAACAAAGGACAAATGACAGAGTGGGCTGAAGTATGCAACACCACCTTTGCAAATAGGAGACACTTGATATGAGAGGCTCAACACGCTTAGAACTAGCAAGGGAATTTGAATGCACCTCACAGAAGAGAAGTGAAGGAACCTTTGAAAAAAGGGCACGTACTCAGAGTGGGAAGTCCTGGGGAAGTTTACTCTGGTGTAATTAAAGAACTAACCACAGGAATTTTTGAAATATTAACAAGTGTATTTAGGCAGAGAAGATTTGAAAGGTACCAAAAATTACAGACCAGACAACCTGTCACAGATACATCCAATACTTTGAGAATTACTGCAAAAAATTCAAGTGCTTCACAAAATAGCTGCTGCAGAATGATAATGTGATGCAAATATCCAGTGTGAATTTATCCAGAACAAATCATATCTAATTAGTCTCATGTTCTGCTTGGTAAGAGTGACATGCAAATCAAGCCCGAAAATTTTCAAAATTGTTTTGCTACATGAAAGGGACAGTTTGATGTAAGTACAATGAAATGTATTAGCAGCAATATACACTTAAGCACATTATGCAAAATGTTACACTTAAAGGATACCATCAAGCAAAATATAAAAAAAGCCTAGTTATTAGTGCTTATACAAAAGAGGATCTGGACTATATGGTGAAATGAATTCTGAATACAAGGTAATGAATGAATCATTCAGTTGCCCAGGATATTTCAGAGAATAACAACTGGGTTATTAGGTGTCAGAAATATTCTAACATCTAGACTAATGAGGGCTCAGGTAAAGCACTGTGCCCAGTTTTAGGGATCATGATCTAACAGATAATTTTATGGCATCTTCTGGATCATTGGTAGTCTGCTGACCACAGACTGACATGACCTGGGATATCAGTGTATCTGGGCACAACAGATGCCTATGTAAGGCTCACTCAGGGCCAGCTCTTCCTCTCTGTGTTCTGAAAAATATTTTCAGTTATGTCTACCAAGGTGGGCCTTGCTCAGTCTGTTGCCATCAGAAGAGGAAGGAGTAGAGTTCCCAAGGTGCTGTTGCATGGAGAATTCGGCAGTGCCACAGTGCCTGAGATCTTTTCATCATAAACAGCCTGAGACTGAGGAGAACTGAAAACTCTTATGCACCCGTCTGCAGTTATCTCCCTAGAGACGTACAGATCTGAACTTTACTCTTGAAATGGGAAAAAGGGGATTTATTGTGATGCCCATTGTGGCACCTAAACTGAACTGCATGCCTTCTGGGATGTCATTAGTACTGAGCATAGTGGAATAAATGTCTCTCATAACTTTATATAAGGCATTCTGTTTAATGCAGCCAGATGAATGCTTCACAATGAGGGAGCCCCTTTGTTCACTTCCACTCAGATGGAGTCCGGCACTGGATGAGAGTTTCTTGTTGCCATCATAAACCAGACAATGGGTCATAGCATGACAAAAATGTGCTTCTGTGAATTCACCAGGCACAATTTGCTGTTGATGCCAATTCTGGTCAAAAAACTCCCAAACCTCAATCAGCCTAAAACCAGTTATCTGCACTTTCCAGCAGATGTTCTGCAGCCAGCTGTGTCCTACAGCTGACTCTGAAATACTTTTCAGAAACTAGCTTTTGTGTCCTCAAGAGTTTTAATCTTACATTGCTGTTCTGTTTGTCATTTCATATTGGTTCAGATGTGGAGCTCTAGAGAGGAGTTTTGGATATTACTGTGACCAGACAAATAAAAGCAATGAAAGATCTGGTCTATCTTGATCCAGAAACCCTGCAGACATGAGGGGAATCAGTTCCTGGATATGTGTCTGCAGGCCCTTGATACAGCTGTGAACTGGCCCTTGACATACCTGCTAATCAACCCACTCACATACATCTATGATTAATGAAGATGAACATCGAGTATGACACAAGCTCCCAAATGTTTTTTGCTGTGCTGTTTTAGAGGGAAGTAAATTACTATCATCACCTAGAGCTGGAATTCTGTTAACTATAGTCCTGTCCCTTTTTGTCAATACTCTACAAGCAGAATATTTTCATTAACGGCACTGAAGTTACGGAGTCTTCTCTATCATTTGGTTCTCTTTCTTTTTGTTCTTTTCAAGTAGAGTCTAAAAACCTATTTAAATTGAGATGTATGTCTGCCAAAGGCTGTTTTGCTGGGAGACAATGCAAACAAGTTAATGACTGACAAAACAGGCAGCAGAGTCATGAAACATTAGGCATCTACTCTAGGTATGGCTGGAAGGTTTTGAGAGACAAAGAGGAAATAAAGAAGTATTCATCATTTAAGGACTTCTCAAGTATTTCTGATTTCACTATTTATCTCAGGAAGAAGGGTTCTCTTTACATTAAGATGAATGCCTAAGATGGCAAGGAAGATGTCATTGACTTGAGGCCATTAGAAGTGTGGCAAAGAATTGGAAACCAGTCACATTTGCTTGAAAAACAACAAACCCCAATTTTTTTTCTCTAATTATGAGAGCTGTGATATTAGAAATTCCTGAGGCATCTACTCTGTAGCTGCCCCTTAAGTACCACACTGTTACAGATGTGAGGGGTTTAGAGCAGCCTAGAGAAAGCCAGGACGATGTACTCCTGGGCATTGTGTTCTGTACAGCTTGGTAGTCCTAGTGGGTTTGGGAATATTTCTTGCTCTGGGTTCTGCTCTGTTCTCTATCAGCAACCACCAGGACAAATTCCTTGATGTGGAGGTAGAATTTGTTTCAGATGGAACAGCCCAGAGATTATGCCTTCTTCTTCCTACAGCTTTGGCCCGGGTCTTTTCTGTTTGTGGCACAAGCTTTGCCAGAAGCTCTGAGGCATTGAGACTCATAGCCCAGCTAGAGGGTTTTGTTTTGTGTGGGGAAGTATGTGCATTCGAATTCAAAGCAGATTGTTTTATGCGGTGTCAAATTCTGTGCAGATGGAACATGATATGATATGTTGAAGTGGGATATATAGCATATGGCTATAATTCAGAGAAACACATTTCTCCAGCTGGATACCTGCTATTGAGTTGGAAAACATGTGTCCTGCATTCTAGTAGGCTTCCTCCAGAACAGTGAGAGGACATAAAAGACAGGTCACTCCTGGTATTGAGTATCAGCTAATACTTACATCTATTTCACTGGTTTCATAGTGCTGTTCACAATTAAGCCTCCTGTTATCACAATGAGCACAGTGCAACTGAAGAAAACCAACCTATTGCTGAGTTCTACACCCACAAGCATATGTGGACAAGCCAACATATGCAAACAGGCTGGACTGCTTTTGGGCTGGATGACCATGCCTTCTGCCCTTTCCTGTCCCCAGGAAAAACCTAGCCTGTGCTGCCTCAGGGTGCAGCACTTCTTCCAGACACCAGCCCCTGATTGTGGGGCTGCATCCCATGTCTCCAGGGATCCCCTGAACCTGGAGATCCCCTTGGGTGCAGCACTGACCTACAGCCCATGTCTTGCTCAGTCTCACTGGGGTGCTGCAGTGAGCATCTGGGTGGGAGCAATGGTGTCTTTGGACAGAGGAGCTGCAGCTCTGCCTGGGTCCTGCAAGGTTTGGCACGGTGCAGGCATCATTTCCCAGCATCCCGAAGCTGGCAGGAGATGAGTTGTACATGATAGACCTATTCCTCAAGGAAAATAGGCTCATTTTGGCAAATGGCCAATGGGAGAAGTGAGATGTGACTTAAACTGTATTAATCATCAACTTACACCTTCTGCCAGGCAGAGGTAGGCAGTGCATACAGCTTCTTCTGTGGCTCAACTGTTAAATACCTCTTGGTCAGACTCATGAGTAATTACCTGCCTCAGCCTACTTAAAATAATGAAGCAAGTATAAACCATTGCCCTGGAGTGATCCATCCTTTTCAGTGCTGCTGTTCCCTGCCTGCTGATCGCCCGCTCTGCTTCCTTGCACCCATCCAGGCTCCAACATCACTCTGCTCCATCCCAGCCAAGCACAGCGAGTAAATAACCATTTCTCTCCTGTGTCCAGGCTAACCATGCACCCCTCTCACACCCTTGCATCTGCTTTTTCTTTTGCAGATTCTACGCCTCTTGCACTTAGTTTTATTTTCAAAACCTTGTGCAGCTAATAACTACTCTGAATGTTGTCCTCTCTCCGGCCTCTTGGAGATGATGGCATCTGCTATTTCCTCCTTCCTCTCTCTCTTTACGGCTGTTTTCATGTTAGTCACCCATTTCTACTCCCAGATTTAAAGCCTAGCATCACTGTGATAGCTACACAAATTTCATTATCTTCAGGTGCACTGTACCCTTGCAATTCTGCTAGTTCAATTCACACCATGCCACTCCCCAAAGACTAGTCTGGCAAAATCCCGATAGCAAAAGTGAAGACTGACTGGTATGCAAAAAAAAAAAAAAAAAAAAAA
>VXBQ01007360.1:58104-76833 GCA_013400175.1 Phainopepla nitens
TTTTTTTTATTTTTACATTAAAAATGGCTACAGTTTTTATGATACAAAGCTCTGCCCCCTCACTGGAACAGACATATTCCTAAGAAGAATAAAAGAGATTTTGATGTGGAAAAAATATCACTGAAAGAAATTTCACTGTTGATATAAAAGAAGATCCTACAAGGATTCAGGTAAAATATCACTTCCTGTGGTTTTTCATCTCTGCCTTTTCCATTTGTTCAATACCATGCACCAAGCAAAATAGGAAAATACAATATCCTAAAGACTTAAATTTTTCATTAAAAAGTGAACATTTTCATTTCATTACAGGCTTAGTTCCTCAGCGGTCCTTCTCACCCCAGCATTCTGGTTTTTGAGGTTTTTTTTCCAAAATCAGTGACCGTTCCCCTCCACAGCAGGAATGGCTGGGGCAGCTGGGATGCTCTGAGACCTGGCAGGTTCAGTACTGCAGGAACCAGGTGCAGGTGAATGGGCTGGTTCCTGGTGCTCCATGGGGCTCCCTGGGATGTGACAGTGACACCAAGAGCAGGGGCTGTGCCTTCCTCTGCCAAGCACACCTCCCTGGCATGGCTGAGCAATAAACCCAGACACCAGGCTCAGCTGCGCTGGCTTTTCCTAATGGCTCCTAATTCACCTAAAGTGGCATCACTGGCATGGTGAAACCCATCCCTTGTTCCCAGAAATTCAAAGAGGTTCCTCCTAGAAGGCTGTGGGAAGCAGAGAAATAGTGTGCATGTGACCTGAGGGCAGGCATAGGTAGCTCCTGTGGTGGAGACTCTGCAGCAGAATTTCCCTTTTGCTGACAGCCTGCAATGTATCTTGATGAAGAAAACACTGTAGTTATACTGACTATTTCTAAAAGGCTTTTCATTTTCATGTTGCAATAAGGACTGAAAGCAGAAAAAAACAAACAAACAAACAAAAAACATCCTGCATGGAGGGTGTGGAAATTGCAACACATTTTCTGCCTTTATACATTGCAATTTTCAACATATTCCATGCATATTCCTGTCCTGCTTATACACAAACCTGGCAAAATTTGAGTTTCATAGGCAAAAAAAAAAAAAAAGCATTGTATTTTAAAATGTTAGTTTCATTAACAATATAAAAATTTAAGAAAAAAAAAAGAAAAGAAGAGGTAGAAAACAAATTTCAGGGCTCTCATTCCTCTTATCTGTGCTGGAAGGGGACAGGAGGTCATGTCACTTACATGAGCAGCAACAGCTCAACAGCACAGCCCCAGTTTGGGGTATTTGTAATCAAACCAAACTCAAAACAGTGATAATGCCCAGAGGTGTGTGAGGGATGGAGCTGCTCATAAATGTCAAGTGAGAGAAAAAGCCACAGCACCTGTTATTAGGTGCAGTGAACACTCTGCTCTGGGTTTTGGCTCATATACACCCCTGAGGCATTCATGGGGACCCTGAGGTAGCTGATGGAGGTGGTCATGGTTTTCTAATGTGTCTGGTCACCGTGAGAGGCTCTTACTTCAGAAGAGGGAGCTCAAAAAGCTCATTGCCATCTCCATTTCCTGCCCTTCTCAGTTCCTGGACCTTACAAAGCATATCCATGCTGCCCATTTAGGATGGGGAGAAGCTGAAGGAGGTGAGCATGTCACTTCCCTGGGGAGAAGCTGAAGGAGGTGAGCATGTCGCTTCCCTGGGGAGAAGCTGAAGGAGGTGAGCATGTCACTTCTCTGAGGCAGCAGATGCTCCATGAGAAGACGATGATGCATGTGCCAGAGCAACAGAGCAGGTTGGAGCTCTGCAAACAGCACCTGTTCCAAAGTGAGGAAAGCAATCCCAGCTGGAAAGTGTGGTGTTTGCCTCATGTGGCAGTGAAGTGACCCTGGGAACAAAGTGGCTGCTGGAAGCTGTCCAAAGGCTACCACACAGCAGCTGGTGGCAGGCCTTGCTGTGGCCCGCTGTGGGTGCTGGGGGAGGGTCGCGCCACCTGCGCTGGTGGGGAAGTAAGTGTGGTGCATGTGTTGTTATTGACCCGGGAAGGAAACACAAACTTTGATTTCCATGGGCTTTATGGAGGAATAGTGCTCAGCATTGTTGTGACAGGAGATGAGCTGCTTTTATAGGGAGAGGACTATCTATAATTTGGGCACATAGATGCTGTAAGAAAGTCCTGATCAGTACCTTGGGATGCTAGAGCTGGATATTTATTCCTACCAAACTCAGGCTCTGACTAAGCTCTTGGAGAAACATAGTGTTTCTGTTTAGTAATAGAGAAAGTGCATCAATATGAAGAGTTGACATTCTATCCAAATTTTGGGCAGCTCTGTCTCTCCTGGGTTTTGTGATTGTGATAAGTAATGTCCCACAGTAACTCTGCAGACCTAAATATTTGGCTGCCTGTGTATTTCATGGAAAGTTCCCCTGATTTTGAAAGGTCACACAAAGGTTAGAGTTTGGCCAGATGTGAAAACCAAAGAGCTTCCCCTGAGTGCTGCAGACTAGCAAGTCACTGGCCACCTTTGGATGCCACAATCATTGTTCATCAGTTTATTAGATGGGCTGTACACAGGAATGATCTCTATGGAGTTAGAAAGTTCAGGCCAGTGAATACTTCTGTACTATTTGCAAACTGTTGGAGGGGAGAAAACTCATCATCTTTTTTTATCTACAACCTTTTCCTCGTTGAAATGTGGTTCCAAAGGATTCTGAATCAAAGGGCCTGATGCTAGCTTTATGCCTTATATAAAGCTGCTGTTTTTCATGCAGCACACCTGAGTTCTCAAAATGGCATAAAAGCCAATTTAACGAGTCTCAGAAGAATGGGCTGGGTGTGAGGTGCCCTTCTGGGCACTGCAGATAAGAGTGCCCATGATGTGTCCCAGGGCACAGTGTGCTGGAACACTCATGGCTCCTCTTGGATTTCCAGGTGCAAGACCCACAGTGCTGCAAAGGCTACTTGAAGCTTTTGTCTGCTTATGAAAGCACCTTTCTGTTTGGCTTGCTTGACCAGTGGAGGGCCCATGGTGCTGACAAGTTTTTTTGTTTTTTTCTGAAATGAGCTGTCTAATGGGCCCTTTCACACTAGTGTGCTAATGGAAAAGGCAGTGGCGAAGCACTTCCTCCAACACCTCACAGAGCCCACCAAGCTCTGCAAATATTACCAAACAAGTGATAGCAGCCTTCAGGTGGCTCAGCGTGACATGGAGAGTGACATTGTGACATCCTGCAGAAGCCCAGAAAGGGGGAACTGCTGGATCTTTGCTTTCTCATTTCAGCATCAGGGGGTCTCATGTGGGCAGTGCCCTGTGGGGCAGCAGCATCTCTTCTCTACTGAGCTTCAAGAGGTGTGGCGCCTGGGCAGGGCTGCCCAGACCTTCTTCTACCTGCGGGGCTGGCTCTTAGATCCTGTCCACTGGAGTGTAATCATAAAGACCTTTCAGGTCTGATATCTATGCAAGATCTCATGGATTACGCTTCTGCTTTCCTAAAACAGTGAGTGGTGATAGCTATCCCCGTATTTCCTTAAAAGTGTCTGAGAGGGTGAGTCATTGGCAATTTGGATACAATTTTTGTGTGATCACCTTCCTCGTATTTACCCTGGCATGTGAAGTTGGACAAAGCATCAGTGTGCAAAAACAAGGCAAAGATAAGGAGCTACTGCATCTTATGTTTAGTTTAATATAACAGTTTGAGAGGAGAAACTGGGAGATCTCACGCATGGTCTCAATTGGCCTGAGTCCACATCTGCTTGATTTACTCCAGCTGAGGATCTGGCTCTAAACCATTTTCTTCCTCATAGATGTAGCTGCAGTCAAGCCAATTGGTACATGTCTGTGCAGATGAGCATCCTGTGTAAAAATCTACAGATAGGAAATGGGGGAGTAAAATTTCACATGCAGGCAGCATTCAGCTAACCCCTGCCTCTAGGCCAAAGCACCCCCTAATGATCTGCACCCTGTAGTTTGGGATTTCAATCACCAAAGGACTTGATCTAGGCTATGCTCTGCTTTCCCTCCTACCCCTCAAGCCCTACAAGCCCCTGCCTCTCAACTTCTGCTCAAGCAGTAGCTCCTGCCCTCGCCCTGGCAGAAGGACACTGCCTTTGGGATGACAAGCTGCATTCTCTCTGGCAGACTTGCTCCTTCTGCCTTCTTATATCTTGAGTACTCTCTTCAGACTCTTATGCTGGCCTTGGAAGCTGGATGGAAGTGTTCCACAAGTGCCTTTCATACACAGCCTGCAACTGAAACATCCACCTGTTTCAGTCTGACTGATTTTCTTTGACAGAGGATAGGAACAACAGATTGAGAAGATTTTTCAAGGCTGCAGGAACAGTTTCAGATCTGGACTGACAAACTAAAATCTTGGGTGCTCTGAACTCACCAAAGAGGTCCCTTCCTTGGGGAAGACCTGGATGGAAGAATTTGTGTGTATTTGAGTTGCCAAACAGACAGGTTGACTTCTGCAGGGCGAGAGAAGCTCCATGGGCTGTCTGTAGACAAAACTGTGCAGAGTATGAAACATCTGGTGGGATGCCTGGGGCTGGGTGCACCACTGAGGCTGCACCCAGTACTGTCACCACAGATTCCAGATTCCTGTGGATATCCCACCCTCTTTCCCAGAAGGGTGACACTAGCTTACACAGACCCTCACAATACATTTTCAGCTCTCATCTCTATGCAATGCTCCATCTGGCAGCATATACATTTTAACCGCTTCTCTGCAATGACTTTGACTGTGCATGAGTTTAGAAAAGCCACAGAATTTCTTACAAGAGTCTTGTCCCTGAAAGACTTGAAAATGTCCTGTCATGTGTTTTTGTCTTTAGTTGCCCATTATTTAAATTGCCCCTTAGCCTTATTATTATCTATCCTGCACCCCACCTTCGGTACACCACAATCCTTTCAATAGCATGACTGGAAGTAGCTGTATAACAATGCTTTCTCTTTTCCTCATGAACTCCAAGAGATGAATTCCTTCTGTGTCTCAACTATCGTAGAATTGTAGAGTATGTGGAGTTGGAAGGGACCCATCAGGATCATCAAGTCTAACTCCTGCACGCAACACCCCAAGAGCTGCTCCGTGTGCCTGAGAACATTGTCAAACGTTTCTTGAACTCTATCAGGCTGGTGCTGTGACCATTTCCCTGGCTTCCTGTGAACTGGGGGAACTTAAATGTCTGTATTTCCAATTTGCAGGTCTCTTTCACTGGAAAACTGTAAATAACAGCACAGTGATGCCACGCAGGAAAAGGTACAAAATTCAGTGAGCTGATTTTTGAGTATCATCCTGCACAATGGAACCTTCTGCCTGCACATACCACTGCCTTCTTTCCTTTCCATCTAGTCAGCATGTTGATCCCATTAAAGCATCAATCTTCATTCATCATGCTTTGCCAACCACTGAAAACACAGCACACCAGCTCGTCTTGGTACTAAATAGTTTTTTATCAGTGTAACAAAGTTTCCTTGCCCACCTCCTGGCTATCCCTCCTTCCAATAGAGCCACAATAAAGTTTTACCTAGTGACAGAAGTTGAAAGTTTCCTGGTTTAATGTTTATTTAGTAAAACATTTTACATCCTGGAGAGATACCAGTTTGTCATTAGTGGATTCTTGGCTTGATGCCAGCAGCTAACAATTTTATTGGTCCTCGCACATACAGCACAATTATGCAATTGGGCAACTGCACTGAGCTGTGCCTTCCTCTTCTTTAATTCTGACCCAAAAAAAACCAGTGCTGGAGGATGGACAGCCATCAGAGTCTGGAGAGGGGGAAGGAATGAGGGCCTGTGCCCTCCTGAGCTTTGCAAATGTTATACATGTCTCCTGGCAGGCAACTGGAGGTGTCCACAGCCCCTGCGAGGGGCAGGGTTAGCTGGAGACCATCCCCACCTTGGCTCTGCAATGGTGTGTCCTCCTGGGTCACCCCGGGTCTTGCCAGGAGCATTGTCCCCTTGCTGCCCATGGCCCTGACCCCACATGCCTGGTGTGATCCCCCTGCCCCACTCCTGCCCTCCGCTCCCCAGAACACAGGCAGGCAGAGCTGGCTGCCAGCTGGGGCTGTGGGCAGAGCTCTGTGACTGCACAAGTGGGATCTGGACCCAGAGCACAATTCTATACTCAAAATACCTGTCTCATTCAATCTCATTTTCCATTGGTGGTTACGATGAGGCCACTTCTTTCTTAAAGCCTCTTCCTCTGTTAGTCTCAGTGACAACAGGAAAGGTGGCAGTGTCATTATTTTTTGATGGGGCCTTGCATTTGCTTTGCAGCTGCAGCAGTCAGGGTGTTGTACAAATACATGAGCATTTCAAGGGTATGATGCAGCAGGAGAAAAACTAGTGCTTTGGTGCTACAGGTCAAGTTTATTTAACACTACAATGTTTTAAAACAGAGTGATGCCATTTCAATTAAATACCCTAGAATGTTTTGCAAGGTAAGGATTTAAGAAACTTTTCAGAACTGCTTCTGCAAATTGAGAACATCTCACATAAAAGACCGTAGCAATAAAATTGTATGTGTGAGAAAAATATGCTGAGGACTTAGCTAGAAATGAGGGAAGTAGTAATTTTCTTTTCAGGACAGGCTGGTTTGTAATAACACATCAGTAAATGGCTTATCCTGTTCTGTATTTCTTTTGCAGTATTTGTGTTTTGATTCTCTCTTGCAGCAACCTTATGATAAAATTGTAAGGGACAGTGAGAAGAGAAAATAAAACAAAGAACAGGAGAGCACCTGAATTTGTAGAGCACATTCAAACCTGCCTGCATCTCTTTCTCTTTAATCTGCAACATCTCCATTCCTGCTCTCTGTGTTTCCCACTGATCAAACTCAGTCGCACAGCTGGGATTGACTGAGACCCAAACCTGGACTTCACAGAAGCAGATAGTTGTAGGGACCAAAGAGACAAAGGACACTTTAAAAGGTAATTCTCTCTAGTTCTCTTGGTATTGTGACCTCTGGATTTGTAAAACAATGAGATTTGATTATTGAAAGTTTTGCAAAGAATTTTGTTTTTCCTCAGAACCGTTGGTTATTTGATACTTTTCTGTAACGAAATATTTGACAAAGCTGTGGCACAATGGTGTCTCATTCTGTTTCTAGGAAGAGTGGAAATCGGAGGAGGGAAATTTCCAAAGTGAGTGTCAGATTCTGATCTCTTTTACAGAAGGATAAATCCAGGGTAATTCAGTGCAGTTACTTTAGATTTATGCTAACATAAATAAGATAACAATTTGGCTCTGGGAATCTCTGTAGCTCCCCGTTTGCTCATCTAACAGCTGGCAGCTTGCTTCTTGCTATTTCTCTTGCTATCTGAGCTAATTTGTCTTGCCTGGTGCTCAAGCTGGGGCCAAATGAACTCGGGACTTGGTTAAACGAACAAATGTGTTTTGCACAACACACAACTATGAATGGCTCAAGATCCTTCACATGATCATACATATTTCAGATTTCCCAAAGGTCAGAAATTAATGGCTAGTAAATGGATAGAAATATTACTTCACACAGTATGTAGTCAACCTGTGGAATTTGGTACTGCAGGAGGTCACTGATTCAAACAATGGGCCAGGATTTGAAAAATGGCTGGATAATTTTATGTCAATTAATTACACTTGAAGCTGGACAAGCAAAGATTGAGGTCAGTAGGCCTTTTGCACCAGCGTAGACGTGAACTCCCCTGCAGAGACTAGGAGGAATTTTCCCCTTGGGTTGTGCCCACTTGGCAATCAGCTTTGCCTGCTTTCCTCTGTCATTTCACAGTGGGAGACAGAAAGAGGGAGCAAGTGAAGCTGAGGTTTTCATGGCTCTGTCTGCTGCAAAACTCAACACCTCCTGACTTTGAAGGAATTAAGATCGACATCTAGAGCCAAGCCAGACCTACATTACCTCCACCTGCTTTAGGTGCTTTTTGAGTGTTATCTGTGTGCTGGAACTGGTACACACACACACTCACTGGCAGAGAACAAAATACACATTCACATAAGTAAGTTGATGCACTGCTGTTTACACATTAAGTCGGGCAACAAAATCACTTCCAAACCATTTTAGAAAATAAGTAGCTCAGCCATAAACCGTGAGTCTCTATTTAAACAATTATACTTGTGTTCTAACCTCTCCTTGGGAGTTTCCTAGTGAAGGCACCAACCAGCCAGTGCAGTTTCCCAACTGTAGATGTCAAGTGACATTTGAGAGGACCTGTCTCACCAAGATGTCCTCTGGTGGTTGGTGGGCAGAGAGTTTATGGGAAACTCCACTCTCCAGCTGCTTGGGGCCAGGTGAAAACTGCTGGGGCATCTCAAATTTCCCAAAAGACCAATGCTGAGGCAATTAAATCCTACTCACCGTGTCAAAACATGAACACACATCCTATCCAGTATATCTCCAAAAGGGAGCTGAGGTTGTTTTCCAGAACTGCAGAAGCTTCCTGGAGCAAGGCTGATCATTTCTAGGGCATGGCCCTGGGGTTTAGTGACAGATATGCTGTGTACTAGATCCAAACTTGCAGTATGGGTAGTACTGTCTGTAGACCTTAGGACTGGGACTAGGTCTAAGCAGGAGTGCAAGCATGTCCTCAGAAGTACAACTTCCTGAAAACCTGCTTTTCTAAAAAAGCTGACTAAATCACACAGGAAAGAAGAAAGGGTGGGAGGATTCCCACTAGCAGTAGTAGTAGAGAACATGAGGTCTGAGAAGATATTTCACTGGAGGCAGCAGGTAGGTGTGATTTGCAGTGCCTGGAGCAGCGTAATCCTAGATTTTTGGGTTCCAATGCTCACTTTCTGTGGATGTCCTTGCAGAGTAAACCCTGCAGAACATGGGAGAGATCTTCTCACCATCTTCAGGAAAAGACACAGGCAATTATATTTCGTAGGAAAAATTATAGAATTGCACAGCAGAGGAACACAACTGACAGCAGCATATGGAGGGAGCCTGAGGACTGCACAGAATTGCATATCACTGGATTTTGGTCCGTGTTACAAACACAGAGTCATTATTTTTTATTACTGACTGCTCTGACTGCATTAAACACCTGAACAATAAAGACATCGTGGTTTCCTGTCATAGCTGGGAAAGTGATGTCAGTGGAAAATCTGTCCCTAGCTCCTTTCAAACCATCAGCTTTGCCTTTGAGATGGCCAGAGGAGTCTGAGTGAGTCTGCTGAGCAATTCCATGCTCTGATTTGATTGTATTCAGACCAGAAAAAACTCTTCACTCATACAAGGACTTTGAAAAAGGTTTATGCGAATAGCAGGTGTGTCACTTCACTCAGAAAATCTATGACTTGCCAGGTTTTTGGAGAAAATCCTCACTTTTCTGTTTGGGATCTGGTTGGGAGGGTGGATCATCACATGGTAACTATCAGTTCTGAACAAATTCTGCCCTTAACTTTCTTAGGTTCAGCTGAAAATGAGTTTGCAAACAGCCTCAGGATTTTGAGTCCCACTTTGAACTTGTTGATCAAAGAAATAATGACGTTTCTACTTTGCTCAGCACAGCTCGGGACAACTAAACACTTTGAGGTGATCTTTTTGGCAAGTAGAAAAACTCTTCCTGCTGAGGTTGCCCATGATGAAGCTTGCAGCTGCAGTGAATAATCTCTGGATCCCAATCCGTTGCAGATGCTGACACAGGCCTCCTCTCACCCTTTGTTTTCCTCTGCTGTTTTGTCAACTGCGAACAGAGACCTGCCAGCAGCTGCAATATGCTCATAAAAAAAGGCAAAGGTCTCCACTCACCTCTGTCTCCCAGGCAGCTGTTCAGAAATGTCCTGCTCTTTACTGTTCTCAGTATATTGAAGTATCTGCACGTGTTGTCTGATGCTGAGAATCCAGAGTGCCTTCAGCTGGTGGAGTCAGAGGCACACGGTGGCTCTAACCAACAAGCCTTGGCCTTGCATAGGTTGGACTTGAGAGGGGTAGCTGCGCCAGCAGGCAGGTCCACTTGTATCCTAAGAGTTTCCCACACATGTTCAACTGATTTCAGATATCCAGAAACTCCCACTGCGTCTCTCCTGTGTTTATGATCTCTCCTCCCTGAGATGTACTAAAGCAGAGGAGGAGCTGGTACCCGTGGACAGGCAAGGTGTGACTCCAGTGAGTTCATCTGTAGGGCTAATCAGAATAAAACATTTGTTATCCAGCTGAACAAGGCTTTTAATGGGAAATGCTTCACAGAATCACAGATTCATCCAAAAATATAATTGTAGAACATTTTGCTAAAACACAGCAGTACCTAAATGAAGCTGCTAAGTAAGTTTCTCACATTCAGAAGAAATTTTACCTTTCCTTGGAGAGAACCTGATAATAATATCAGTAATATCAGAGACTGAGATTCAACCCCCTCAGCTAAACTAAAGAATCTAGGTCACCTGTAGGGCCACCAGATGTCTTCTGAGTCTGTTTTTTCATGCTAGCTTCCATGGAGAATATTGTATTTTGATTTCATTCTACAGAGAAATAAAATATATTGACCTTCATGTTTCACACAAAATAGAGTCCTGGTTTTCAGAATAGGCCTAGCTAGCAGTGAGTAATAAGACTGAACTTTAGGGATGCTACATCCCCCTGCATATTCTGGACATTGCAATTTTCAAATTAATGTTTTGCTGATCTAGGCATGCAAGGGAGACTTACAAACATTTTTATTTACCTTTTTTTGATATCCAACCATGAAGAACACATTATTTTTATAGGCATATGAGTGTGCATCTGTGTGTAAGAGTGTAAGTAAAAATTGATACTTGTAACAGTGGTCAAAAAAGAGCACTATTTAAATGTCAGTGCATAGCTTCAAGTTAGCCTTGAGATACAATTAGACATTACACAGTTCTTCAAGGGCAGGGGTAGGGCAAAGCAAGTAATGGTCCCTCATTATGCCCTTGCTGGTGCTGAAGCAAGAGACCAAAGGGAGCTGGCTGCTGGTGGAAGGCATGGCTAAAGACCATGCCTTTTGCCCAGCAGATCTAGATTCACTGGGCTGGAAAGGCAGCCTAGAACATCACTGGGGTACCAAGCTGTGTGCAGCTAAATCCCACAACCTGGCTATTCAACTGATTTAACCACTCTAGCAATTTCCGACCAAGAACATTTACAATAGGATTTTCTTTCTCGTGCTGTAATAACACTTGGGATAACCATGATGTGTGTCCCTACGGAGCTACTGATAAGCCCATGTCCAGGCGTGACAGTATGCAGGGCTAAGCCTTTGAGTGGGCTAGTTCATCATCAGTTACAATCTCTCTGGGATCTGCTGTAAAGGGTTGTCATCCACATCACCTTCCTCCACTGGATTTGCCAGGAGTATGACCTCCTAGGACTTCAAAATGTGATTCATTGTGTATTACAGAATGTCCATTCCTCTGGGCAGCAATTAAATTGCCTTTGATGTGGGTCACTGTGGAAGGATGAAGGCTGCATGATGTCATCAGTTTCCCTCTGACGGACCCACGCAGCCCTGCCAATGTCAATACAGAGTGGTGGTGCTGGCTGGCTGTGAGAATCACTGTGCTGAGTCCTTCCAACCCTGAAGGATCTGTCAGGGGTTTATCAGCCTCTTTGGCTGCTACAGGCAATGCTTCACAGATCCCTGCAAAGAATCAGCACAGGCAACTCTTACGCAAGTCAGTGTGGAGCTGAGCTATAGCTTCTATTTCTAAAATAAATACTTATATGGCGCTTTTTAGTGTTCCTCCTGGTCTCTGCTCTGGGTGTGGGTGCCTGTGAGGGTGGAATGGGGGTGTTTAAGCTGTGTATGCATCTGATACTCTTTTTCTAGTACCCTTGCAACCATGCAAAACTAAATGCTATTTTGATGATGGCTCAGAAAAAAACCAACTACATTTTAACTGGTCTGCATTCAGTTTCTGGTTTCCCAGGACAGTAGCAAACAAATTTTAATCTTTTGGGATAGTAGGAACAGAGTATAGAGTAAAGCAAAAATGCAGATATTGTAAAAGCTACTTGCACCTGGCTCTGGGAATATATTTAACTTTGAATAACTTAAAACTTGGCTTGCTGGAAAGTAGAGTGTTCCAGACTGGTCCCCAACTGATCCCAAAGCACTTCTAAGCAGCATATCCAAAGGTAATGGATAATGGGTGGGGTAATGGATAGTGCTAGCTCAGATACAGGCTCCTACAGGTGCTGTTGGGCAGGTGTCCTTTATGCCCAGGAAAGCTGGTGCCTTGACAGAGTCCAGAGCTGGTGCTGCTGCCTTGGCCTTTGCAGATATATCTATCTATATCTATATCTATATCTATATCTATATCTATATCTATATCTATATCTATATCTATATCTATATCTATATCTATATCTATATCTATATCTATATCTATATCTATATCTATCTATATCTATATCTATATCTATATCTATATCTATATCTATATCTATATCTATATCTATATCTATATCTATATCTGTATCTGTATCTATATCTATATCTATATCTATATCTATATCTATATCTATATCTATATCTATATCTATCTATATCATCAATCTATATCTATATGGAGCAATATGAATTGAGTTCAGAAGCTAAAGCAAAAAGTGCAGTAAGTAGTCAGGAGGTGAGTGCTGAGGAGAGCATGAGGTGTGCTCCTGCATTTTGCACATAGTGAGTGGCACAGGTGTAGGACATGGATTTGGGGTCCCACCTTGGTGGGAGGCAGTAGGAGGAAGACAGTGCTGCTCACCCAGGAACATTTCCTAGGCTTACTCGCAACACAAACCAGCAGAAATCATTCTTCACATTACTTCTAAGAAATGGGGAAGCTCATTGCAAGTATATGACAAGCAAAACCAAAAAAATCCATCAATGAAACAGTGGGCAGCAGGCAGGGCTGGTGGGGGGAAAGCTGTGTGGGCAGAGAGGTTTCACTGGGGACAGGTAGCCAGTGACTGACTGTTACTTGTTGTAGAACCATGACATGAAAAATGAAGCCAGGTCAGCAGAAAAGTAGGCAAAAATGGCAGTGTTCAGCTAAAGACAGCCAGAGGGAAGTGTTTGTAATGTGATCCTGGAGTAGAGTACTGCCTGGGAATGGGGGATAGAAATAGCAAAGAAATTGTATCTTGCTATTTTGAGTCCAAATGTGATTGTAGAACATGTTTTCTCTTTTTTTATTTTTGTAATTGAGTGGGATCACGGCAGTGAAATGCCTGATTCTGCATCTACTTAATTGAAATGTGCCAGAGAACTCCCTGTAATGCTTGGGTCAGGAAGCACAACCAGGAGCCAGGCAGAAAAGCAATCATGGCAAAAGGGTTGTGAGCTGATGGTGTCATTGAACTGAGAAGAGCCAAATGGTGGATATATCAAAATTACTTGTCCGGAATTAGGGAAAGAAAAAATCACAGACAAGGTCTAAAACAAGACCCACAGACTTTGCAGTTGGAATTAAGACTTGAAGCAGCTGGAGATGTCAGGGAAGGAATTAAAAGAGGGTATAAAATATGTGCTGAAGGCTTTGCAAAAAAATGAGAGCAATGTCTGGAAGTTTCCCAAAAAGGCAAAGGAACAAGCCTTAGATTGAAAATTGTTGAAGACAACATCTACAAAGCATTTCCCCGTCTTGGGAAGCCACCCAGGTGCAGCATTTTAAATCAGCAAAGGCTTTGCTGAGTTTCTTGATAGTCTGACTGCTGTATTCCGCATGAGATTACTCACTAGAAGGAAGGAGCCCAAGCAACTTGTGACTGAATGAAACTTCTAATTTGTTTGAAGCTTGTCAGCAGAAACAGACTGATGTGAAGATTCCAGAGGATGCATTATGACTCTGAGAAGGACACTGGAGGTCACAGTCATCATAGAGTCCCTGGATTTTACTGTGACAGACAGGATTGGGTTTCGCACTTCCTTAGCTTACTCATAAACTAGAGGCCTGAGGAGTCATCTTGACTAGCTCCAGAGATATAAAAAAGAATATCTCTAGGGAGTAAGATTCCACGACTCTTGCTGAAGCAAAAGTCACCCTTAGGTGTTTTTGTAGATTAAATAATTCAAATCCCCAAGTTCATAATGAGTGAGAGTATGAAAAAAGTGCCACCTAGAGTGATTCAGGCCTACTTGAGCACAAAAAACTTGAGTAGGTTCTAAAGATCTTCTTTGTAATGGCTTGTCCCAGAAAGCTACAGTTTCCCAGCCACTACAATTTCTCATGGCAGGAAGCCTGTGGTTGGGAAAGCACTTGCCATGATCATCTACAGCCATATGTGCTGCTCAGACACAGTGTGTGTGGGAAGATGACAGTGCTGCAGGATTGCAGCTGTGCACAGTCCTGGGCACCACGTCCTTCCAGAGCCTGCTCTCCCAGCCCTAGCTGTGGGCACCAGACATGAGCAAGGAATATACAGAAATGCATGAAAGTGGAAAGATGCCTCTGCTCTTCCCATGACCTGCAGGGTAGAAAGGGTCTCCTGCCCAGGGCAGATGAGCTCTCAAGGCTGTTTCCTCACAGCACACTAGAGGACATTTTCTGGCTACAGCAAGAAGGTTTGGACTAAAGATGTATCAGAGTTGGGAGGCATACAGCAGAAATACAGTGTCTGAGGGTAGCTGAGAGGCAAAGTCACAGAGTCACAGTATGGAAAAATATCTGAAGCTGACAGGCGTGTCTGGAGATCATCTGGTCCAACCTCCTGCTCCAACACCATCAGCTGCAGCAGGTTGATAAGGCCTGTGCCCTGTCAGACTTTGAATATCTCTAAGGATATCTATCTATCTTTGCTACCTTCCTGGTCAGCCTGTACTAGTGCTTGACCGCCCTCCAAATAAAAATATTTTTCTCGTATGTTTTGAAGGAAATTTCTTGTGTTTCCATTTGTGAGGTCAGTGCCTAGTGCCTGGGAGGCTATCTTGTAGGAAGGAGCATTTTGGTGCCTGCAGGAGAAGGGTGAGGGCAGGGATGAGGGCCTTCCTGATGAGTGGTGTGTTCTATAACCACCAGCCTTCAGCCCTATGGCAATTTGGTGTGGTGGTGTCAAGATTTACTTTCTCTTCAGATTTGACAAGTCTTTTGCAGAAGGACACCACTGGACACAGACTTTTCAGTGCCTGAAGAGCAGGTGGCAAGAATAAGATAGGTTGTGCAGGAGGATGGTCCCTCCAGAGCCCCATCATTGCTCAGGCATCGGGGATACCCAGTGCCCTCCCCTTGGGCAGCCCCTCTCCCTGCCTGATTGATGCAGGTGCTGACAGTGGGATGTGAAGGATGCTTCTGCTATGCTGGATGTGTATGTGGGATCTGAGTGGGAAGAGCTGAACTTTTCATGCAGAAGTTGCTTAACTTCTTTTCCCAAAGTGTTCCTGAGGTGTATTTGCACTGAGTCACCTGCCTTCTGGTCTTGGACTCAAAAATAAAATAGTGGAAAAAAAAAATCCTGATGGTGACAGCTCATGCTTAGATGTTAAAATCAGCTCTCCTTTGTGGGTAGGAGCTCATTTATACACATGATTTATGTCTGTTGGAATGAGAGGGACAGACTTAACAAATGACAGGTTTTGAATGGTTGCAAGTAATGTTATTAATGTCTGCTGACTTGGTACCCTGCCCAACTTTGAACTTCTTTCAATTGTATGGGGCTGAACAAGAGCTGTGTGAGTTTTGAAATATTTCCACATAAAATAAGCTCTGAGACAGATGGAGAAATGTGAGTTTCCTAACGGGGCCCAGTAAGAAGAGTGGAGGAATGAAAAGAAAAAAAAAAAAAAAGAGTGGCTTATAAGAATCATCCTCAAAACAAAAACAGAGAATCAGAGGAAATATATTTCAGTGCCAACCACCGTTGCCTGATGGGTTGCACTGCTGCCAGTGAGAGGACAGGCTGTTTCAAAAAGGCGTTTGCAACACCTTTCACCTGCTCTGCAGGTCAAGCAGCACCGCATCCATAACTCCAGCAACTACGGCCTCCCAGGCCAGTGCTACTGAATCCCAGCCTTAATTTATTTAAACGCATACAAGATGATTCAGTAGGTGCTAATGCTGCTAATTCAGTAGGTGTTAATGCGTGAATAATTATAGACATATTTTAGCAGCTGGTGCTGTGCCTTCAAAAGTTTCTGTGCATGGAAATTAATAGCTCTGTGGTGGCATATGTGCTCACATTATATAAAATGAAGATGTTGGTAGCAGCTCCATGTTAAAGTTTGAGTTAATATTTTCACTTCAAGTAGAATTTAAACTTCTTGGTTTTCCTTTGGATGTCTCCAGACATGGTACAACAGATCCTCAGAAAAGATCTGATTTTTTTTCTGCGTTCTTTAAAACAACCCGACTGTTTTTTTACATCTGTCCTTGATTTCCCCTCATCTCTCAGGATCTCTCACAGCACGAGCTCACTTCTGACAAACTTCCTCCACATCCATGTACTGATGATATCTTAGGGCCAGGCCAGATGAGAACAGCACACACAAACAAATATTCCCCTTATTTGCAATAGCTGTTTGGAGCTAGATGGGATAGATGCTGGCGCTGCTCTTCACTGACTTAAGTCTGTTTACGTAGTTTCCGGTGAGTGCTTTGCCTTGAGCAGGTGATAGGGCACCTCAGATGGACACACCCCACAGAAAATATACATGTATGAAGTGCAAACACTGCAGAATGACAGTGAAAATGGGGACAATGGGAACAACAGTCCAGTTTGGGCCCCATTGACTTCAAATAATACTTTGTCATGTATTTTGCTGTCAGGACAAAAGGATTTCCAGGCTTCTGCTACGAGGTGCTCAGCACCTTGCAAGATCAGCCCCCACAGAGATCTGGGCTGAGGAAGGAATTGACAGCAAGATTTTGATGTGTCAACTCTTTGGCATTGGGACAGAAAACAGGGTCGAGTTGATGCTGCCTGGTAGATTTCCCTGGGTCATCCTGACAGCTGTAAAAAGCCCTTTATTGCTTTTACCAGATAACCAGGAGGAGCCTGCTTTCTTTCTTATCCCCTGCCTTCCTGTAAAGGAAGTGTCAGCGCTGCTTCCCCTTCAGCTGCCTGGCTGGTGACAGTGCTCGGCACAGCCTTGCAGGGGAGGGGTCCTGCCAAGCAGACCTGAAGCAAGGCTGCAGACCCAGGCATTTTCTATATGTAAATATACACCATGAGAGCAGAGAACTTTACTGACCCACACCACTGTGATTCCAGCATTTTTTACCTAGAACAGGTGATGGGACCTCTGGCCCATCAATGGTGGCTGCTTTCAAAAAGTGGCATGGCTTTGGATGGGAACCATTCCACAGACATCTAGGATGTCACAAAGCTTAGATTAATTAAACAAGCATTACTCTAGCAGCTGTTTTAGATAGCTGCACATTAGACTGACTTCCAGTGCCTCAGTTTTTAGTAGATGAATGTCACGTGAAGGTTTCACATTATCATTTGGATGAAATACAGATTTTTGAAGATAGAATGATATCCAGTATTTTTTTGTATTTCCAGGAATGTCATATTAATATGTTCTCTGTTCCTCTGCAAAAGGCACAAAGCTGTCTCACCAGAATCAGACATACTGCATAAGAATGGCTCACAACTGTTAATTTAAAAAAGTCCGGGATGACAGGCAACAAGGTCTCTTCTCATGTGCTTTGTATGCAGGCAAGGAAGTCTCAGAGTTCATGAATGGTTCATTTATACTGCACTTTAACTTATCTGTTTCTTGAGTGCTCCCAGTCTTTTAAAAATGTTGTATAAATTTGCACTGGATACCCCTCGTCTAAACTGATTATCAGTATCAGATCCAAAAAAAATTTAATTCCTCTAAACACTACCTGTTGCTTCCTGTTCCACTGTACAATAGTTTATTGTCTGGCTCTGTTGTGCCACATTTTGTCCTGTCAACTGAAGCCACAGATGGGCTGAAAGGGGAGATGAAAGTGTTCTGCACTTCTTTACAAACCATAACCCAAAACCCAGGGAATGCACTTTACATCAGATGCCCCCTAGCCATGCAAGTAATGACTGTTTTACCTTCATCTTTGTACTGATATCTGTGAGTTGTCTGGGATTCAGAAAGTATGTATGGTGCATGGCGTGAGGGGGGCAGAGGGTGTTCGTTAGATAAAAGCTACATTTTCCTGACTTGTCAAAAAGGAGCACCGTAAAAGAACTCACTTTGGTTTACAAGCAAATCACAAGAATTTGCATTTTCTATTGTTTTAGTTACAGAAAAGTTGAGTGTTTAGTGTAGCTCAGTATTTTTCACTAAATAATCCTGCAGGAGCAGAAACATGAAGAAAACTGACCTGTTTCTATCTTCTCATGGACAAGCCTTTCTCCTCGAGCCCTTTGTCCCCCTTCTGAGGTGGAGGATGTCTGGTGTTTCTGCTTCTGAGAAAGGCACCTCTCACCCTCACCGCTCTCCCTGAACTGCTGCCGGGGGGACAGGCTGGGCCCTCAGGACACCCAGTGTCAGGAGAGGTGACTCTGGCCCTGCTGCATCCCCAGCTGCTGGGGAATCACCCCCAGCCACCCTGCTGCTACCCTCTCACTGGGGAAACCACACTTCCCTCATCCCTGAGACAGAAGTAACTCAGGCGTGAAACACAGATGTAACCCACGTATAAAATCCTTTACTCATTCATGGTTTCTCCCTCAACCAGGTCTTCATTATTGCCCCAGTATTTTCTTTGGACTTTCTCCTTTCCATAATTTCCCTGATTCAGTTTTCAGCTTATTTTGAAAGACAAATCCTTAGATACACAAAAAGAAGAAAAAATTGAACAGGAGAGGGAAGGGGAGAGAGGGGAAAGGGGAAGGGGAAGGGAA
>VXBQ01007360.1:77033-181604 GCA_013400175.1 Phainopepla nitens
TTAGGGTTAGGGTTAGGGTTAGGCTTAGGTTTAGGGTTACTACCCAGGAGAAGACCCATCAGCTCTTCCCCCCAGAATAAACCCTGAACAGCAGGAGGCAATTCCTTGCTCTGGTCCAGACTGGTTGTGCTGGGAACAGCAGTCTTGTAAGACTTCCATGGTAAGGAGAAGGTGCAATTAGATGGGAACACTTTACTCACATCAGTCCTGGATAAAAGAAAGCTGCTTCCTGTTGTGGAATAAGCTTGTGTTTATCCATTTTTTTAAGAGCAAATTGTAAAGACAAGATAGGATTTGAGAGTTCAGCCATACTCCTGGTGCACACAGGGAGAAGGGGAGAAAATTCTCATCTTTCAAAATCCTTGAAAAGAGTCAAAGGAATATATGCTTCCAGAGTTTCGTGTTTCACACTGAATCAGTTGTGCATGTTCATCAGTGATTTCTGCAACAGGGACCATATTTCTAGCACCAAAAATCCTCTCCTTGGTACCTACCTCTAACATTTTCTTCTAGCATGTCTCAGAATTGTTCTGCTTGTATCCTGGAATCTTCTTTCACTTCTTATGCCTGGTTTCTGCTGTCCCTTTTAGATATTTCTTCTCTCAGACTCACAAAACACATTAGAGAGCACAATGCCAAATATAGAATCCTCTGTACTTTTTCGTCTGAAACAGCTGTGCTACCGATTATGCTTTAGCAAAAAACTCAAAGAACTGTCTTTCTTTTAAGCTCTGCAAGCCCTGTGTTTAAGGACCAGGAGGTGAAGCAGGTAAAAAATAGGGGATGACAAGATGGTGAGAAGATCTGGAACAGAGGTTTCATTGACTCATATCCTGCAGTTGAGTCTCTGATGCCTGATGGGAGAGAGTCAGGGAATAGCTGTGAAGGAAAGAAGGCATCAGGTAGAAAGAAGGCTGGAGAGGCAGGCTGGTGTGCTGTGGACCAGGAACCAGACAAAGTGAGCTCTTTATGGGCACTGGGATGGGCTCTAGCCTGGTGTCACCACTCTGTTGTCCCTTGTCACTGCTGAAATGCCCTTTAGAAACTGATAGACCAAAGTATGGCAGACAAAAAACATTTAAGCTCCATTTAATTTTAGGCCCACTTTTCTGAAAAGGGAAAAACACCTTTAAAGTGTCATAGTGACCCAAAAGATTTAATAGAATGTTCAGCTCTTGTTGGAATCATGATGTGAATTAACATCCTTATGCCAATGTGTTCCCAACTCAGCACTAGCCTTGGGGTGGCCCTAGAAGGCACACACTGTGTCTTGATTCCCATAACACCCACACCCTGGTGATGACAGCATGCAGTGAAATTTGCCATCCATTGCTACCAGAGGCACCCTCGTGGTCACTGACTTCTGCTTCTAGTGAGGCCCTTGGACCTGAGCTTCAACACAGGCTGGAAGAGGTGAAAGGTCCCTCCCTGGCTGCCACAGTGGATTCAGACAGTAAAAATGGGATGGGCAGTCTGCTCTCAGAAATCCCCCAGGCATGGGAGCAGGTAAGGGATGAGGCCAAGGCCTTGCTTAAGGCTTCCTTCAGAGGTATCACTGCTGTGCAGCTTTCTGCCAGCAATGTGGAGCCAGGGGCTAAGGGACTGGCCTTGGCCTGAGGAACCAGGGTCAGGCAGGGCCTAGGAGGGGATAGCAGTGCTTCTGTGGCTCCACGGAGCTGCTCACGCACCCGTGGCCTGTGTTGTGCTCATTATGTCAGGAGAGCTGTGCTGCCTCCCTAAGCCACTGCCTGGGACGTAAGATCCTGGTACTGAGGAGCTCAGAGAGTTGTTAGTACTGTGTAAGGATCTCTTGACCTAAGTCCAAAACCATGACTCTTCTTTCTGGCCCCTGCCAAGCCCTGAGGCACCTAAAACTCTGCACCGGCCTGTTGAAGAGCACCTCACCTCCATTTGGCAGCCTACAAGAGCTTGGCATTTTTCCTAGGCTGGATGTTGTTCCAGACATGGTCCAGGGGCTTGAGCCAGTGCTGTCGGCACCTGTTGTGCTCTGCAGGAGTTGGCCAGGGGAGGGTCGCAGCCGTGCTCTGATAACCAGTTAATTGTTGTGTGTGAAACAGTCATTTCAGGACTGTAACAATAGATGTTAGAGCGAAAAGGAGACCCTCAAAGTCCCTCTCTGGGCAGATGATTGAGGCTGACAGCACTCTTGCTTGCCCTCTCCCTATGGTCCAAATGATCTTTCACAACTCTTGCCAAGTGAAGCTGTTTCTGCAAGAGGGCTTGATATTACTTTTCTTTCCTCTCTGGAAATGCTGTGGTATGAGTCCTTGCAGGCAGCTGAGCCAGCGAGGTTTGGGGAGATATTATCTTAAATCTATCTGTTGACCATCTTCACTAAGAGCACCTTCTCAGGTTTTTTTTTTCCCTGAGTGAAAAGCTGGCTTTTCCTCAAGTTTTGAAACAAAGCACACACTTAGGAAATATGGGGAAACAAATTATGCTTAAAATAGTATTTCACACCCAGGTTTTTCTTATTGACCCTTTCAGCAGCTCTCAGCACAGGAAAGGGTGCTGGTGTGGTGCATGGGACATGATGCCTATGTGGGGAGAAGAATGGGGTTAAAAAATTGCTGATCTAATTTTAGAATATTATACAAGAACAGAAGTTGAGAAAAAAAAGACACCCAAATGATTGTTTCTCCAGTAGAGGCTTGCTTCTACTCTAGCTGGAAAGGATACACCTTCATCTCATATCTTAACTTACAAAAGCATTAACAATGACAAATTATTATTTAAATAACACAACTAGGAGGCATTTTGGGACTCACTCATAAGAAAGCCAGTGGAGATCTTAGTGCTTCAAATTAAAGTTCACAAAATGAAAATCACCGTAATTTAAAAATACCAATTTCACATTTTACCCTTGTTCACAGTACAGGCAAAGGAGGGTAAAGCTGCCAGGCCTGGGGCAGGGTGAGGAGCCCAGCCAGCCCTGTGCTGACAATGACTGCATCACCATGTGCTAGTGCTGTAGCTCTGCCTTGGCTGTGCTGGTTTCGCTAGAACGGATGTAACCTGATTGCTCAGGGATCGTTCAGCACAGGACAAAATGACAGCTGGGGGAAGAAGCCACAGATTTCTATCTGAGCATTTCTCTCTGCAAGAAGCCAGGGTATCCCTAAATCAGTGGCGCTGATCTGCACTGGATGTGAAGGGAATTAGGTCTTCAGGGGATCAAGGCATTCCAAAACCACAAGGACAACAAATTGGTCACGAAGAATGTCCCAGCTCTTTGACCACATCCAGCATATGTAATTAAATGGGAAACTGCATCTTGGTATTAATTTCTGGATGATTCCTTGCAACTATTTCTCCTCCGCATATCAAACTCTAAGCAAGTGCATAATCAAAACAGCAGATAAGATTGATCTCAAAATTTCTTCATCTACAAAGGAAAGGTGAGTGCCATTTCAATTGTATCTGATAATCATAGAATAGTTTGGGGTGGAAGGAACCTGTAAGATCATCTTGTCCAACCCCTCTGCAATGAGCAGGGACATTTTCAACTAGATCAGGTTGTTCAGAGCCACCATCCAATTTGACCTTGAATGTTCCAGGGATGGGTCATCTACTGTCTCTTGGGGCAATCTGTAACAGTGTTTAACCACCTCCATTGTAAAAAAAACCTTCTTCCTTAGATCTAATCTAAATCAATCTTCTTTTAGCTTAAAACCATTACCCCTTGAAATATCAAAACAGAATGTTTCAAAATAACCTAACAAGTAGTCAGTAATATATTTAATTGCACTGATTTTGTAATATTGGACATCCTTGTAAGATGAGTTTGTAGTACAGAGTGATGTATTCAGTGCAGGTGTCCATTAATTTACTGGTACAGCAGAGACCAAACACACAAAGAGAGCTGGTCAAAACTCATGAGGCTGCGTAAAGTCTGGAGCTGACCTGCCCTTGAACTGCTTTGGGAAAGGTGGATCTTGACAGGAACTCCATGTGCTGGGTGTCTCAGGACAAAAAGTCAGGAGAGCAAAAACTTTGGAGAGCACAGTGGAAGGGGTATATGGGGCACCTTTGTCACCAGCATGACTTAGTGTGGTATGCAGGCACTGGCAGGCAGCCAAGGAGAGGCACATGTCATGAAGAGAGCCATGAGCAAGTATCACTCTCAGCTGGCTGAGAAGAGGAATCCATAAATAGAATTCCTTCTGGTTTGGATGAATGGAGCAAGGGAGGTTTTCTGGGCTCACATGTTTATGTTTTACTTCAGTGCTGCCTTAAACCAGCCAAGATCGTCAGAATCCTCTCTGGAGTATGAAAAAGAACTTCCTGTCACTGTTTGTTTTCTCCTGCAACAAGGAATAAAAAAAAAAGGTGAGACAGAGGAAACTGGACATGCTTTGGGCACTTATGCATCGTGGTAATCCTAGCCTGTGTTTCTGTCTTCTTACTGCTTACTTCAAGAATTTTATATGTGCCAGCCAGAAAGGGTGACAACATGGCTGGCTTCCCACAAAGCCTACTCTTGAGTGGGGGATTTTCTTTGGAATATTGCATTTTGTGGCAGTGGAAGAAGCAGTGGAGCTTGATCAGGGTAGGATCATTGACCTGAAGAAATGTGTGCTAGTGCAGTGACACATTCCTTCCAAGGAATAGGAAACAAACCATCAAGAAAGCCAGAAAAATGCTTCACTTCATAACTGGCCTATGAGAGTTCTCCTAGCATCTGTTAGGTAGTGCTATATGTATCAAATACCTAACAAACACAAAAAAAGAATAAAGTAAACCAAATTTCACTGAAACATAAGAATGTTAAAATTCAGGGTCACACCAGCAACAATATGGGAGATTGGCAGGAGTGGTTTTGAAAGACTCTGCCATGTCTACTGTTTTTTCTATTCTGCAGAACTGAAAACTGATTTTATGAAAAGAGCATGGAGAGCAGCAACCCGGGCACCGGAGAGGAAATTGTCCCCTGGGTAATATGGTGCCATGGAAATACAATCTGGTGGCCAAAGTCACCAGATGGTGCTATTGTGCACACTATTTTGTGCATGTGTGTGACCATCATCTGTGCTTTGAAGGGACATTGAGGGGTTTCTCTGTAGGATGAGGGCTCTGCGGTGGTTTGCTCTCTGCCTTCCTCCCTCCTGGTCCAGTGCAGACCTTGGGGCTGAGCACTCCTAGGCTGATCACTGCCTCATTGGCCCCAACTCTCAAATGGGGATCTCCTCTATGCCATTTCACCCCTCACTGTTTGACGACAAAGAATAAATGAAACATGCTATACACAGAGAACCCCTCATTCTGAACCACTGATTTCTTCCCTATGGGAAATCCAATCTCCACTCCAGAGGATGTAAAAAAACACAGCTGAGACTTCCATCATGCCCAAGGAGGCAAAGAGCATATCTTGCTCGCTGATCAACAAAAGTGCCTTCTGAAATATACCTCAGCAAAATTACCCTGCAGCCTGGCACAAAATTCCTGTCCTTTAAGCTACAATCCCACAGAACTGAAGGGCACTGCTCTGTGCTCCAAGACAGTGCTTCTTTCTGGAAAGGCTCTGCCTCCTCTTCTGAGTGAACCCTGTAGATTAACTCCCGACAGCAGGGTCATGGCCAGAGCAGCTCTGCGGCAGTGAAGCAGGATGAGCAGAATATGTCCCAGGTTCAGAAACATCTGTCTCAGTTCCTCTCACCACCAGAATAATATGTGCAATATCACATATCTACATAATATTAACTATTTAGCCATAATTGTTTGTATGGATACAGGCATATATTAATAAAATGCATATTTATATATAAATAACATATCAAATTATAACTATAAAATATAATATGCTATATACCTTTATAATAGGACTCAATCCCTTTAAAATACTCCACAGTATTAACTCTGTGGGACCCTTTCCCCAGAGGGAGCACACTGCATGTTCAGTCCTGCTTGCTGAACTTGGGGGCAGATAAGGGAATCACCAACTTTTTCTCTCCTTGCCTGGAGTCTTGGTCTGCACTACCACCATCTCTGTGGTGCTGATGATCAAAGCAGGTAACTGCACAGGAGGAGGACATGGACTTTGCCCCAGATGATCCTTTGAGAGTTCTGGGTTTGAGTACTCGTTACATGCCACAGGACACATGAAAAGCAGGGAATGGTGTTGAGCTGGCCAAGCCAACACCTGATTTCAGCACCTTGCAGTGGTAGGGGTGAAGACGGAGCTAAGGCATGTAGACTGTAGCTACAGAAGTTTAGAATATCTGTATTTAACTGGGCATGTACAAGTCATTATGGGGACAGTTGTAGTCCCACTACTCCTTATGGAAAATATGGGAAGAATGTAGAGGGGAAGAAAGATTTGTGTTGGTGCTCCAACCTTGGCTCTTATGGGGGTCTCTAAAGGGAAGGTCAGTCCAGAAAACACCACTGCTAGCATCAGGAATCTGGGTAAGGCACAAAGATTATGTGATGGCCCTGGTGAGATCTCATCTGGAGTGCTGTGCTCAGTTCTGGGCCCCTCAATTCAGGAAGGACATGGAGGTGCTAGAACAGGTCCAGAGAAGGGCAACAGAGCTGGTGAAGGGTCTGGAGCACAAGTCCTGTGAGGAGTGTCTGAGGGAGATGGGGTGGTTTAGCCTGGGAAAAAAGGAGACTCAGGAGAGACCTTATCACTCTCTACAAGTACCTGAAAAAAGGTTGTTATGAGGCAGGAGCTGGCCTCTTCTCCGAGGTAGAAGGTAACAGGATTAGAGGAAATGCCATCAGCTGCACCAAAGGAGGTTTAGATTGATATTAGGAAAGGGTTGTCAAGCATTGGAACAGATTGCCCGTGGAAGTGATGTAGTCACCATCCCCAGAAGTGTTCAAAAAACATGTGAATATGGCACTTGAGACATGGTTTAATGATGAACATGATTGGACTGGATGACCTTTAAAGGTGTTTCCCTACTGTGATTCTATGATTCTGTGATTCTATGTTCAAAGTTATGCGTTATAACTACTGTGCTTTATGCTCATTCTATAAGTTGCTTAGTGAGCCTGTTTTTGCTAATGACTGTTCTCTAATTCTTTTTTAAAATGCTTAAGCAGTTTCTAAACAGTATTCATACAAAAAGTGTGACTCTGAGATCCTGAGTAACATGGGAAAGGTATAAATGGGCATTTTAAGACTGCCACTGTGAGATGTATCAGGAGTATGGCTGAGAGGACTAAACTTACTTTGGCATCATCTCCTCTGATTGAAGTCCTGCTGCTGCGTGTGTCAGCTGAGCTGAGGATCTGTCTGTGCTTAGTGTCTGGATCAGGGATGAAAGCTGCTGCCTGGTCTCTACCCCCAGAGTAGGACCTGCCCTAGCAGGTGGTAATAGAGGATGAGATGTCCACACCACTGGTCTCCCCACAGAGCTGCCTCAGGGCCACAACAGGATCCTGCTGTCTCTGCTGCTTGAACAGCAGCACTCTTTCCAGCAGGTACCAAGAGCAAGGGAGTCCATCCCCAAACATGGACAATAAAAGCCTTCTGTCCCAAAGCACCTCACTGCTGGCTGAGCTCCATTCCTCAGTGATTAAAACCAGGGGGATATCTTTTTGACTCAGAAACAGAGGGAGGGGAGCAGCCCTCTCTGAGTCGGTGCCTTTTGCCTTGCTTGTACCAGACCAAGCCCCTTAGTTTCAGAGATGCAGCAGCAAAGCTGCCCATGGGGAGAAGCAACACTGGCCTTCAAGAGCCCCCACGCAGGGAGAGAGATGGGGCTGGGATTGGGGCGCTCCCCTGAGCGAGTACAGCTGCTGGAAGGGGAGGAAGCAGCATCCGAATGCTTTTAGCAACAGACACAGGACTTGAATCAATAATACAAGAAAGCCTGTGGTCGGCGGCACTTCTGGCCACAGCAGATGGACCACCATTCAAGGAAGGGTTTGAGGCTTCCTCTGCCTGAGGGGATTTTAAACCACATTCCCACATTTCAGGCAAGTACCCTCATCTCTCTCTGGCCTGTAGGTCTGTGTAGAAACTGCAGTGTTGCAAAGCCAGAATCACAGGGCTGGGAGGAAACTGAGCAAAAAGCATGACTTTTGTAGGGTAGTTTGTTATCTGGCCAGGGCTGCTCTGGTGTCTACACCCAAGAGCAACCCTATCCATGGAGATACTCATACCTCAACTGGTTATGACCCTGTACTAGCTGATCTGACTTGAGGTTGTATTTCACTTTGAAGTTTACCCTGCTCTGAGCGGGGGATGGACTAGGTGACCTCCAGAGGTATCTTCAAAGCTAAATTATTCTGTGATTCTATGTCTATCACTGGTTTTTATCCAGCTACTGTTTCATGTAAAATCCCTCAGTGAAGTCCTCTAGCCGTTAGGTACAGGCATGTTGCTTCTTGCCTGTTCTACCTCTGCCTCCATAAATCTAAGGAAGCTCAGCAGTGGAGGTACAGTCTTCAGCAGGTTTTTATATAATGCACAAAGATTAAAAGCTGCTACAGTTGCCAGTAAAGGCAAGACTCTCAGGGTCATTCTTACTTAAGTAAAATCTCCACTGATTTGATCAAAGAATTAAATTATATATTTTGATGATTTGTATAACGGAGAGTTATTTAGTTCTGTATAAAATTTTACATAGAAATCCACTTTTCTGCCAGCACTTTTGAACAAAGAGAAATAAACCCAGTGTATTAGAGATAATATAAAAGTGCATTTAATCACAACAGATGATATGTTGATATATTTGTTGTGTATGAACACAGGCAGATAAATGTAATCATATACAAACCCATTATATTTAATGAAGTCTGAAAAATAAGTACAGTTATTTTATCTTTTACTGGCAAATCAATAAATACTTAAATATTGATTTAAACTTGTTATTTTTTATCCATTATGTTTAGATACAGAGAAGTACAGTCAGTACTGATTGTATAATAAAGGATGTAAAAGATACACATTAACTCAGACACAGGAAAACAAAAATGTTGATTTCTAACATTTTTACGGTGAGAAGGGTTATACTTTTAAAAAAACATTTTCAAAAGCATGTCCTGTTTTCAAGCTGTATTTATTTGCCATGAAGTAACAAGTTCCACAGTGTGGTGTGTGCTACAGCAGATGAAAATATTTAGTGTGTTAAATTTATGGCCGAGGGCAAAGAGCTGAACTTGGGAACCTATTTAAAGTGCAGTGGAAGTCTGTAAAGATAACGATGGGGAGTTGAAAGCAGTGAAGCCTCAGACAGTAATATCTCAATAACAAAGAGCTAATACTTTGCTGCAGAGGCTTTCTCAGCAACAGTTGGTCCATTTTTGTCATTATGTCTAATCAAGTCCAGTCTTGCCTCGGCCTCCTCAGCCAGCAGACATCCAGCACTTAAATATAACCGTATGTGTCCAGTGTGATTACAAGTGCTGTAACGCGCTCCCGGCTCCATCCTCCCACCTCCAGCTGGCCCCAGACCCCAGGGTGTCACATTCCAGGTTCCATCCTCTGAATGTGCGTGCCATCGGAGGGCTCAGGGGAGGGCTGTGGGGTGGCTGTCACCCACGGGCAGAAGCACTTCCTCTCTGAGCCCAGCCACAGCCCCAGACACGCACAAGGGGAAACATCACCAGTACTGCCAAAAAGCACCCGGAGTCACTATGGGCTTGGGCTCCCAATGCACCCGTGTTTCTTCAGATACTCATGGACTTCTCTTCCCTGGCACTGACCCTGACCCCACTGGAGGCCAAGCATGTAAAACCCCACCCCTGCCAGGTAGAGGACTGTACTTACCTCCTTGTGCAAGTGGAGACAGGAGGCAAGAGCCAAAGGCAGGAGCTGTCTGAAGTGCTTTCTGCGATTACACTGGAAAATTCTTTAGTGTGAGTCAGTGGTAAAACATTAGGAAAGTACCAAGAAACAAAATTAACATATGAGAGGTTTCACAAGGTAAACAACTTGGCTCATAATTTGCTTAGGTTCTAATGTTGCCTATATAGCTTAACGCTCTTCAAAGGATTCCTACTCTGAGCTGATAGTTAGAATAAGGACATTAAATTGCCCATATTGCTTATTAATTATGTACAAGCACTGGAATCCCAGTTGTGACTTTGGATATATTTTTGAACAAGTTTTAGTGAACAACATCCACTACCCTGGAGGAAGCAGAGGAGAACAAGCCTTTCCACAGCTGGGACAGGATATAGGGTTGTATTCATCCCTCCTGAGTTTTACCAAAGCCCCTATCCCTGTGACCTTTCCCAAAAAGTGTTGAACAGCCTGCAGGAGTGATGGAGTGTCCAGCACAGGTGACAGGGGGATGCATGACCTGGGACTAATAATCACCTCAAGGCCACTTCTCTGAGCCTAGCTCCAGCTGGAATGAGGAAGGCACCGAACCTCTCGTGAAAAAAGCTCTCCATACAGTGAGTTGCATATTCAGTGAGGGAACAAAGGCCTTGAGAAGGTGGTCCTGCTGAAATGTTTTTAGGATTATAGTTTCCCTTTTGGTACAATGGTCTCTAGTAATACTGGAGAGAACAGAGATGGGCAGAGGGCTCTGCTGTTTCCCCTGTTTCTCCCATTTGTGCCAAAAGCCTGGAGGGGCAGGAACAGCTCTGCTCTGGTGTGGTCTGGGCAAAGCGATATGCGCCTATATGATGAACAAATCAGGGTGTGATTTTAGTGTGGGAGCAGAGGGCATGAGCAGCCCACCAGCAAACAGTAAGGAAAGGTAAACCAGCTCCCCTTTCTACTTCTGCTTCCAGTGCTGTGCTGAAGACAGGCAGGCAGGGGAGAGACATGTTGGGAAGAAATGACGGTAGGTTGCTCCATGCTCCTCCCCTAGAAAGGAAGCAGAGTCGCTAATACTATCTGTATTTATTATATTTATGTGGTGCTGAGCTCATCTTTGAGACATCTGGGTCCAAGAGCAGTAATTAAAATGAACAACTGTTGACAGCATTTGTCACAAATTGAACAACTGGCATAAATCAAACTGCCTGGAGTCTCAGCCGTCTCTCCCAAGGAGTGGATAAATACCATCTAGCCAAATTAAGAAAGCTCTGTGGAGTGCAAATGTTTGTGGCACAGAGTCAAAAACATGCCAGTGTCGAGTTCTGTTTTGGTTCTAGAGGAGAAAATCCCCCAGCCCAGGTGCCCTCCTTGAGGGATGNATACCATTGGCTTTGCTGCTTACTGAAGTTTGCAGCTAATTAAAGCACAAACCAAACCAAAATCCCACCCAAACCCCTTTGAAATCCAAATCCAATGACATGCAAACATAGGATGTATTTTATAAGCACTCAAGAACAGCCAAGTTCATTAGGCAAAGATCCATCTAACTCAATATCCCAAAACAACAGTTAGGGGACAGCATAAATATGGGTAAGCAGACACAATGCCATCTTCCAAGCCCTCTCCTAACCTCTGGCCATTTGCAGCTGAGAGACATTTAAATAACAAGGCTTGAGAAAACAAAATCTAGCTTAGAAAAAGACACACCAAGCATACAATAATTATGGATCAAGTCCTTGGGACAAAAAAATCCATATAGCATCTTCATTATTTTTTCTTAGAAAGCTGGTATATATTCTCTACTTCGACCAGGGGCCAATTTAACACCAAAGTCTATTTGTTATTAGAGGGGCTTTTCTACTCCTTTCAAAAGATTTTGAGGCTGGACCCAGGTGTTGGTCCTACCCATCACCTTCCTTTTGCTTCCCACAACTGAAAACACAGGCACTTTGCTGAAAGGGATAATCAGAATTACTCTGCTGCTGAGGCTCTTCTGTAGCCTATTGGGTAACCAAATACCAACGGGCAAAAGCACAGAGACACCCCCACTCTCCCCTGTGGGGCTGCCCTGCCCCAGGGCCCTGCATGACCCCAGGCCAGCTGGACAAAGCGGGCTGCAACATGTCCCCAGCCCCAGTGAGGAAGGTGGGACAGCAATGCAGAGTATTATTTCAGGAAGCTCCCTGGCTCGGGCAGCACTTACTCACAGGGCGCATTCTTGAGTTTTGCATTCATGTGGCTGCAAATAGGTGCAGGAGTTCTAGCCTACTCACTTAGCTCCAGGAGTGGGGTCAGAGTGGCCAGGAGCTGCATGTAGGACATCTGACAACGGCTAGAGGAAGAGGCATAGCAACAGATCAGGCCTTGCTGCCCAGGTTTGCGAGCCCCATTCTCCTCCACAACAATTCTGAGCCCTACAAGAAGTCCCATGGGTGTCTGTTTTGTGGCTGCTGAAGGTGCACCACCATGTGCCCAGCCCACCATTGCCCCCTTTCCACCCCCTGCCTCTCCAGCTGTGCGTGGGGAAGCACAGATCTGCCCAGTTTCTCTAAGCTCCAGCAATTCCTTGCACGTTCAGCATCCCATCTGCCCTAGCAGATAGCTCTAGGCTGGCTTGGATCTTCCGACTTTGTTCTTTAAAGTTGACTCAGTTGTTTTACAAGGATGCTGAAAGGGGTGAGGGACCTCTTTTGCCAGTATCTGTTCTCTTTTCCTCACTCAGCAGTGCCCACCTTCAACTCTGAAGACCTGAAATAGCTCCCTGCATCTGGGTACAAAATAACTCCCGTTTTCTGTTTTTTTCTCAAAGTATATAGAAGAGCAAAGACTGCGCATGCAACCTTTCGAATAATGTTTGCAGCTTTCTTCTTACCCTTATTTATTATGTGTTTGGCACCAGCTGTGGCTTGAAGCATTGTTATACCAAGCACCATGCAAACACAGAGCAGAAAAGCTGCTGGTGACTAGAAGAGCTTGCAGTCTTAATGGCATAAATCAGTGCTGTGATTATACATAGAAAAAACCTGCTAATTCATGCTGGCATACTCCCAGCTGAAAAAAGAGGAATGGGTAAGTTCTCCTTACTTTCTCACAGTCTCAATCAGAGCCTTATACACCGTGCTTCCAACATCTCTGCTCTTTCCAGTAGTGACCCCTTCAGGTTCACCTCAGTCCTCCAGACCGTCCTGCTCCAGTGACATACAATCATAACTGTGCTTTTCTAGAATGGAGAAAGCCTATGATCACTGGAGGGATGGTTTGGATTTGGCTCTCTGTCTTCAGGATTCGGTCTTATTAATGAAATTCTGGTGAAAATAATACTCTTGCTTTATTTGGAGTGTGAGATGTGTGTCTTGAAAGGCAGTAATTGTGGCAGAGTTTTACTTTTGGCAAGCTAAAGTAAACAACAGGCTGTCTAAATGAATATGATGTCCAAGTACTTTCCCATCTCAGGGGCTGAGATGCTAGTTCTGCTTGCCTTGTTTGCACTAGCCAGTATAAAACAATCTGCATACCATAATCTGAAAGGAAAGGTCAGTCCAAAGGTCACATGTTTTAAGGGTGTTACTTCAAAGACATTTATCTCCTTTACAACACCATTAAGTCCCTGGTAATGGTCTATTGTCTTTCATCATCTCAACCTCTTCACCTGCGTGTTTATGTTTGGCCAAGCCTCCCGATGCAGGCACAGGGGAAGCAGGTGCTTGGTGGCTCCTGCCTGACGGAGCACACTCCATGTTATTTGAGGAAAAAGCAGGCTGTTACAAGACTATCAAACAAAAACCACAGTCATCCTCTTCCCCCTTCCTGCAGAAACCAGTAGTTAAATCCTGCACTTTTCAGCTGTTGTTTCTGATCCAGCCCTTCTTGTCCTTTTCAGTTGTGCTGTTCAGGCGGGGATCTCCACCAAGGAGATGACTGGTCCCTGAGATGACCAGTCCCTGCTGTTCTCCTGCCGTGCTGCTCTCACCCCACTGCTGCCAGAGGATGAGTTTGCTTGCTATACCTGGGAAGGATAATGACTCCTCTTCTCTCCATCCTCTTTTTGGATGCCAATCCCATCACCACCATTAGTGTACAAGCCTTGGGGCAAGATGTCATCTCCTTGTTGCAGTCATTCAGATACTGTCCCACTGACTTCAGTGAGTACCTCTAGAGCAAAGTTCATCAGCTGAATGTCTGAAGACCTTGATGGTGTGTCCCAGGGTTATTTTCACAGGGGCAAAAATGTCCCACTCCCATGGACACCTTGCTGGGGTTGCTAGAACACCTCAGACACAAAGTCAGAGAGCACTATGATTAAGTTCCCCTAGACTGAAAAATTCAAATATTTCTTCTGTTTTGTTTTTTTGCTAAGGCGCACCATACATAGACATGCATAGCTTGGTCATGCCTAAAGAGCAAGGTTTAATCTCTTTACACCCACAGCATTCTCTAGGTGTTCCATAATTCTTGCCATTTCAGTGAGAGGAGACCAGGCTCTCCACTGCACTGAGATGCTGTGACTGAGAGAAGAAAATCTTTTTCATTCTCAGCTATTTTGCCTTCTAATTTGCAGCAGTTCTCCTGCTGTCAAGAGAGGGGATGTGGGTTTGGTGGGTGGAGAGGCAGGGACTGTGTGGAGCATGCTGAGTGTGGGGTCATGCTGCTGGATGAGGACAACTGCTGAGCCCTGGGTGGGGAGGAGGAAGCAGCGCTCTGGGTCTTGGCTGAAGACTGAATGGATGCAGCACAAGGAGTCACTCAGGAGCACTCACACAGGGGCATGGCCAGCTGTCTGCTTCAGGCAGAGTCTAGGACTCCTCCTACAGTCTTAAAGCATTGTAGTTGTTGTCAGGTATTATCAGGTATCGTTATTGTCATTTCCAATTATTATACACAAATTCTCTTAAGGTGTTCCTTGTTCTCTTTACATCAGGCAGTAGTGGGGGGTGTTTTCAGGCTTTCCTAGGGAGAGTTGGTAAGTGCAATTTCCACTTAGAAGTTTCCCATATAAGTACATCTTCCACACACATAACTGAACCTAAATATTTGCGCTGAAATTCTCATGCCATGTTGAATTAGCTGGGCAAATAATCAAATTAAGTAGTCTGGGAATTTCTATCAATAAGAGAGCAAGAAAGAAACTCTCCTGATGAATTCTAGCACCATTGCATTTGGCCCTTGTGTCTCAAAATTACTTAAGGGCTCAGAATATACCTTTTCCTGTTCCTATGGTGGTCAAATTTGAGGAAGCTGTGAAAAAAAATCAATCTGCCACATCTGTGTATTTTTTACCTAAAGTCTGGTCATTCATATCCCAAATATTCTGCCTGCCCTGAGCATAGCTCAGCTTAAGCAGGGAGGGACTGAGCAGGGCTTTTCCTGAGATTTTTTCCTCCGGTTCGGGTGCCTCAGGCACAGCATGGAACTCAGAGAACATCCCTCTTGTACTCCCAGTGCCTCCCAGCTAAGGTTCAAGACAGGAAGCGAAGAATGTAAAGGTTTTGGAGAGTGGGAAAGAGCAACTGGACAGAATTAATCCTGTGCATGGTGGTGAAGCAGAGGCTGGAGCAGACCCGGGTTGAGGAGACAGGATGGATGATAGTAAATTGTCTCCTACGAACCAGAGCACCTGTTCCTGTAGACCTATGGCTTTTCCTTTTACATGCTCTCCTACTGGCAAATGAAATCTTTGGCAAAAATTGATGAAAACCCAGAATTCTCAGTCTGCAGAGAAGCCAGTGATAGAATTTTTTTGGGGGTGGTTCTTTTCTTCTTTTCTTTTCTTTTCTTTTCTTTTCTTTTCTTTTCTTTTCTTTTCTTTTCTTTTCTTTTCTTTTCTTTTCTTTTCTTTTCTTTTCTTTTCTTTTCTTTTCTTTTCTTTTCTTTTCTTTTCTTTTCTTTTCTTTTCTTTTCTTTTCTTTTCTCTTCTCTTCTCTTCTTTTCTCTTCTCTTCTCTTCTCTTCTCTTCTCTTCTCTTCTCTTCTCTTCTCTTCTCTTCTCTTCTCTTCTCTTCTTTTTTTGTTGCTGTTTTTGTTGTGTTTGTTTCATATTTTTGTTCCAAACTAGCGTGAACATCTGAAATACTGGTTTTTTTTTGTTTGGTATTTTTTGGTTTTTTTTTTTTTTGTACTGGGCAGGTTTTAAAATTTTCTTTTTTTCTTAAATGGGGTCCTTAATTCCAGCATTTCTTAACCTTTAACTTATCGGCTTTGCAGAATTATGCTCCTTTTATTAGTTAGTGTGTAACTTTATACGGTATATGAAATGTCTTAGGAAGATAATGTGCGAGAAATACACCTGTGCATGTTTGCCTATATCTCTGGATATTGCATAGCCATAGGATTTTAGTTTTCATGTCTTCCAGAGGTGAAGAAATATATTATTTAATAGGAACTCTGTTATTCACTGGAAATGTATAGTCTGAAAAGTCTGAACTTTTTGGGGTCTAATTACTATAAATGCTAGATATTTATTTTTCTAAACTCTACACAACCAGATCCATGTTCATAAACAAATATGTAGTTACTAGAAATTTCAGAGGAATTTCATAATTCTGATCTATCTTTTGCTAAAACTCTAAAATGACCAACCATATACTGCAGATTTATTTATGTCTTAATTGCATTATCAGGCCCAGAATTTGGAATGGAATTTTCTTATTTGAGCTCGTGGTCACACGCTCCTGTTTGCAGGCTGAGGCTGTAAGAAACAGCCTGTTCTTCATCTTTTTAAGGTAGCTTGCTTTTTAGTGAGAACAGTGCAGAAATGTTTTCATTTGATAGCTGGGAATGATGCTTTTTGTCTTAATTTCTCTGCTGACTTTGCTGAACCACGAAGGATGTCCAGGTTCTCAGCTGGCAGAAGGTGGAAAAATGCCAAGAAACTCAAAGGAGTCACACTGAGCCTCACCAGCCAGGAACTTGCCCCATAATTTTTATTTTAGGCAGAAGAGGGAGTATAAATATTTCCATGGGCCTGGAAAGAACTCCTTTCTACGTGCTTATTACATACTTCAAGTGGACATTTTTAGAAATTAGTAGTTGCTCAAAAATGAAAAGCTGGCTGGTTGCATCTCTCTGCCAGCACACTCACCAACCTGGTAGAGTTCATTACTCATTACCAAGTGAGAATTTTGCACTAGCTTCACAAAAAGTGAGAAAAAAAATTGTCTAATGGGACTTCGGGCAGAAATTACAAAGCTCCTTCTGGTTTTGCTTAATTTGGCTTCTTGTCCAGTCCTGCTGCCCTCCCCAGCCTGTGCTTCTTCCATCCAGCTAACAAAGCTGATTATAAAGCCTGAGATCACAGGCTTAGGGCAGGCATGTTGGAAGTCAAATTAATGTGTTGGGCATTTTTTGTGAAACCAAATCTCAAACGGATCCATTCTCAGAGGCCTTGGCTGCAGCTGCCAGGGGCTAGTCATGCAAATGCCCACTGCTGTGCTACCTGGGGAGGTCCCAGTGCAAGCTCCATGCCAGAGCAACTCTTCTCCTTCCATATTTAACAGACCACCAGCCCCTCCAAAAATGTTATTCTGACTCTCAGTAGTAATTCTGAGCTATAAGAGAAGTGACAAATCTGCTGTTGATATACTGCCAATGCTCACTGCAATTACCTGGGGTGGAACAGTAATAATACAGTGTTTCTGGTGTTCCTCGCAATGGGATTTGAAATAGCCTATTTCTAAATAATTTTATTTTACCTCTTACACTGTGTTCTATCTTTAGTGGATTTTTTTTCACCAACTATAAGACTAAATTTACCAATATAGTTCTACCATGCCTGCCACTTGGTTTCCAGATTTCATTTGACCAGCAATAGTGGATGTGGACTATCTGTTTAAGAGAGTACCCCATTTTTCTTTATGTCATGTGTGCAGTGTTTTGCAGACCTGCCTTTCTTTTTAAGGCTGCTCCTCTGCTCCTCAGGGAGCTCTGAACAGTGATCTATGTATATGGATGTATAACACAGTGTGTTGTTTTTAAAACTTTTTCCCTGCTAGCATCAGAGAAATTCCTAACACGCCTAAATTACCATCTTGTTTGATTTCAGTGAGTTATCAAGGCTGTGTTATGCATTAACAGCCTGAAAAATCAGGCCCAGGTTTCATGCCAAGCCTGTGTTACAGGCTCAGATTTCCTTGGAGGAGAGTGGAAAGGAAGAAAGAGATGGAAGGTGCTTGCTTGATTGTCTGCTTGACTGTGTCCCTTCCCCAAGCACTGCCATGGTTTCCCTCTGGCTGACACCAGAGGTACGTGGAGGAGTCATCTCCACTGCTTCTTCATCTCTCACCTGGGTCCTGTGACCCCTTTTTATGGGACTTAACATCCTCATCTGCCTTCCAGGGAGTTTGGCTGCCTATGACCCCGTGCAGTGGTGTGTGAGGTGTACTTTTAAATGCAAAAAATAAAATTAAAATTAAAATAAACTGCCAGAAAGTGGTCAATGGGTAATAGAAGTGATGGTGGGTGAAAACATGCCTGATTTTAGATTATTTAATTCTTTTAATAAAAAAGCATTTTCCTCTCCCTACATGATTATGCTCCAGATAAGGAGTCTTTGCCCAAACATGTGTGGCATGTGCTAACACACTGTCAGCTATGCCATATAACATCAGACACAAACTTCTTCATAGCTGGACACTGAATTAATGATTTGAGAAGTCACTAAGTCTAACTCTGGCATTTCAGAAACCTGCATAGGCACAGTCTTTTTTTTTCTGGTGAGACTCAGGGAGCGGTTGCTGGGCACCCTGGAGGCGCCAAATCAACCTTTATTTATTTCTGTCCCAGATCCTCAAGCACGGACAACACTGGGAGCTCCAACAGTCAGTCCTCAGATGGAAAAAGAGAAGGGAGGGAATATTCTGTAAAATTAATAACAAGGTTGAATTTTCATATTCTGCGTTTGCCTGGTGTTTAGGACATAGCATCAAGGAGGGAGCTGGAGATGTGTGTTGCCTGCCGTGGGGAAGGCAAAGGTGGAAAGAGAGAGGGCAGTCCATGACATGGCTCATAATCATCTACCTCTGTATCTTGAAATGCAGTGGAAATATTTTATAGCAGGCCAGGTAAGAATGAGCCATTTCGGTGTTTGGATACAAGAACTTTTTGAATGGAGGGCTGCTTTTAGAGAAAATTATGATTTATTTGAAAGCAATGAGTGAAACCAAATGAGATGCCTTGATGCTTGCCAGTTCATGAGCAAGAAAAACCTATGGTTCCTGCTGGACATCTCTCCCAGGACTAGTAATATGAGAATATATTTTCATCCTTAGATTGAGAGACCTACATTCACAAAGAGCTTTAGACATCCCAGGAAATCAGTGGGAATTAGATCCCCAGATGCCTCTGCGAATTTGGCATAATTAGCTCCAGGAAAACACTGCCCAGGCACTTTTCCCTTGCTACATACAAGACTGAAATGCAAGCAGGGATATTTTAGAACAACTGTAGAAACCACATGCTTTTGGATTTGGGTCAGTAAGTATTTCCTTCTAGTTTTGCTCAGGTGAGAAGAGATCAGAGATGGGACAGGAATCTACAGGGCTCAGGGATTTTGAACACTTTTTTCAATTTACTGAAATCACTGGGAAGAGAGCAAATGCAGACACAAGTCACAAATCAGCGGGTGACACAAGCCAAAAGTAGTTTTTAAAGGAAGGCAAACAGGCCTGGTTCTTAATGAGGCCACAGATGTTACTTGAGATTTTGCTCCAGTAACTATCAAGACCACACTAGCATTACACACAGATGTTACACCAAATGATCTTGGGAAGTGGGGGCGTGATGTCATTGGGGGGTTTAAATCTGGAACACATAATCAACTTATCTTTGTTCTGAGAGCTCTCATAATAGCCCCCCGGGCTTGTTCACATGTCTATTTGCATAGGAAGTGCCCTGAGGAGAGATCCTGTTCCATGACACACATAACTGTGGTGACAGTCCAACATACCTGTTGTTTAAGTTTCTCCTTATGAGTGGATATAACATATTTTGGAGAAGAATTATGGTTGGGTGGAAAGAGGATGAATGGCCTAACTCCCCATCCAGTTCTGAAAACATATTGCTTCCAGAGGAAACCCTGAGAGCATGTTGAGTTGAAGCTCTCCAGGGCAGCATGATCATCCAGATATTTTCTGAGTAAATGACCCAGCAGAACTGTGTTGTATTCATAATAAGGAATATTAATAATAAGTAGTAGGATGGTATTTTAAAGGGTTTTTCCTCTAATTAATATAGTAACATTTTACTTTGGCAATGATTTCTCTGTCCATATCCTTTTGTCACTGTCTTGAACCTCTTATTTTGTCTAGCTGAAAAACCTCCTTAAGTGGCTCTTAAAATAGAAATTGGCTCATATACTCATCACATTTCTGCTTTTGCTAGATGAATTCGAAAGGAATAGAAAAACAACAGCCATCTCTATTATTGGATGTTTCTTTTGAAAATAAATCTCAGGCTCAATATTCAGATGCTAAAAATATGTTGCTGTGCTGAGCCAGCATGGCTACTGTCTCAGTTGATTCCCACTGAGCACATATTTAAGGGCCTTTTTGAGTCAACACATTATAAAACAGTCTTTGCAAGGAGCAGGGAGAATGGTGACAGGTCTAACTACTCCTCTTCATCTTCAAAACAAAGTTTTGGGACCAGTGTGGAACCCTGGTCCAATAGCAGACATGTAAAAACTTCACATTTCATCTAGAAAAATATTTTCCTGTAGAGTTTAATGATGTGTTAGGGCTTTATAAACATGAGTAGGCTCCAAATATTTTCTTTTCTTTGAGTGTAAATAGCAAAATTTGAAAAAAAGTTGATTTCATCTCTTAGCAGCTTCAAGGGCAAGAAATCTTATGAATGCCACGAGCCCCATCTGGAGAGCACACAAACGATGGGTTTGCTGTATGGAAAGGCAAAGCATTTTAGCTGATCTTCATTGCTTCTTCCAAAAGTAGGAGTATTGTTGGGCCATCATAACTAGGTATGAAGGATAAAATAGTTTGCCTATCTTTTGTTTGTTTCTTATCAACAGAAATACTCTTAACAGTATTGCTCAGGAAAGAACCTAGGCTGGTCAATATCTGCAAAACTCCTCTCAGAGTACGGGGAAGAAGTGCTTTATCTCCACAGAGAATGTGTCTCCAGGCTGGCAGCACTGCACGGTGCTCTCCCAGACTGTATTAATTTATATCTCTGTGCTTTCAACCTCATAAAACATGGCTTGTAAACAGCTGGAGCTATGCTGTTATGGAGAAGAAGGGCTGTGCAGAGCACTGCAGCCAGACAGCATTAGCTCCCTGAGCTGTAGGGGGCTGCCCTGCCCCAACATCTCCGGCTACCTTCCACCAGGACAAAGGTGAAATGTTCCTCCGTGTCATCACCCTCATTCCTTGTCCTCACCTGCAGCCCTCTTCCATAGTAGCTGCTGCTCTTTGTGCTCTCCCTGGGCAGAATCACCAAAGGCTTCTGAGACAAAAAAAAAATTGTTTGGCTCACCCTGGATCTAGCTCTCCTCCAAAGGATACTTGTCACCTTGTCAGGATACCAGCACAGGTGGAGGTATCCTGTGTGGCATATGTGTCTGCAGGGAAGCTTGTGGTGGGGCAAGCAACAGGGAAAGCATCTTGCAAGTCTGGCGAGATACAGTGCAGGCCTGGACCCTGGTGATGGGAGAGGCAGTGACATGGCAGGCCCCAGCTGGGTCAGACGAGACAAAGACAGCCCTGATGGTCACTGGTGGGTTGTCTTTCTCCTTTAAGCAGATATGAGGCTAGGTGCCTGGGATGGTGTGGTGCGAATCTGGGTCTTGAGACAAGCACTGCAAAACCATGGTGGCAGCTTTTGCCCCTTTGCAGTCATCCTTACCTGCCCTCATGGTAATCCAGCTCCAGACCAAGTCAGGTGGCTTTTTGGCACAGGGAGACTTGTCCATGTTGGTATATGTGCCTAGCACTGGCAGTTAGTCCTTGCAGGATACCCTGCAGGGCTGAGAGCAGCCCTCAGCTGATTTATCTGCTGCCTTCTATGCCCACAGGAGAGTGTCACTATGGCTGAGGAGAACTAAGGAAGAAAAATGTTGTGCATGCAGCCCAAACAAAAAAATCACAGCCCTGCACTGGAATATTCTTGAAACTGTTTTGGGGACTGGGATAAGAATCACAGGATTACTTTGAAACCTTCTTCTCCCCATTACCTATGACCAGCTGGTACCAAAGAGAAGCTGGAAGGGCAACTTCAATGGAATTGCACTGGGGTAAGACTGGGTGATTTCACTGCACAAGAATTACCACTGCATTGCATGAAATTTGAGGGGTTTCTCAGGGATAGTTGAATCCTAACATAGTTCAAAAGGCATTCAAATCTAGAAAAGTTGAGAGCAAACATAATTTAGAAACTATTCCATGCTGGAATCCTCTATGGATGATTGCAGTCAGGAGAATCATTATCAGAAGGTAGCTGTTTGAGCAAAAATGATGCAACAAACAGTCTGGTTTTGGTGGTTTTGCTTTCTTAACAAAATGTTCCCCTGCACTGCAAATACAAAGGGAAGGAGGAAGGGAAGTATCTGGCTATTTAAATGAAAAATTACTTTTCTCTGCAATCACCTTCTGTCAATAAAATGCTTATTTTCTGACACGTCAATTAGGTGATTCAAAAGCCAGATGACCACTGCCTTCCATTTAGTACTGCTCAGCTGGGTTAAATGTCTTAAGTGTTTACCCTTTATGACCAGTGGCATGTATCTGTTCTTAGTCAAACTGTGCTATGTGTGACATGTTTGCCTGTAGGTTTTTCTCTTGAGGTAAAGTCAACCATTATTATCAGATTCTAAGAAAAATGGTAGGTTAGGACAGTGGTTTCACTGACAGAAATGGGTACAGCTTGTTTTACAGTAATGTGTACGAGAAATATGAAACAGATGAGAAGAATTCACATAGAATTAACCAGCCTGCAGTTTTAAGTGCTGCCATTAAATAGGATCATGTATCCATGCTTGATACTTCAAAAGAAACCTCTGCTGTATAAGACCAGCTATTAGTGAGGAACATTTTGTCTGGTATCTCAAACCAATTTTAAAAGATCTTATTACAGACACACACAAATGTGTAAATGAAACTATTTACTTCAGAATCTTTAAGACTTGATTTTGTTCACACAAAAGTCTTAAGGGTTTAAGGAAGAACTTTGAATGAGGAAAAAATACATAAACTCTTGGTCCTGGTAGAGTCCCAGGAAGAAGGATGGAGATAATATCGACACAAGCTTTTACTGTGGCTTTTTCTGAACACACAACACTATCTGCTTGCGTAAAAGAACAGAGCAGGCAGTGGAGTGAGAAAGATTCACAAAATAACTGTAATTTAACTAATTTAAAATGGGTTAAATCTTTAGGAAACTGTCTTCTGTCATCCACTATGGAATGCAGCCCAAGATTTTTGGTGGGAAAAGCCAAGACATTTCCTTTCTGACTTCTGACCAGAACTGAAAATGAAATGCTCATTTGGCAGATATAAATAAATAAGCTGAGACAATAGAAGCAACTTTCCCAGACAAAAAATAATCAGAGAAAGACCTTTGTGGGTAAGAGCAGGTCAGCAGAACTCACTTCACAGGCCCAGACAAGCCAACAGGAATCAACCACCTCAGTGAAACGTTATTTGGGTCAGACCTGCTGAGCAGCACCATTCTCAGACTTGGAGTGGGGGAAACTCACATCCATACCCACCCTTTGGTGAGCCATACAAATCCAGCGAGTCATTTGCAGTTTGGTCTGAACAGTGTCCCTGAAAAGCAAGAAGTACTTAGTGCTTGGACCTTCAGCCTGGCTCCCCACAGGGTAAATGTCTCTGCCACTGCCAGTATGCCCCAAAACCCAGAGGGAAGCCTGAGAGGTGAGTGCCAGTGTCATGAACACACTGCTGACTTTTCACAGGATCATCTGGGGACATTGCTTGGCAGAACTGGGTAGCTCTGCAATCCATCCAGCATCTCAGGGAAAAGTGAGTGTGACCTACTTGTAGGACTCAAGGTAACTCAGGCTGGAAGAGATCTCAGGAGGTCTCTAGACTAACATTTTGCTCAAAGAGTGGTAAACTCTGAGGTCAGGCCAGATTACTTAGGGCTTTATATAGTCTGAGGCAGCTGAAAACTTTTGGAATAGAAGCTGAACTGTTTTCACTCTAATGTTCTTTTCTCACCCCCAGCCTAATAATGCCATGCTGAATGGCACACAGATGATTGTGGCAGTCCAGAAGGGACATTTGGAGCAGTGGGATGCAATTGGAGGCTGTAGGTGCCCCTGCACTCTGCTGCATGTCCCCAGAGACCTGGTTCTTTCATTTCTCCAGGTAATCCTCACTGGACCAAGCTGTGGTTCACCTTTGGACCGTGTCCTAGGTCCCTTAATGCCAAAGCCAAGGCAGCATATGTGCCTGCGTCTCATCTTGGCATTTCCAGCCACAGCAGTTCAGAAACTCTTTGAGGTTGCTCAGTTTCTAAGAGTCTTGAAGTCTTTTTCAGAAGTCTGAGTCTTGGTTTGCTGCTGGGTCTGGGTGGTTGGAGCACAAAGGTTTGCGAGCAACTTCTCCATTCAGACATTGTGTAGTTTAATCACAGCATTTCACAGAATCACAAAATTGCTGAGGTTGTAAGGAACCTCTGGAGGTTATCCAGTCCAAATTTGAGCTCAAAGCAGGTCAGCTATAGCAGGTTGCTCATGGCTGAGTCCACTTTTGTTTTGAATATCTCCAAGGACAGACTCCATAAACACTTTGGACAACCTGTGCCAGTGTTCAAACATCCTCACAGCAAGTAAATGCCTGTCTTATGTTTAAATGGAATTTCCTGTATTTCAGTCTGTGTCCATTACATTTTGCCATATGCCATTATACCATATTACACGCTGAAATTCAATGTACAATGATACTCTTGTGCACGTTGTTGTCAGAATAATAATCTCCGTCTGTCTGATCAGCTTGTATTTTATAACAATAACACAGCACTTAATATTACAATTTCAGAGGAAGGAAATATATTTATTCGTGTAACAACTTGCCCAGTAGCTTAAACAGACAGTGTGAGAAAAAAATAGCTTGAAGTTTTAAAAATATTTTATGATCCACAATGAAAATTTCTATACAGTTTCAGCAATCTTATGCAGCAATAAAAAATATGATTCTTAATCTAGTTTGTGAAGATATTTCACTCTTTTATAATGTCATCAGGAATAATGCAGTTGGATATGGCTGCTGAAGTTTGTTTTTTTCATTCCTCTAAAAGGAGGAAACCAAAACTACAAATGGCAAGTAACAGGTTTGTTCTATATTCTGCATTGCCATATTTTGTGCTTTATTCTCAGGGTTAGTGTCTCAATCTACACATCAAGAAGCACTTACAGACAAGATACACATGGTGTCCTCCATGATCAAAGGACTCCTTTTCAGAAACTGGTATCTCTTCTGTTGAGAAAGTCTACCCGTGATAGAGGGTAGGCTTGTTCCAAATGATGCAATGTTCTGCCAGATCAGCAAACTTAAGTTTTTGTGAAAAGCTCTGTTGTGTCTCATCAGTTTTGTGAGATTACCACCAAGCTTTCTCCTCTCCATGATAAACAGTCCCAGCTCTCTCAGCCACTTGCATGACAAATGAGCAGTTCCTTGAACACCTTAGCAAACTTGCTCCCATATGCCCATGTGTCTCTTGTACTGGGGAGTCCAGATGTGAAGATGTGAGTGGAGCACCTAGGTGTGTCTCAGCAGTGCTGAACAGAGAGAAGAATCGACTTCTTCAGCCTGCTGGCAGCATTCTTCCTAATGCCACGCAGGAGGCTGTTGGCTCTTTATTTTTGTTTGTTTGGGGTTTTTTTGTTGTTGTTTTTGTGTTTTTTCTTTTTTTTGGTTCTGTTTTGTTTTTTGGTTTTTTTTTTGTTTTGGTTTGGTTTGGTTTGGCTTTTTTTGTTACAAGGTTGCATTGCTGGCTCATGGTCAAGTTGGTGTCCATCCAGACTCTCAAGACGCTCTTTTCTGCAAAACTGCTTTCCATGGGGTCAACTTCCTTTATGCTCTGGTGCATGGGATTTGTTCCTCCTCGGGAATTCACACCCTCTTGAATTCTGTGAGCCTCCTGGTGGCTCAGTTTTCCTGCCTGTCCCTACCCCATGAACATCAGCACAACCCTCTGGTCTATCAACCACTCATCCTGGTTTTGTATCTTCCAAAAAGTTTCTATGTATGCACTCTGCCTTATCATCCAGGTGATAATGAAAATAATTAGCAGTGTAATAAACAGTAGTAATTACCTCTAGATCCCTCCTGGGGTACACCACTAATGACTGGCCTCCAACTGGACTTTGTGCTGCTAACCACAGCCCTTTGAGCTTTACAGTTCAGTCAGTTTGCAATCACCACCATTTATCTAGCTCATACTTGCTCCATTTGTCTATAGGGATGTTATAGGACACAGTGTTGACAACAACTGCTGCTCTCCTCTCATCCACTAAGCCAGTTACTTCATCATAAAATATTGTTGATTCAGTCAGGCAGGATTAACCCCTTGTAAATCTATGCCGATGACTCCAAACCACCTTCTTGTCCTCTCTGTGTTTGGACATGATTTCCAGGATTAGTAGCTCCATCACCTCCCAGTGACTGAGGTGCAGATGCCTGACTCAGGGTTCTCTGGGTCATCTTGCCTTTCTCCAATATAGAGTGATATTTAAGCTCTTTCATTTTGTAGGAAGTTCTCCTCACAGTTTAGTTAGACAAAACAATCCTTTTCCAGCCTGAGAATCAAGGACACCATTGCAGCTTCAGGCCCAAAAAGTATAAACAATGGCAAATTGAGGAGAGCAAACTGGGAGGATGGGACTCCATAAGCTGAAGCTGAAATTGGACAATTAACCCTAATATGTAAATGGGTCAAAATTAATAAAAGTGTGAAAACTCATGATACGCCATCCATCTTAGGTCCATCTTGGGTAGAGCCTCAGCCAGGCTCTTGTACTGCCTAAGTAGTAGGGCAGTAGCAGTATTAATAAATACCTACTTTATTCCTTTAATGCTGTCTAGCCTCTCAAGGCTGTATGCCTTGTATGCTGTGGCCTTTCAAATATTATCAAGAATGGCCTCACAAAGACATCAGCCAGCTCTCTCACCAGTCACAGATACATCCATCAGGTCACACAGATCTGTCTATGTTCAGTTTCATAAAATGTTCCTTAACCTGATTGACCTTTTCTGAGGGTGGGTCTTCCTTGTTTTGGGCTTTCTGGCTGGTCTTGGGAACATGGGATTCTTGGAGAGTGTTCTTACCCATAGAGATTAAGCTGAAGAAACCATTGAGCACTCCAGTTTTCTCCATGTTCAGTCCAGCTCCCCATCACCATTCAGAACTGAACCTAGCTTTTCTCTAGTCTTCCTTTGCTGTTGATATGCCTGCAGAAACCCTTCTTGCTGCCCATTACATCCCTCACCATTCCAACTGTTGATGGGCTTTGGCTTTCCTAATCCATTTAATGAAACATTTACCACCGCAGTGGAAGGAATTTCCTTCATTTCATTGAGACAAGTCAGATTTATGGGCTTAACAATGCTAACAAGATTATGCCTGTAGTACTGTATACCATGTTAAAAAAATCTTTAACCCTTCTAATGACAGCACTATCATAAACTATGTTTTCCCATTATAATTTATTTTTCCAACAAGTCTCTCAGAAATCTGATTTTCCATACTTCACATCTGAACTCAGTACCCTTTTGAATGCTGAAAGTGTGATCTCTTGCTGCTGAGCTCTCTTTGAAGCGTTTGCCCAGGCAGGGAAAAAATTATTCGTGTGATGCCATATGATTTCAGACTGGCCAATAAAGTCTAAGCCCACTTGAGGAGGTGACTGAAAATTTTTGAAACCCAAGGGAATGGGTCGAGGCTTTGCTACTGACCTGATTCTATAATGAGACAAATCACTTCACTGCCTTGCTTTCAAAGCCTTTCAAAATAAAGTATGAATCAAACCTGAATCCTTATATATTAGAGAGGATTTTAGCCCTTACTTCAGGGAAGAAGAACAGGGTCTCCCATGTTAACCTTACCATATTAACATTTGGAAGTAAAATATTTCTACATCTTATGTGAAACACGCTTGAAAAGCTCATAGGAATTTCTCTTTGAAAATTATGGTGCATTTCTTCCATTATGGGATGGTTCAGAAGCAAACAGGGCTCCTCTTATAATTAGGATTAAAATTTGGAAGAAAGACATGGATAAAATACTTTTGTCCCATAACAAATCAGGGACAGACCATGGGCACTTCAGGTGCTGAGCCTGCACAAGAGCCATTGAGAGCTATGGATGGACAGGTCAGTGTAGAGTTTGGTTCATATATGTGCATGTGCAAAACTCAAAGGTGAACTTTGGTCAGGTTGTCTGTCCAAATTTCAGAAAGAATTAGGAGGAGAGAGGGACTCTTGATATTGAGTGTTGTTTTTCCTCAGCACGCTGGAGAGTGGAGGGAAGAGTGAGCTCCAGAAGAATTCCCAGGCTGAAGAGACAATTAAGTTTTTGGGGTCCCACTGTTATGGGTTGGGAGAGAATCTGGGACTGAATCTGTAGCTTAAACTACAGAAACAAATATTATGGTTTGGGAATCTGATTTTGCTTCTGAGGACAGCCACATGGAATGGCTCACATCCATACAGAAAAATGCTTTCTCACTAAAATGGTGTAGTGTAGTCCAAAATTGCACGAGGGCGAATGCAGAGAACTAAACAGCAGGGGTCAAAGTCAAGCTTCTGGGTTTTTTTATTAATATAGTTTAAATTTGGAGATGGTTGTGGTTTAAACTTGGTAGGCAGCTAAGCACCACACAGCTGCTTGCCCAGTGCCCCACAGCAGGATGAGGGGAAGAAGGAAAAAAGTGAGAAAAGTAATTGAGATATGAACAGATTAATAATAAAAAAAAAAAAAAGAAAAAAAAAGGAGGAAAAAGTAACTAATAGAGAGGAAAAAGCAATCAAACCCATGAAAAAAAAGTGATGCAAATTCTCTCCACCAACAGACCAATGCCAGCCCCTGAGCCACAGCAGTGCCCGCCAACTTCCACCATCCCAGAATTAAAATTAAACATGACATAATATGTTCTGGGGTGTCCCCTGGGTCAGCTGGGGTCAGCTGCCTCAGCTGTGTGCTCCCCCAACTTCACGTAGACCCCCAGTCTACTCTCTGGCAGGGCAGTGTGAGACAGAAGAAGCATACTGATTCTGTGCAAGCTCTGTTCAGCAATAGCTAATGCATACCTGTATTATCAGCACTGTTTTCATCACAAATCCCAAGCTTAGTCCTACATAAGATATTATGAAGAAAATTAACTCTATCCCAGCAAGCCCAGTCTGGGGTTGCTGGCCTATTTGCCACTAGTATGGCTCCTGCAAGAGAACCAAGGTACTCTGGACCAGTCAAAAGAGAAGACTATCTATGCTTATAGTCTTTAAATTGTATTTTTAAATTTAATTTTTGACTAAAAAAGTCATGGGTTTTGCCAGTGAAAGGTTTTGCTTTGTCTCCAGTTTGTAAAAGCTTTTCCTGGCAATAAGTTGATAGCAGGATTTTTCATCTTCTGGCTTTGAAATGAACCCTGAACCTGTGACAATGATCTTCAGGATCATTGTCTCTCTCCATGTCCTGGAGAAATGCCTGAGTAAAATGGCTGAGTGCAGGAGATGCTGATGCCTTCCTCATCAGCTGCAGAGCTTTCTCTTGGCAGATATACAACCACAGCTCCAGTTGTCCCATTTGTACAGAGAGCATTTTGCCAACACGTACATGAACCTGTGCCTCGTACACTCAGTTGCTGTGGTCAGTCACTGCCTCTCAATCCACCCCTGAGTCACTGCACGGAGCTCGAAGGAGGTGCGTACACTTCCATTCCCAAAGGAATTTTAGCAACTTATTCCCAGTTAAGCTGATACTTTAAAGAGCAGAAAGATGGGGTATGATTTATGAGGTTTCCTCTGGCTTTACCTCACTCCCTAAATCTCCTCCATGTTATCTGTGAAGGCTCAGACCCTCAGGACCAAATGGATGTTGTTTTCCCACTGTTTTCTTTCAAAGTCAAGCTGTGGAAAACAGTGCCTCAGTGTAGGATAAACAGCAAAACTTTCCCATTTGAAGAATTTATTTTTAAAAAACGCTGTTGCCAATTAGTATCCAAAATGAGTATTAAGGAAGAATGAAGGGGGAAAATACAACAGCACTGCTGAAAGGATACGTTTTCATGTTCATAGAAAGTTTAAAGCTAACAACTAGGAAAATCAAATTAGTATAGACATCTGGAGAGAGGGGAAATTGTGTTTCTATTGTGCAATGTTAATGCCTTAAAATGTTTAAAACAACAGGGCTGGAGATGTGAGACTTCATTTAATTAACATGCTAGGAAACCTTATTATCAAGTTGAATGTGAATTCTTCTTGATATTTTACTCGCTCCGTTGCCTGAGGCTGGCTACAGGAGGCCTTATCCCTATTTTCCTGTAAAAACTACTTCCACATTCCACATCCCAATTACTCTGAAGGGCATACCCAAGCTCCCAATAAAATCATGCTTGGAGTCTTTGCTGACTTCTAAATTCTATTCTACATCTGTTTCTGATCACAAAATCAGATTTCCAAATGTCAAAATTATACTTTGAGTGGAGACTGAATAATAGTTTAAGCCTTTTTATTTGCATAGAAAGCCGAAAATGAAAATGTGAAGCACCTGAAAACTCTCTAAATTTCTTGCTTTATTTCCACTTGAAGCAGTGTCCTGAGACCTATTGCATTGCAGTCCATCTACCCTTCATGTTGTGAACACTGAGGGGGCAAGGACTGCTCAGGTTTGCCTAGCACAACATCTCCATCACACTGGTGGGGAGAGCCAACCACTGCCTTTGTTCAAAGAAACCGTTAAACTAAGAATAATTCAGAATGGTGGGTTTCGGTTTCACTGGTCAGGCATTTTTAAGGTGGATCTAGGTAACCCATTCCCCTCTGGTTAGCACCTGTGGTCCTTGTTTTGGCTGTGGAGGGCAGACTGTGTATGGCAAGGAGGGAAAAAGAGCAGGTAAGCTGGAAGCTTTTAGTCAGGTCTTCTGTTATGGGGAAGGCAATAGCAGTGCGAGGACAGGATGGGGCACAGTGTTCCATTTCACATCGTTGCTGATGGTGGCTGACGCTGGCCTCGGCTAGCGTGGCTGTGCCAGGGCTGCAGGCAGGGCTCCTACCTGCACCCGGGGACAGGATGGTTAGGTACCCTCTGCACTTGCACGTGCTCAGCCTTGGGAAAGGCTGGAGAAGCAGCAGCTGAGTGGGCTGACCCAGAGATTGGCCATGGATGCTGGTGGGGGCAGGAGAGGACCCACAGTCTCTTCTTTCCGCCCAGCCATCTACTGCTCTCTGCACAAGCCGTATGTCCAGACCCAATATTATCTATAAAATGGATGTTGGCAAGAGTTTCAGAAGCACCATTTAGTATTTGTATACAAGGAGCCCACTCACCAATTCAATGCATTTCTTTATGTTTTTTTTGTTCAAATACTGTCCTCCCCACCCCATATTGTCAACATGGATAATAGCAAGCGATTTACTGCATGATATTCCCCTCACAAGCTCCACTGCTTTTCTTCTGTCAGATGCTCACTGTAAATTGTAATGTGAAACAGCTCACTGGAGCAGGGCTCCACATTTTCTCCTGTTTCTGGTAACTTGTGAGAAGTTGTCACCTTGTATCTAGGAGAGCTCCAGGGAAAGATGACAGACACCACAGGCTGCACATTGCAGAGCTGGAGGAAATGGATACTAAACACAATGTCATTTAGATTTAAAATAATAGCTCTTAAGTGTTCACTATTGTTTGTAATAAATACAATATATATAAACTTTTGCTTGTGGCTGAAATCTAAACTATCTGTTTTAAATGAATGATAACATAAAACATGTCATAATTCCTGGTCCATTACTATTGATGTAGCACAACTTAACATTCCACAAGATGGTTTGACTGAACCATGCATAGCCACGAAAAGGTGAAAGCATCTGAATGCCAAATGTACAACTTCTATAGCCCTTGGTCCATTGCAATTTAATAATGGCAGTTTCTGCTAGTCATCAATTGCTTCAATGTTATCCTTGGGACTGATTATTTATGGAGCTGAAGATTTTCTTTTTTTCTTTCTAATGCAAGGTGGATAACCTTGACTAGGCTTTGTGAGGGTTTAACTCTGGATCTGAAAGACTGAAAGCCTCGATCCACTTGTGTCCTTCACTTCCCTTTCCAGTGGAGAAACTAAGCCCTCTTTATCCAGCCCTGAACTGCACAGTCTGGCAGGGGTCTCTTTGCTTGGGGCCCGCTGCTGTTACTGGTGAAAGTCAGTGGCTTTGCCTAAGTCTGAAGCTCATCACAAGGTGATCTGTTCAAATGGCTCTGAGAAAAAACATCAAAAGGAGCTGAATGCCATATCCAGAAGCAACTGACAGCTGAGGTCATCACATACAATCTTTTGCCAAGCAAAACTATGTAAGTGGTGAATGCTAGACTTGTGAAGAGATTTGTATCACATAATGACATCAGAATTCACTTACGGCATGAGCATGCTCTAGAAAGTGATCTTCAATGCAATTTAATATAGAAAAGATGGAGAAAGGAGAAAAAAGGGGAAAGGAGGGGCAGAGATATGGCTAAAAGACCTCAGCTTTTAGTCTTTAGAAATGGATGAAGTCTGTATGTACCCTCATGCACATTTGAAAGCTTCCAACATGTTTGATTTTTGCTTCTGTGACAGCTAGTCTTGTGTCAAGATGGGGATTTTTGATCTCCTCATAATGAGCTTGTGGACATTCATTTTATTACCTATTAGTACCTGACCTGGTTTTCCATTCTTCATCATCCTGTCTGCAGCAACATAACAATGATTTAGACCATTTACAAATAGAGCAGAGGGAAGTGAATCTAGAGTTTAGTGTACAGAAGGCTTTGTAGGCAAAGTTCAGATGAGGGAAACAGCAGAGAAGATTTTCGTCTGAAAACTGTCTTAATTTGATTAAATTTGGCAGTTATTTTTCTGCCAAATGACACAGACAAACAAGTCAACCTTTAAAAGTCATATGATACAGAAATTTTATGAGTATATGCATATATATGTGCATATATATAAAATCATGCACTTATATGTGTAACCATAGACATCTGCTTTCAGATTCAAATCCATCAGCATCCTTTTCTTTATTCAAAGTGTAGTTAAAGCAAGGAGTTTGTGACCAGTGTATCAATGGGCCAAAAACTACTGGAAAAGTAAGAGGCAGAAAAAGCAAACAAGGATTTTTTTTTTTTTTTTTTACCACAAAGGTACAATCTACAGTTTACGTGATCTCTGAGCCACAGTCTGAGAGCAACTGAAAGGTTTTATCAGGGAAATTATGATTGCTTATTTTCTCTTTGTTATAGCCTTGCCCCTGCCTTGCCCACTCTGGGACGGGTACCAGTTTTGTTTCTCTGCTGGGGAAGCAGGGATGTGCTTATGGTGTGTTTTCACTATGCTTACCTGACAGTAGGATGCAGTGAAGATCCAGTTCTACAGCAGTCAGGAAGCTATGTGAAGCAGTGTAAAGAAATGTGATACAGATGTGCTGTCTTTTAAAATTCTGATCTGATGCCAAGGCTGCAATTACAGGACCTAGCTCAGCTGCTCCAGTGGCTCTCTGGGACAAGATAGATTACGTGTGGCATTCTGCTCCTGATAGAGAGCTTGTGCCACCAATGTTAACTCCTCCCTGTGAATGGAGTAGCTGACTGAGGGAAGGAATTTGCAGGACTGAAAACTCTGATCAGCTGGACTCAGTGGTCTTGACCATCTTTCTCACAAAAAACTCAGTACTATTCGTGCTGGAAACTTCACCTCGAGGACCTAGTCTTAGATGCAATTCAGCTGAAACAGCCACTTCAGGTTATTGTCACCCTGTTCAAAATGTGGGGGGAAGGCAAGGACTCAACTGAAACCAGACAAAAACATATAAAGGAAAGTGTATTTTCAAATGTTTCAAATGTAAACAAGAGAGAATATAGAGGAGAACTTCAAAAACCCCAAAACCTTGAGAGTCTTTGCAAGAATTAGAGGTTCTCATGCTGGGGCTCTGTGGGTTTGAATGAGAGATCAACATAAAATGAATATGAAATACTAGCTTACACTACAACTGGCTCAGATTAGGCAGAGATTCCCTGAAATCCTATATATCTAAAATATTTTGTATATCTAGCTAGATACCCATTCCCCGGGACCACTATTTAGCAGGTTTATGAGATACTGGAAATGTCTAAGGGAAAATATCAGCCCTTAGTGGGAAAAGACCAGCAGCTTTTAATTTTACTCACCATCTGCAGCACATTCCATTCTGTCTTGTGAAACTGAAAACAAATTTGGCAAAAGGCAGTCATCTGATTTTCATGTAATTCAATAATTTATCATGAAAAATATTCATTTATAAACAATTACTTATTTTGGAATGATAGCAGCTGTCATTTTGGAGTCTGTAGTTCCCCCCAATGGGGTATTTTTCTGAGTTTATCCATCATTAAATCATGCAGTGTTCAATGTGTTTGGAATCTGGTCTGAATGCATTTTACAACGTGTTTATGTTTTGTTATGTGCATAATTTCGTTTTTGCTTTACAGACATGAAATCCAATATTGCCAGATGTAGAAATCTCTCTTTTCTGAGCAGCTCCTCTTGATACAACCCTTTGGCTTTCAGGAGGAATTCCCCCATACAAAATATCACAATTTCTGTTTTGCAGTCACAAATCTGTAACTACCCAAGTCACACACAATAAACAGCTCCAGCTAGAGTCCCTCCAGGCTGGACTAAAAGGCCCATGCAAGCATTGCCTTTTGGATTTAGCTAAAAGCATGCAAACATTTTCTTTCATTGCTGTCATGCTATCACAGGGTGAAAACCAGACAACACCAACCCAGCAGAGAAGACTTACACAAGCTGCCAATCTCAGGCAGGACCCTGATGTTACTGGCATGACTGGTGTTTGTGTGCATAGGAACCACAAAGTCACCCATTCTTGGGAGAAGGAGCTTGACAGCATTATCTTTATGGTCATGTCTTTTCAGAAATAACAACTCTACAATCTTACAGATATGATGGGGAAAAGTAATAAAAAATGAATTAGTTTCTCAATAACAAGTATGTTGGTCCACAAAGGATAAAACAAAAATTTGAGTTAGGCTGTTGTAGGGCTTTATAAAATCTAAAGCCACACAGAAAGATGCCTCTCAAAGAGGTGATTTTCCTATCTTCTTGGTTGTTTTATCTTGGAAAGGAATGTGAGGTGTCAGCTGAAGTCAAATCAGCTATGTCAAATCTGGGGACACCTTGACATGCATAGAAGTTCTCCCAAAAAAAGTGGTTTTTTTTTCTGGAGCTTAAAAAACATCATAAAATAATTCTTTCAATAGAAACTGGGATGAAATACACTCTTCAGAAAACATTTAAAATATGAGTGATTTGGTTAACAAACATTTTCGTTTTCAATTGTTTGGGTTTTTTGCTTGTGGCTTCACATGTGCTCAACTCTCTGAGCACTCTATGTTACTTTGGACTTAGTTTCAAAATGAAAGTTAGAAAACAAGCAAAGATTAGAGGATATTTCCTGTTGGAAACTTCCTGTAAAAACTGTTGTTATGGAAATATAGCAATTTTGCTATTAAAACACAGATGCCTCTATGGAAGAGCATAGGAAGCAATGAAACAAAGATAAGAGCTGGGTTTTTAACATAGTTGGAAGATGGACAACAAAAAGAGTTCTTGCTATTGACTCCCATCCTATTTCTGTTCAACACTTCAGCATGTACTTAAGGTTAAGCATGTGCTGAAGTCCCGATGTATGAATTGGCCCTGAGCCAGACATGCATTCAAACATCTCTCTGAACAGGGCAAACAAGCACACATTTAACTACTTTGCCAAACTGGGCTGATACAATTTGTTGGATTTGTCAATGCCTTGGAAAAAGGGTAAATGTAAAAGGGTAAACTCGGCATCTGACAGCTGCTATATCTAGGTTGGCTGATATCTGGGGAGAAGATGCAATGCTCAGTCATTGGTCAGTTCAGTGGGAGATGAAACTCCAGGCAGACAGAGGCAGAATGCTGGAGGCAAATACCTTAAACTTTTCAGGCCCACAACAAGCTCCTAAATCAAATGCAACCACTCAAAAAAACCTTAATAAAATCCTAGCAACCCTTGTGGACATCTCAATGAAAACCTCTGTTTTGCAGGAAGCAGAGGTGCGGGAATCCAAACAAAATGTTAGGACATAGAAAGAAGGTAATGGAAAAAAAAAAATGAAGTATTAAAGCCTAACTGAAGCAAGAGTGTAGGATTTCACATTCATTTCTGGTCACCCCTTCTTTTGCCAGATGGCTGATGTAGTTGAAAAGAATAATGGAAACAGAAGAAACTGAGAGATTCTAAAGGTTTGTGGCTATTTGATTATCAAAAGAAAAGAAGAAAAGAAAAGAAAGAGAATGAAATGCAACTTATTAGAGATGTAAAGGATGATGGGGAAAAAACCCCATCATGTACCCCTTTTTACCTTTTTTTGTCACTGAACAAAACAGAAAGGGGTCCTCCAGGAAACTTGCCAAAAGTTGAACCAATAGTTGTGTATTACTCCATTATACTGAAAGCTAACCCAGCTAAATCTTTGCTTTTTAATGATAAGCTTCTTTAACCTTTAGATCTCACTGCTCCAAAATTTGTGGAATTTGAAAAAATAATTAAAGAATATACAATGATGTGAATACTTGGCATAACCCAAACTGCTTAATATAGGATTTACTTCTGTGCTAGAAACAGATGGCTTCATATTTCTGTGCATAACCCAGCTCCTGAGAAGGGGAAAAGATTCTTTTCCTTGGAACAGAGTTGTTGGGTTTTTTTCCCATGCTTGCTGATTGCAGTCCTATGCATATGTCTCTAAGAATCTACTAACCAGAGGCTGCATAACAACCTGCATAACAAACTGTTGGATTGTTCTAATCTAGCATTTGTTGTGTGTCTTCCTTCCTCTATGGAGAAGACTTCCCAGCAAACAACTAGGTGGGAAAAATAACTGCATTGGGCAACATCCTCTGCAGGCTGACATTTTTGTCCTATTTGTTTACGTGTTTCCTCCATGTATCATAAAGGAGCCTTGAGCCATGGAAATGTACCTAAAACCCTAAATCACTGGAGAGGGGAGACTGACCTTTCTCGCCATTGACCTTCTTGTGGTGACATGACTGACAGCCCAGCTGAAGTGGAAACATTCAAGACCCGGTTGGATGGGGCTCTCAGCATCCTAATCTGGGTGAAGGTGTCACTGCTCACTGCCGGGGGGTCGGAATGGATGGTCTTAAAGACCTCTTTCAACCCAAGCTATTCTATGATTGTATAATTCTCTTTTTCTTCACCTCTCTTATGCTGTGTCAGAAGAGATGTGTCTCTCCTCAGACCTGCACTAAGCACAGGAAAATTAGAACTGAAAAAACAGCTGGTATTTGGGTCCAGGTTCTCTGCTGTCCTGGCTCCACTGAACTGACGATGGTGAAGAAGGGCACCCAGTAATACCTGGCCAGCACAGAGTACCTTCCATCTCTGATGTGTTTTCCAAAGCTTACGCTCCTGATCTGCAGGATAGCCCTGAGCCAGCTGGCGTTGCTGCTGCACAGAGGAGTGAATAACAAGTTTAGGTGACATGCCCGAGGCCTTGGTAGGGGGCACTTTCAGACCAAGAGGTAGTGCAGGGGAATCCCCACTCCAACAGTCAGAAGAAAACACTAGCTCTACAAGACCAGTCAGTTTTCTTTTCCTAGGATTTGTAGGATATTTATAGCTACCTTTTGACATTCAGTGTGCCTGCAAGTGTCAGCTTGGAAATTTATGAAAGAAAATAAAATAAAACCAAGCTTCTGGAGGAATGTGTTACATTTGAAATCTGGTAAATGGCTGCTGGTGTTGCTAAGAATTAGCAAATTTGGGTTTTAATGAAGGATTTCTAGCAAACCCTCCTTCTCACCATCACATGCAGCAGCCCAAAGGAGCAGCAGAGGTGAACTGTGTGATTAATGCTGAGCTGATTTCTTCTCATATGTAACTATCCTGTGTTTTTCAGAAGATGTCCTAAAATATTTGGTTAGCCTAATTCAAATGTATGTGAGAAAAACCTGTGAGAAGTAATAATTTTGGGGTAATGTAGAGTTATAAACCAGTCAATACTGGCTTTATAAAATATGCAGCCCTTCTTTACTGTGCTGAATCAAATGAAATTACTGAAGTTTGCAAAGGCTACACAGCAGATGCTGCTGATTGTATTGGTAAGAGCTGAAGATGTGCATTGCAGCCTCTTCAGTATACTAGGGACAAGCAAGCTAATCCCTTACTCTGTCACAGTAGTACAGCCTACTTCCTATTCCTGCTCCTAGATCCACCCCAGTATAGCTGTGGTTTTGGTCATCATTTGCTTTCTCCTCAGGGTGTAGGAAGAAGTGAGCACCAGGCTTTGCTCACTCAGAGATGTCTTTTTGGCCCGTGTCCTGCTTTGACAGAACAAACACGAAGGAGGCTTTCTGAGATTTCTTCCTTTCACACATTTTGTCACTGGAGTTTATGTTGTCTGGTGCTGTAGAAATCACATTGTACAGGCAAAAGTGGAGAATGACCCTAGATATTCATATGGGAGAAACTGCATCTTTCAGGCTAGAAGGAGCCCCAAATCTCTCTGTGCTCAGAAGAACATCTCCTTACTCTTTACTGGCCTGGCTAGCTGTCTGATTTATATTTTTGTATCTAGAATTTCTGGTTTTATGTGACTGCCAAATTTCAAAATTACAAACCTTTGATACTCACCTGTGCTTCATTTTGTTCCTTACAACCCTTGAATGTCAGATTTGAGACTTCCCCAACTCTCCCTGTTCATTCCTGTATCCTCTGGGAACCATAGCCTGCTTCTGTTACCTCTGCTGTGCCACAGGCACAAAGCTTCATTGCACCTCCAGCTCAGATCCCTGCCAGGCTTCCTTCTTCACCTTTGGTGGCTCCTGAGAGATGGCAGCTTGTGTTATTTTGTGGAGGGTGGACACACACTGATTTCACTAGGGCTCATTGCAAAGATACCAAATCTTTCTAAGTGAAAATAAATTAGCCCACAACTGCTGGGCAAAACAGGCTTGATAAATGGAAGTTTTAGTCAGCAATGTTTAAAGTGAAATCAGTAAAGTGTGCATAATGATGGATGAGTCCAGAGATTTTTATTAAATACAATAGCCTAAAGAAATGTAGGGAGCTGTTACAAATGAAGTGAATGCTAGTTTAACTAAAACAACTCTTGTTTAGAGAAAAATGTTGGGATTTATTATCCTATTAGTTGCTTTTTTCTCCCCTTTTTTTTTGTAAGGAGTAGCTCTCAGGGTGTCCTGGGCAGAAAGTCAAATTCTCCATTTACCCAAGATGTTTAAAAAACATCCTCTTGAAAGTTGAAACTACTGAGTTTTTGATGGGACAACGTAAATACATTTGAACTGTTGTCAGTACAAACTAGGCATCCTGAAAAGTGTAGTACATCTCCACTGGACATAATATTATTAATGTCTTTGAAACAACTCAGCATTTATCTTGAAATAGCAAAGAGGTTTGATTCGCTTCCAAAAGGAGCTCTAATCCAAAAGTGTCTCCTATTATAATATTTTAAATGACTGGACGTACAGAAAGAAAAACACAGCATTTTTGGAGGCTCAGCTGATTGAAAAATTAGTTTGGAAATGTCTGCTGGGAACCAGTTTATGATGCATTTCTGTTCAGACTTGATGCCCCAGCCTCATTGTCAGATTAAAGAGGTTGGGGTTTACCAGCCCTACAGCCAAAATACCAGTCTAGCGTGGAGGATGGGTTACAATGCTTATTGTGAGAGTGCATGCTCTAATCTGCTCTCTTACGCCTTTGTAATGATCAGGTAGCCCAGAAATATCCCAGAGACCCTGCTGCAGCCAGCCTCTGATGCTCCTAGCCCTACTGGACCTGCTCTCACCCTGATTAGAGTTACTCAAGTTGGAGAGGGGAAAAAGAAATGTCTGAAGCACAGAAGCATTCAGCTACCTCCAGCTTTTCAGCTGATGTTTTAGGAAACAGGATGGACAGAGGCAAGCTAATCTAGATCTAGGTTACATCGAGCTCTCTGCTTTTTTCTTCCACACCTCTCTTCCCTCCCAGTCTAATATGAAGTCTTGGTACTGAAATAATCTTCTTTTATAAATTTTCCCAGTATCACCCAAAACTTCAGAGTTCACTGCTTCATAATGGTAGATTCTGCTGTACATTTTGAACAGCTGAGTGTCAGATGGTTAAAAATGGGTTGTGGTCTGGTGTCAAGCTATTGCCAGTCTGCTTTCATCGTAGTGAGTCCTGTGAAATATGACTTACTAATGCCACAGAAAAGGAAAGGAAAACAGTTCAAAAATTCAGAGGTAAATTACTAAATAAGGCTTGCAGTGGGAGAATGGTTCTCTGTCCTTTTAGCTCTAAAGTATGTCTGGGAAAACTCCTGGCTTGAGAATAATTTAGATGGCTTTTGAATAGACAATTCTAAGAGAAAAGTTATCTAGCAAGAGTGGAACCTAATTTTTTGATTCAGTCTTATTTCCTTAAAGAGATAAGAAGTCTCCAAAAATCACCCAACAGGAGAAAGTGAAGTGGAGCAAGATAAAAATTCAATTTTTTCTTCTGGTGCTGCTTTTTCTGGTAACCTTGTGACCGATAAAGTGCTGAACATGGGTGATCTCATTGACAAACCTGAGCTTGGGGAGAAGCTTGTGTGCCAAGTGTTGCATGGGGACTGGTGAAGCGGGCAGGTGGCAATGGGTGAGGATCAAACCAGTGGATGTCCTGATGGACTGGAGAGCTGACAGGGCTCTGGATCATGCCTCTCCTGCACATCTGTACTCCCAGAGGCAAACAGTGAGCAACAGGGTGTGTGCACATATGAGCTTTCAACCATTAGCACTATCTAATCAAACACCTTATTGCTTTTAATGTAAAGCTTCTCTGCAACAGTAATGCTTATCCTTGGAAGCTATGCATCCCATCTGACTTCTGTTCTCCCAGATCAGGTTGTATTTGAACTGGTGAACCAGCTAGATCTTGGCTTTCTCCCACCACTTCATCAGCCGAAGACCTGGATTCTCCCCAGTCTTAGAATGCAGAAGTTAAGTTCATGGGCAGAATTGAGCAGTGACACAACTGGCCAGGCTGAACTTCTGGACTCTGCTGGGTCAGGAGATACATTTTTCCCTCAATCCCTCAGTTTAGGTAGACTTAGGAAACAGTTTCTTGCATTCCCTGCAAAGTCTCCGTGGCCTGGGCAGCATATCCCAATGCTTCCCTGGGAGGAAACATGATGGACTGATGCCTGTGCCAGGAGAACTGTTCACATGGAGCTCACCAACTAGAAACTACCTAGGTTGGATTTTGCAGCTAAGCCCATTCACTTTTCAGCAATCTCTCCTTAAAATTGTACAGATACATGGAAGATACTTAAGGGCAGAACCCAAAGAAATTAATTGTATCCCCAAAAAAGACTTTAGTGGATGCACGACTCTAACTTCAAGTATCCACCAAATGAGAAGGATGGCAAGCCCAGGACTGTGCTTCTGGATATGGCCACCTAAGACTGAATGAGCCCTAACTTCTCATACTTGACCCAAGAACTGTCTAAGCTTTTTAAATTGGGACACTGGAGAAGGCACAAAATTTTGTATGGCCATAAGCTGGAAATAAACAACCAGCCAACGCAGTAAAAGCAGTATTTTCCTCTGTCCAGACTGAGTCACCTGCCTTTGCTTTATTCTCTTAGAATCTGGAGAGAGAGAGACCCCAAAATATATTGCATTAGTGACAATTCCTTCAAGAGCCAGCCCTTGCTGCAGCTGCTGGCTCTACAGGGCTGCTGTGAGCTGGCCCAGATCTGCACAGGCACCTGCAATTCCTGCTGAGTTTTCATTCCTGCCAGGCTCCAGCTGCTGTAAGGAGTAATTCCCATAATCCAGCACATCAGGAGTATTAGCTCCAAGGTAAGCAGGTCAGGAGCTTGGGTTTCTGCAACTCTACTGACATTTGACCCTTTTGGAGCAATAATCCTTGGCTTGAGGCCCGTGACTCAAGCTGTGCCTCATGCATCTGGTGCATGTGCTGACCACTGAGGGTACCTTGCTAGTCAAGGCTGATGCTCACACTTGCAAAGCCTCTCAGGTGGTAAAATCCATCTTCATTTTCCTGCCAGGCAGGAGGAGAGATTGGCAGAAGGATCATCTTCTTCTACTCTGGTTTGACTGCCAAGGAAAGGTGCAAACTTCATGGCTGAAAGTTTTGCTCTCTTCTTCAGGGAATTAGGAGAGGAGGTGAATAATCCAGCCTGAAAAGAGGAATATTTGTCCTGGACAGGAGACACCAGTAGAAATACAAGGCCAATAAAATTAAACACTTGCCTTGTGCACAAAGTCTAGCAGTTTTCTTCCTTTCACACATGGCATCTGCACAGTAATAACAGAATGTAGTCCCTTTCACCCTATGAAGATTAATGGAATTTACTGGCTAACAGCTAGTTGTTTTTTTTTTTCTTTTTCATTGAGATTGGTATTAAAGTGTGATCTGAAATGGAAGAAGTAGCCAGATGTGTAAATATCTCGGCAGATCATAGCAGCATGGAGGACCCTGAGCACCCTACCTCCAGAAAAATGTCACCAGTCTCATTTAGAGATAGGGATACAGAGGCAGGCTGGAGTGCAGCCTCTGTTTTCAGCCTGGCATCCTGCAAACTCCGGTGTCATCTATGTGTGGCCTGGCACAGGCAGGAGTTTGCCAGGACTCAATAAGCCCATTGGACCTGAGTGGCAGAGACATGGATGGCTCAGCTGGGCAGACCTGGTCAGGGTTAGGGAAGGCAGCTTGTTTTTCACATGAGTGCTCAGCCCTAGGACAGTCCACCTGTCCTAGGTGGACTTTGCCCTGGAGCACCTTCAAGGCAACCAACCAACCAGATTTTATTGAAGTGAATTTTGGTTAAGTAGCAAATTCTGCCTCAAGATCAGCCAAACCCATGAACAATAGGTTTTCACAGCCAGCATCTAAGCTCTTAAATCAACAGGATACACGGGTGTTTTCATATAGGTGACAGGGAATTTAGGAAGAAGTCCTTCCTGACATGTTCACTGCTGTAAATGCCTGCAGTGAACAGCCTGACATGGCTGGGAGTGAGAGAATACTGAAGAACCAGCTTTAGGAGGAGATAGGAGACTCCAGCTATGCTAGATCAGTGTGCAATGTCAGGATTGACTTCTTCTGTTTAAGACTAAATGAAAAGAATCCTATTTCTTACTTTGGAAATATGCATTCTCAAAGAATTCCCAGTCCACCTATTAGGAGCTCAACCCATTAGCTGTCTACATGTTTCTACGTTCTTCTGGCAAGCTTGAGACATCTCTGATCAAGACAAACTCTTAGAGAAAATTTGCCAAAATTGTGTGTCTGTAATAATATCACTTCATTGGCAGCTGGAATTAGTACATATGGCAAAGTTCAAAGATTTGGCACAGCAAGCTCACCTTCAAAGAGAGTGTTCTGCATTACTGGAAAATGAATTCTGTTTGACTGCTGCTAAGTGTTGAGGCTTTTTTCTTACAGCAATAAAACTGACTGCAATTAGAAGCAAAGAAATGCATTTTTAAATACAATGATAAACAAATGTTTATAGGATATCTAACTCTTATAGATTAAATTACCAGGTTAAAGCAACCCGAGGCAAAATGGCTGTTAATTCAGCTAAACTGGAGTCCATGCTGCCCTGAGACTGATTCTTCCATCAAATTAATTCCTGATGTTTCATCTGTTAAATTTGTCTTTTCTGAAATCTGTATTTTTTCTGAAACTACACATCCATGCAGATAAAAGCTCCATCTTTGCTGTATCTGAACTGCAAGTAAAATGGTTCAGAACAACATCAAAACTGGAATGTCAATCTGAGAGTTAGGAAACACTAGAACTGAAGTTGCTTCTGTGTTGATGATCTGCCCTGTGTTCATACCTATCACGTATCAGTGTGTACACTGCTGCATACACATTTTTCTGAGGAATCCTTTCTTGTGCTGTGCAACCATGACACAGGTGGAGAGGCTGAAGTCTTGCCTGCTCACATGCAAGTTCTGCATTATGGGGTGGATGCAGGTCCTCCTCCTCCTCCAGTCACCACCAATAGCTGGAGCCTTGCCTCTGCTCTAGCAACAAGCCACAGCAGACATACTTGCCTGTGCCTGGAGCAGACCCAGTGGAGATGCTCCTGTCTGTAGTGGGTGATGAAGAGGTTCAAGGGAGGACCAAGATGCCTCTTCTTCCGGACAGCAGAGCTGTGCCTGTTACTAACACAAACACTGCAGTTGCTGACTAAGTCACACATAGTATCAAAAGGCTTTCAGTTTAAAAATTCAGGGCACTTTGTTCAGGGATGCCTCTCTCTATTAACTTCAAAATACTGAATCATCCTGGTGTTAGCTAAGGAATAACTTGTGGGGTGCAGGGCAGTTCAGAGTCAGCAACCCAGCTGCTGACTATCCTGCTCTACATGGGCAAGATTCACACACTTACGTGGAGCAAAGCAGAAGTATAGGGTCTCCTCTGCCAGAATTACACCAACCCAACAGAAATCTGGGAGACCAAGGACTGGTGGTATGCCTCAGTGCAGAGTCAGCTTTTCAAGCTCATAACATCCACAAATCCAAACTGGTCACAAGTTGTCTGTTACAGAGACCTTCAATAACTTTTACATTTATTTCTTTGAAGCAGGCAATGTCTCTGCTTGATTCAGCAGTTGTTTTTCCATTCTTGTTGTTTAGATTCCTTTCTTTAATTTTCCAAAGAGGGTCTTTCTGCCCTTTCTTGTCTCCTTGTTTTGTTTCGAATAACTACCGGTCAAAAAAAAATTAGTAATTATTTCAGAAGTGGGATGCAAGTATAGGTTACTTATACTAATAGTTAATCATGTTTACTGCAAGATACTTGGTTTACAGTGCCACTGATCCCACTTTATTTTAATGCTGTCACTGTTAGCTATCTATTCTAAGAAGGTAAGCTAGATATTTCCGACTTGCCCACAGTAATACCAGCTATTTAATAGCTAGGAGATCTTTCCAAAACAGTGATTACACAATTCAAACACTAGCAGTTTCTGAATCAAAACAAAGAATGATTGCAGGGTTCTTTTGCATGAATTGAATATACACTGCACACTGTGGTTTAGAAACAGCTGTTGGCTAAGTTGTATACAGTAAAGATACACAGAACACATGGCACTGTCATTTGCATATAGTATGTCACTGCTGCATTAAAAGTGGAGAAAGATCAAAAAAACTGTGAAAAGACGGCAGAACATAAGATGATGTGTAAGTCATGGAGAGCGCTGCGGTAACAGTAAACATTAACAAAATGGACAAATTTAGAAAAGGCCCTTGCAGTAAGTTTTCAGTAATCTATCAAAGAGCTGGTAGCTGTGCTCACACTAGGAAGTTGTTAAAATGGCCTTGAAGGGAGATAGATAGCCCTTGTATATTCTTTTTCCACTATGGTGCATGAAGAAAGTTCAAACAGTAGTTCAGGTTCTTTCCTGTTCCCCTCATCTTTACATATACATCTGGCCTGATAATAAGTCTATTTTAACTGTCACCAGAACTTTCTTGTTCGCAGGAGTCATGTGTCAAAATCCCTATGTGGTAGAGAGTCCCAAAAGATCTAGCACATCCCTCAAAGGTCTTAGGGAATGTTGAAATCCAGGAATGATTCACAAGTAAGAGATGAGAATCAACTCCCATATTTGCGTTTCTAGATGAGGCTGGGCTTGATGCACGTCATGCTGGGGATGCACAGCTGGCTGGAGCAGCTCCCACTGACTCACCTCCTCCAGTATCCAGGGATCTGTGTCCCTGTGTCCTTGATATCAGCACAGTCATGCTGATGGCCACAGAGTTTGTCCTCAGCTGGAAATGTAGAGCCAAACTCAGGATCCACATACTCATGGGTAGACAGTGTTGGAACCCTGCCAAGGCATATAACTCAAATAGTTATGAAAATGGTCTGATTTAAAAAAAGAAAAAAGTTTGTTTTTCTTGGTTTTCTGGTGCACAGGCTGTGGTGATTCACATTTAAACCTCTTTTTCTGCCATATTGATGCTATTTTTTTCTTCTAAGCAAAGACTGAGATTCTTCTACCACCTCTGATTTCAGATCTTAGGAATTTGTGAAAAATACCACCTCCTCTGAAGTTATGAGGCCTTTCAGGATTTCTGTACAGAGTATTGCATTTTCAGGATCTGGGGGGAGAGTGCACAACTCCATATCTGGTCACCAAAAGATATTTGTACCATACATGGTAGTTCCCATTGAATTCCTGCTATTGCTAGTTTTACAAAGTCACTTCTTGAGTTACCTGTGTACATTACCCTGAAGCAGATTGTCCATCTGATTTCCTTTCAATAAAAGGGAAAGCATGGGTCTGTTTGCTTGCTTCCTGCCCCACTTTAGGTAGTTAGAGAATTCCTGAAAGCAACAGAATTCAGCCAGTTCTCTCTTCTGCCACTTTCTCTGAGCACAAGCCTGCCTGCAATTTCAGCTTAATTGATACCAATAGGACTTCAGTTTCCACTGACCACAACTACAGCTCCAGCTCCAGTAATGGGACCTGAAGTGGCTTGTGGGTGAATCCACAAAGGCATCTTGATTAAACCACTTCAGTTTAGTAAAAAAATTATTTGACAAAGATTTGTGATTTTCTGAATTTGTTGGAAAAACCAAAGACCATCACTTGGCACTTGGGCTTGTAAAACAGTTGTCCGTGAGAGTGTCTTCCATCAATGCCTGCAGGGAACACTTTCACATGAGCATACAAAACCTTTGGTGGCTATATGTTAAAACAGAATCCCTACAGATGATAATGGGGTAAACACAGTATGGTTTAGGCAGTTTATAATGGTGGAAAAAATATTTAAAAGAGAAGGTTAAAATTGCTTAAATTATGTCTGTAGATATCAGGTGTGGTGGGACAGGGTTAGTTGTCCACTTATGCATTGACATCTTCAATTAAGGCACAGTGATTTTAAGGCACATCTTTTGTCAAAATAAAAAAGCCTACAGCACTTTTAATATAAAGTCTAATGATCAGTCTGTTAAGTCAAATAATTTAACTAGCAGTGTTGATGGATCAGAGGATCAGACGTTTAAAGATCCTATCAATTTGTGGAGGATCAACTAATCCTGCTGCTGACTTCTTTCTGTGACAAGATGGTTTGTACCCTTGACTCACATCATGAAATGCAGCCCCTCTTACACCTCTAGGCTCTCTGAGCAGCTGGCTGTTGCAAAGCCTGATCCAGGATCATGCTTAGGAACAGCTTTAAAACTGACTTTCTCAGCAAAAGGCTGCCAGGAGCTGGCCAGGATGAAAAGTGAAGGGTGGATGTGTGTCACAAATCTGGCCCCAGGCATGTGGCTGTAAGGGGGAGTCAGCTGCCACCCTGAGTCTCCCATGGGAAGGTGTTATAACCTCAGTGTTGGAGCTGGCAGGGATCTCTTTCTCCTGCCAGTGCCTGGGGAGGTGGGCCATGCCATGCCAATACCGAGGCATGCAACTCTTGTTTTGTTTCACGTAAACAGTCCTTTGCATGACTTACATGATTTCCCTCCATTTTTTGCAGAAAATTCTCTGAACAGTATAGCACTATCAGAGTCACATTTCTCACTCCACTGTGTTCCCGTGGCTTTGGAGGACCCAGTTCTGAAGCTCAGACATAAATGTCCCTTTCAGCTCCCAAAACTCTTAGACATGCCTTGATCTTGTTCACTGTGGCTCTCCATGGCCTGAGTAGGTTTTCTGCTCATGAGACCTGTGTCTCACATAGTTGCTGCTCCTTGTCCACTGCTTGGGGTGGGAGTCCTCCCTTCTGAGCAGTTTGTCCCAGCCAATGAGCATTAGCAGATGGTCAAGAGATTTGAACCATCCCAGATACCTGGGGGTAGTATTTGCATGAGATTTTCTTGGACTTGGCAAAGAGGAGCTGTCCTGGACACTCATAGGAATGGATGTTTTGACATCTAGACTTTCTGATTTATTCCAAGTAGGGCATGTATGAACTTCAGGCATCTCTAGGGCTGTGCAGTAGATGAGCAATTGTGGCTGATCATCCTACTGAAATACAGAGTCACACATTTGTAGAATCATAGAATGATGGGCAAGAACATCATTAACTAAACCAGGTTGTTCAAAGCTCCATCTAGCTTGACCTTGAATTCTATCAAAGATAGAACATTCACAATTTCTCTGAGCAACTCGTCCAGTGTCTCACCATCCCCATTGCATAAAAAAGTCTTCATTATACATCCAATCTAAATCCACCCTCTTTCAGTTTAAAACAATTGTCCCTTGTCCATTCCCACAGACCCTAATAAAAAGTTTGTCCCCTTCAAGTATTGGAAGGCTGCAACATGGTCTCCCTGGAGCCTTGCCTTCTCCAGGCTGAACAACTCCAGCTCTCTCACTCGTTCTTCATACGAGAGATGTTTCATCCCTCTGATCATTTTTATGGTCCATGTGTTGGGGACCCTAGAGGGGAGGCAGTGCTCCAGGTGGGGTTTCACCAGAGCAGAGTAGAGGGGCAGAATCACTCCCTTGACTTGCTGGCCTCACTTTTTGTGATGCAGCCCAGGATACACCATGGGCTCATACCCTATTTTTCAATTACCTGCAGGGCTGCTCGTTCCATACTCTGTACTGATACTGTGGTTTGTCTGAGCCCAGGTGCAGGACCTTGCACTTGGCCTTGCTGAACTTCATGAGGTTTATATGGACCCATTTCTCAAGCCTGTCTAGGTCCCTCTGGTTGGCTTCCCTTCCCTCCAGTGTATCAGCTGCACCACTCAGCTTCCTGTCATCTGCAAGCCTGATGTGGGCACACTCGATCCCACTGTCTGTGTCACTGATTAAAATGTTACAGTATTGGTCCCAGTGTGAACCCTCGAGTGACATTCTCTGTAACTTATCTTCATCTGGACATTGACCCATTGAATGTAAGTCTCTGGAAGAGGCCATCCATCAAACCTGTATCGCCAGTTTAGAGGCAAATATACATTATCCTTTTTTGCATGAGACATCAAAATAAAATAGGGAAAAAATATTGTGTTGGGATAAAGACAGGTACAGCAAGGACTACTGCCCCAAAAATGTCTCAACTATGTGTTCTTTCTCTTATTATGAACTCAGAAACAGACATATTTTCAAAATCTGAATCTCTTTCTGGGAAAACGTATAGGCATTACCTATTCTTCTTGCCACTGTTGCCTTCCTTGTACAAATTTTTAATACAAACAATTTTGTTTCAAAGTATGAACTAACGGACCAAGGGAGTATATCTGAATTCAGTCCTGTGTCTGTCTTTAGTATGTTTCTCTTTTGTCTACACAGATTCCTTAGGGTTTGGCAAAAAAAAAAATAGCACTGAAATTTACTTTGACTGATATGTTTCTTTTGGTCTAGTTTTCTTTTACAAGAGAAAAAAAAAGTCTGCTAAATATTTAGGAATTTGCCCTCTTTCCACAAGAAACCTAAGCAACTAGGGGCCCAGTCCTACAAGATTTCTTGAGTGTCTTCCTTGCTTGGACATGGTTCCCTGGAGACAAGGGGAAATTTGCGTGAGAGAGGGCTGTAAACTGAACCCTGAGAATGGAAATGCAATTTTTAAACAAGCAAAACCAAGGCATCAATGTGGTTGACATTGCTTCCCACTTTGGATTATGTATTGTATATAATCCAATTTAGACCAGTCAAGGAGGGCAAAAGAATTTCATGAGCCAAAACCCAAGGAAGGAGAGAGCCTAAATCCTGTGAGATTTTGTTTGTATTTCAGAAACTAACCAGAGAGGAAATGCATTTCAAAAACCCAAATTCCATTACTCAGAGCTGACCTGTGATTCTTGCAGTCTCCTTACACTCAATCTATATGTTCCCTCTGGCTTGCACGCTACCATCTCTGAAGTTCCTGCTACTAATCACTACAATATGGATTCTCTAGCCTCAATGTTAACATTAAATGTAGTGGCTTTCAGCTGTAGCCCTCAAAGAATTAAGAAAATAAACCCCCCACTAAAAGCCATTTTCAACCTCATGTCGTCAGAGACCACAGGGACCACCAGCAACTGTCTTGGACTAAGTTTTGATCTATCGCTTTTGCCTTTCCCCCTCTGATGTATTTTTACAGGGTTTGCAGCTACAGAATTGCCAGAACAGTAAGTCAGTCTCCCACAGGTTGGCACCCAGACTTCTTCAGCGCCCTGCTCCTCACTTGTAGTTCAGAATTGGTTCTGAGCATTGCCATGAGTCTGTATGTGGCTGCCTGTTAGACAGATATTATAGATATGTAAAGTCATGGAAACTGGAGCACAAGGAAGACCAAGACACCTCCACAGGGTGTAATTTTTTGCTTCAGATGTAACAAGAGTCTAGTTTTCAGATTTTTACTCTACCAAAAATATGTCCATCCACTGCAAAGTGATCTTCATCATTTGTGAAGTTCCAGTTTATCATTTTCCCTTCCCCATCACACTTTTAACACTGAAGATTTTTAGCAACTCTATAAGAATTTCTGAGCAGTCCTAGTGATTAGTCCTTAGTCCTAGGAGCTAAGGTGAAGGCAGAGAAGTGTCTGATGTCTGGTTTCGCAAGATGCTGAAGCTGTACATCATTACGTGAGTGAAGATGGGAAGAGGTACTTTTTGTGTAGCTTGTGCGGGTACCTGACCTGTCTGGCAGTTTAACAGGGAAAGGGATGCCTCAGCTCACCTGAATGCTGAGGGTTTGATCACTGTCTTTGTCACGAGGGATGTCAGCGGCAGTGCTGAACAGAAATATGATACTACACTTTCACAGGCATAGCTTGCAGTCTACCTGTCAGAAACAATTACTTCAGCAGCAGTACATGCTGTCCTGCAACACAAGTAAGGTAAGAACAAGTGTGTGAAGTGAGCCTTTCCCACTGACATGAAGTGGGATTTTCCTTCTCAAATGAGAGCAGAAGACAGTCTTTCCCTTCGGGCAGGTTATCAGATAAACCAGTTGTCAATTTGCTATACTTCCTTGGGATTCTTACTTAATATAATGAGATCTGAGAAGCAGGTTGAGTACTTGAAATGCAGCTATTTCAGATCTGGGGTATGTTTTAAGAATGCTTCTCCTTTCCTTTTGGGAAAGAGTGGTTGGAAGGCAGCCCAGCAGCAAAGGACCTGGGGTTGCTGGTGCACAGCAGCGGAACATGAGCCAGCAGTGTGCCCAGAAGGCCAATGGCATCCTGGCCTGTATCAGCAATGGTGTGGCCACCAGGACAGGGACAGGGATTGTCCACCTGTACTTGGCACTGGTGAGGCCACACCTCAAGAGCTGTGTCCAGTTCTGAGCCCCTCAATTCAGGAAGGACATTGAGGAGCTGGAGGGAGTCCAGCAAAGGGTAATGGAGCTAGGGAAAGGTCTGGAGTGCAAGTCCTGTGAGGAAATGGCTGAGAGAGCTGGGGGTGTTTAGCCTGGAGAAAATGAGACTCAGGAATGACCATATTGCTCTCTATGAGTACCTGAAAGGAGGTTGGAGACAGGTGAGGGTCAGCCTCTTCTCCCAGGCAACAAGCAATAGTGCAAGAGGAAACAGCATCAGACTGAGCCAGAGAAGGTTCTGGTGGGACATCAGGCAGAGTTTTGCCATGGTAAGGGTGGTTAAGCACTGGTACAGAGTGCCCGGAGAGGTGGTGGAGTCACCATCCTTGGAAGTGTTCAAGAAATGACCGGACATGGCGTTTAGGGCTATGGTTAGTTGGTATAGTGGTCTTTCGTCAAAGGTCACACGCGATGATCTTGGAGGTCTTTCCCAATCTTAATGATTCTGTGATTCTCTATAAGGACAATTTAAAACTGAAGACACTGGAAAAATATTAATTAGAGGTTGAAGTCTAGCTTAGCACTTCAAATGGTGATGTGCATTATAAATATTTCTGCACATTTACCTCCTTTTTGTATTGGTTCCCTTCCCTTACCACTGCAGTTGGGACCCTTGGTCTCTCATCTGTTGCTGGCAGTCAAGCCAGTGGGGCTGGAGTGTCCCATCTGGTGGCTTTCTTTCTCCAGGCAAGAGCAACCAGACATTCACAGGATAGTCTCAGAAATCAACAATTTCTTGAGTAATATTGATGTCTTGGTGCAGCTTTGGCTTGTCCCTAAAAGGTTTCCAGGGCTGAATGCTTGTGGACCAGGGATGGGCAAAACTCACAAAGGTGCTCCTAGAGTGTTTGAGTACTATCATTAGTATTTTAAATTATAGTAGTGCTGTGTGAAATACATGTGGCTTAAACACAGGTGCATGAAGGTCAGTGGGGAGCACAGGTGCATGCAGAATAAGCCTCTTCGGTCTCCTGCCTACAATTGCAGGATGAGACTTGAGATATCTCCTGTCTCCTGTGTATCCTGTCAGAGCGGAAGAATCAAGTGGAGTAAGGTGGAAGTGGAGGAAGAGGAGAGAAATCAGCCCTCCTCAGCTCCCTGCTGGATCACACCTGTCCATGCATATCCGTGGTCATGGACAGATGTTCCCTCAGTAGACATTTGCTCACTGGAGGCTAGGCTATGCTGCTGCTCTGTTATTCCTCGCTGCTCCTGGGAAGAACAGCTTGAGGGAAAAAGTTGATGCTTCTAGGAAAAGCAGGAAGATTGCCTTACACAGAGCTCACTGGAGTATTAGTTTTGTCCCAGGTTTCACACTCATCTGCCTCCCAGCAGAGCTGTGGGGGCAGCAGCCACCACCTGATGAGCAATGAGGGACACCTGGGCAACAGTTACCCCCATGGCACCTGGAGCTGGGAGAAGTTATGTCTGACCACAATATGTACCAGCACAAGATAACCAAAAGGGAATCTGAGCTTGCTCAATGCTTGTGTTGAAGAAGGACAGATGACAGTGCTCATTGAATTGACTTGGTGTCTGTACAGATTTCCTAGAAATGTGGTTTCTGTTCATCCAGCTGCTCCTCTGACATTGTGGAGAAGAGGGCTACAGAGGCAGATGGACCTCAGAGAAGACCTCCTGGAGTCCATTCTGCAAATGATTGTATTTTGTCCTCACAGCAGGCTGGTTTTGATGGCCTAGTACGTTTTTTGTCCTGTGACACTGTGATCCTACGTGACCATGGCTGATGTTTCCTCCTCTTCCCTACCTGGAGTCTCCAACTCCTCTCCTGCTCTGTCACTCAGGAGGCTGAGTGTTTATGCCAAAACAGCTGCTCCAGCTGAGATCTGACACCAAAGAAGGAGGAATTTTATTCCCCTGAACAGAAAACCCTGTGTAAATTTGGGAGTGCCAGGAAGGAACATTCTTGGCTTGTCTTTCATTCGCGCTGTGAATGATGTACCTAGCGAGTGGTGAGTGGTGATAGGCAGCTGCATCCAAATCCTAATCAGCCACGAGTATGGTTACAACCAATAAACCAATGGACCCCCGCAAATTCCAGCCTCCCAGGAGGGATCAGAACCTATTTATGTGGAGTGAGAAAAGACATCTCTTTCACAAGCCCTGCAACTGCTAAAACAGTTTTCCACCGGCACTTGCTCTCCTTCTGCTGAACAGGGCAGGAGAACAATTGACTCCTTCTTCCCTGTTACATGGCACTAGAATACTTGGTTAAAATGAAGCAGGTTTTTTGCTGAAGAATAAGTGAGGAAATACTCATCTATTTGTGAATTTGGTTGAATTTCATGAGTTGTTCTTTTTGGACTAAAAAAAAAGGAAGAGTGGGTTTGAGAACATCCAATATTTTACTTGGTTGCAATATTTGTAAAATGAAATATTTGGTTCCAGAAAAATATTTTATATTTGAAATGTTGCCTTTAAAGAAAATCTACAAGAATTTTAAAAACAGGTTTTACCATTTCCAAAGGAGCTAGAACTTTCTCTTTGAAGTCAAGGGATGCATATAAAGTTAATCTCAGATGACTGATTTTTCAATTAGCTTTGCCAGCTGCTGTCCTCCTCCTTGCTGTGTGCTTCACTTTGGCTTGGCAGGAGCTGGCTCTATGTGTCCTGCTTCTTTCCTCTTCTCCTTAATTTTCTCTAAGTCAAATGGGCACTACTCACCCAACCTAGTTTAGGTCCATTTTGACTATAAAAGAATCAGAAAACATTCCTGGAAGGATATTTTTCATTGAAAATGGTGGGAAACCTCTTATTCTGTTTAGAAGTGAAGATTGCATATGCATTCCAAGAAGAAAGGCCCCTTCCTCTTTATGGCGTGTACTTCATGTTACTTGATGCTAAATTATATCTGATGATATTTCACTGATACAGGGAAAAAAGAAAAAGGATCAAGTAAATTATTGCGTATGAGCTGTAGCTAGAGGATCAAATGTGACCATGACATTATTGAGCAAAGAACCTATACAGTTTGCAGCTGCCAAGCAGAGATGTGATTTTCCATAGCGAATAATCAGTTTGTTGGAAACTGGTCTGGACACAGTCAAACATAAACGTAAAAAAAGCGACATTTTTAAAAAGGAATGATCAGGAGTTATTGACCTAGACATATGATGGAGTTTTCTACAAGTCTTTAAATAAAAGCATTTTAATAAAAGACCCATCTTTGTGTGTCCAAGATTTTGTTGTTTTCTGAAATGATGCATTGACCTTCTCAGACCTCCAGGCGTACATACATCTGGCTAAATACCAAAAGTGCTTCTGCTTTTAAAATTTGCAGGTTTTTTTCTAAATAAAATCATTACTTCATGGGTAACTCTTGCTATATTTCTGATCATTAGAAATTACAATAATTACTTTCTTGATTGCCAGCCTACGTATTATATAAGAAAAATGTATAAACTGTTTTAAAATTTAATGAATTTACAGAGCTGCCATGCTCTGTAAGCACTTACAACTTACATGTTGTGAGCTTTTTTTTGATCACAATGCTGCAGGGATGAGGAATAATACTGCCAATATGGTTGAAAAGATAGCCCTAGTGACTTTGTATTGTTTTAACATAAATTATCATCAAACTTGGGAGTCATATTCTGTATGTTAATGACTCATAAAAGTGTTTCGGAATCTTAATTTTGCCTCTTTTTCCTATAAAATAAACATTTTTGCACATGGAGTATCCTTTTACCCTTAAATATCTGACCTTTCACAAAGCAGAATTTAGTAGTGTGCTGTTTATGCATTAGGAAATGTGATGCTTATCACACTTCCCTTGCTTCTCTATTTTGTTGTAACTCAGCAAATGGCTCTCTAATTATTTTTTTGTTAGTTAAACCAGATAATTTTCTCATATGGCAATGTGTTGGTCTAGAAGTGCAAGCAAGTGAAATTTTGCTCCTTTTGGGGAAAAAATGTCTTTCACACACACAAAAAAAATAAGGACAGTAGCATGTTCTCAAGTATAAAAGTAACATTTTTCCCAAGGTGCCAAAAGAACATTAAACCAGTAGACATGAAAGCATTGAATAAACTGCTCCTTTTCACAGAAAAGGATATATATATATAATATATATTGTATGATAATTTATGCAAAAGCTGAATTTTATACAACTCAACAAAATAACTCATTCCCTTCTGTTCTGAAGAGGAACCACTAGAAAAGATCAGTAAAGTTATGAATTCTGTAGCAAGTGATGGCAAAGGACCAGCTCATCCAGGGGCTGAGACGAGAGGTAAGAGGACTAAGAACTATTCAGAGGCACCAGTGTGAGAAGGAAACAGGCAGGTTGGAGGGTGACCTGCTGGGCTCTGGTCCAGCTGAGTTCCTCCTCCTCGCTCTGGGGGACCAAACCCTTTAATGTGTGACATTTATCTCCCGCTCTGGGTGGGTTGTTAGTCATAAGAGTATAGATAACAGTTCCTCGTTTTTAACTTACTATAAGCAGCTTATTAGAATTTCCTTTCCATATGCAAATTATACACCTGAAAATAGTTTCAGCTTAAACCAGAGCATTTTGTCCAGTGATTCAACATAAAGCTGTTTCATCCCTTTTTAAACAAATGGATACTACTCTTGTTTTGCTCTTGCTCTCTCTCTTGGAACTATCTCGAGCTAGTTTCTATGACCTGTTGTTTCACATTATGAATAAATTGGTTTTCTTCACTTTGGTTATCCCCTAATCCCTTTTAGGCATATGATAGTTCTGGAACTTTATACAGTGTCTCTGGTTAATGTACCTCTGAGAAGCTAGATAAGGCTGATCCTTATTTAGCCTGCATTCAGTAGAATTACATTGAGCTATTTTTGGCTGAGTGCCCTTTTAATTTTCCAGGCTCTGAAATGGAGTCATTTAAAGTATAAAAATGTATGAACATCTTTCCTCTGAACTAAATGGCACTCTTTTTCTTGGCCTAATTTCCTTTGGAAGTAAATGCCATAGTATGCTTCACTGGTACCAACAATCAGTAACGTAGTGTAGGTTGCCAGACATAAAGATTAGATAAGTATTTGAATTTCCAGTAGTATTTTCACGGAATTATCTACATGCAGCTCATATTCTGTTCTGAGAGACCAGTGAGGTTAGCAATGCTAACTATATTTCTCATCTAAAGAGAAATTATATTTCCAACAGTGAAAATACTTCAAATCTATTTGATATGTATTTATACTTTTTAAAAATCAGCCCAAGAATTAAGGTTGGTCCTGATTGTATTCTAGAATCTGAGAACCCCTTGAAGACGGAACATTTACACTCTACAATTTTCTCTAAATAGTTCAGAGTTACAGAAAAAAAAATGTGGCATTTAGTTTCTCCTAACTGAATTTTCCTTCAAGATGATCTCTGTTATTTGATACTGGAATAACACTGACTTTCTCATAATAATCAATTCTGTTCCAAGAGGTAACCATGTAAAATTGTCCCAGGATTGCTCATTAGAGCTATTCTTTGAATGCACTGACTCATTTCTGTGGACTGAGGTGAAAAATAGCTTTTTATTTCTGTCATTGTGGGAGAACCAAGGCAGATTGGAGAGATGGAGCTGCAATTGATTTTTTTCCTCAGCATTATTGATTTTGAATGAAATTTAAAAAAAAAATTCTTTTGGTAAAGTTTCCTGAAATTTATAATCTCTACTGCAAGCGTAAAACTTCTCCTCTGACTTCCCTTTTAAAACTTTTCTCCGCCAGTCGAATTTTCTCAGTCTCCCTCTTCCACTATGAGGAAGCTGCCGGTACAATTCCTTATTTATAACTCAAAACTATTAACATCTCACCTCTTTTAACAAAAGCAATAGTGGAATTCTCTTGCTGGCCAAGACAGCTTACACAACTTTAAAAGAAATAGCAGTTTTGTCTCTTTCATAATATGCAGACAGATTCTTGAGTTCCAGAGCTAAAAGACTCATCAAGTGTAATCCATCAAGTCCTCCGTTAACAGTCTTGTGTTCTTCTGTAATGGCTAGAGGAGTGCTTGCCCAGGATGAAAGGAAATGAAGTCTGGTTGGTAGTATTCATTTTGCCAGCCTAGGAAATACAGGAAAAGGGCATTTTGCCGTGGTATCTCATGTGCTCTTTAATGCTTCCAGCCAGGTCTGCTGCTTGGTCCACGTGTGTGTATTCTTCCACTGTCCCCATGGGAATGTTGGGAGCAATGACATTGTCAAACATGGCCTGTGCCTTTTAGAACTGTTTTGGCCAGGTGCTTTTCATCATTGCATCAGGACCAGATGCATTAGGAATAAGGTAGTTTTTTTTCTTGCCACTCTTCCCCTACATATTTCCTCAATTCCCCCTCCTCGCTGAATGTTTGAAATTTCAGAATTATACTGCAAGACTGTGTAGCTGAGCAGCTCCTGAATCTGGGAGCATTCCAGGCTGGGGATGCCAGCACAGACTTGATATGGGGATCCACAGTGGACACGTACCTTGTTTGTTTCACGGGATCTCTGTGCCCTTCAGAGGGTGTATTTGTACAATAAGGAGTGTGCAAGGGTGGGAGGTGAGACTGTGTCTCTTTATATACTATTTATTAATTTTTACCCACTTCCTAAATCCTTCACCAGAGCCTCAAGGGATCATTAGTTTCATATAAAGCTAAAAACTTATGTATCTTTCCAGTATTTAGGTAAGTGGAAAAGAGCCCATTTTCCTAATCTCATTGGCATCTAGGTTGTATTTTGTGAATTTTATCATATGGAACTAATATTTCAGTACATGTCAAAAAGACTTTGCTTAATGCAATCCAGCATTCCTGATTATACTGGCCAATTTATACAACATTATGAAACAATTAGGATGATACATATGCAATATGAATATGGCATAAGTAAATGTGAGCTGAGCAACATGATGGTGAACAGGTCTATTTATAGGATACTCTTTGCTGGATACTTAAATGAACAAAGAGGGGCAGAAACAACATAGATGGGAGGGTGCTTCCCTGTAAGCCTGAGGCTTGTGAAGGTGCAGCAAGTTCAAATGTGTGTAAGAGGCAGCAGTGCAAATGACCTGATCAGAGCTACCCCTTCTGTAAGTCTTTCTGAATGCCTACAGAAAACCCACAGGAGTGCAGGAGTTTTGCTCTTCCAGCTCATCTGTGAGCCCGAGGCCAGTGCTAAAGCCATAAAAATTACTCAGAAAAACTGGCACTGTTGGACTTACGGAAGTACACAAGCTTACCAGGCTGCAGGCAAGGAGACATGAGAAGGCATCTGCCCTGGGAAATTTTCTGGGAGTGATGGAGGTCAAGGTGGCCTGTGAGAAGAGGAGGAGGTTGCTGAGAATGAGATGGTCTCTCACAGAAACCAGCCTATGCAGGGGCCTCCCAGCAGTGTGCTGGGTTTCTGTCCAGGAATAGGGGCAAGGAGTGAAACACAGACGTACATTCACACAGCCAAACCCCTGGTTTTTGCACCAAAGCCTTCCATGCAAACATGGGCAGAGAGCTTCCAAAGAAAGCTGCATAAATGGCTAACCCCGGGTGGTTTATTTAATAAGTGGCAAAGCAGTAGTTAGCCTGAATTTCCCCCCTGATGCCACACTAAGGGTAGTGACAGAGTAGGTTCCTCAGTTTTGTGTACATGGAAAGTTAGCCCAGTATTTGACACTTTTGCAGGGCCAGAGGTGGAAAATATTAGGGTCAAAGCAAGAATAGACACAGGCAACGTGTCATCTGGTGAATTATTCAAATAAAAGCTGATGAGGAATCCTGTGTGTGTGCTCTGGGAAACAGTTTTAGCATCACAAGGACCTGTGTCCCGTGCCATGGCAGGAGTTTAGCATGGATGGTGTCACTGACTGCCACTGCTTTCCTGAAGACAATAACAGTGCATCTAAGTCTAGCTCTACTGCTCCTGTTCCTGCAGCAGTGCAGCAGCTTCATGCATCAAAGACCTACTGCAGTCTCTCCCCCTCTTCACCTTTGTTGCCCCAGAATCTTGTGGGACTCTGGAAGTCTCTCACTTCATTTTCCTTTAAAGAGATTACTTCTGGATATTCAGCTGTGAGAGGGGAATGGGATTTTGGCAACTTAATGTAGTACAGGGTATTTAGGTTCAAGTGATGACAAATGAATGTAATTAATATATTAAAGTATGAGTCTGTAAGTACTCCCACCCTCAGAGTAGTTTGCTTGTTTTTAAATGCAGTTTCAAAACATAATTCATTATGTGATCCCAGTGAATGTCGAGCCAATTTCCACTTGGATCTGTGTCCTAGAGGGCTCTAAGAAACCTGCTATTCTGCCTAGCACCAGGGATAACATGTAATTCTCAGACCAAATTCATGTGAATTGTTTTCAAGTAGCTGTACTCAAGCAAACAGCTGGTTGGACTAAAAGCTCCAGAGAAGTCCCAGGAACACACACAGCTAGATCTGCTTTTCCTGACCATTACTGCTTTCACTCAGATGCAAGTTTTGGATTGAAAATTCTTGCTGGTACCAACAGCCAGCAGAGGGTAAAGGACATAATTCCTGCCCTAAGTTGATAGTCTCATGTTTCAGAAAGATGATTCACACCTCCACCTATCTATACTTGAGTATCTGATCAAAAATGTCAAGGTATTACCACTTTCTTGTCCCAAGCTTGATTCCAGTGACTGTATTCAAAACCTAGACAGACTTTAAAAGTGAATGAGTATTTGGGTTTTGCTTTAGGTGCTTTCAAGATTTTTTTCATTGATCTGTAGGATTGGTTGATATTGGATCTTTTTTGATCTTTATGGTATGCTTCATTGGTTGATCACCATAAGGAAAAATGTGTTTGAATTGCACAAGATCTTTTGCTGATGGAGACCTGTCATACACACCTGTGACTTTTCTGGATTTGTCCGTTACATGAAATAGAGGGCAAGTCAGACCAAGAGTCTAAATAACTCCCAATTGCCTTTGTCTCTAGAGATAATTTACAGAACCTATTTCAACTAGCAGCCCTCATCAATGCAGGAGCAGTAGTAGTAGCATTACATCCTCCACAGGATGGATAGGAAAATTATCCTGATAACCTGGAAAATTATGGCATGGCAGAGCAATGTTTTTCAAATATCTATATTAAGTATAATTTAATGTAGATTCATTAATTTAATATTTAAATTTCTACATTGAGAGGCACTAAAGAATGAATTGTTCAGTGAATGAGCCCAAAACCAGGAATGATGCCTCTTTAATGAAAACAACGCTTTTTAAGGTATTTTAAAACACAAGCCATAGTGAATGTATATGACATCTTGGTGTATTCTTTTATTCAGAACTGTCCAACTGGATTGTATTTCCATACAAAATTTGAAAATGCAAACTGGAATAGATGAAGCAAGTATTGTATTTATGGCTTTTTAAAGTATACAAAGTACAAGCAGTCAATAGTTCTTCATGCAGTTCACATGTTAATAGTTCAAAACTTAGGTCCTCTAAAACTTGCGCCCATCATGCTTTACATTGTGTGCAAATACTGTTTCCATTACAAGTGTTTTATACCACACAAAGCTGCCTGCTTCAACTAAAAGTCCAAAAATGCCCCCCAAAAATAACTACACTGATTTCAGTAAGGAAACCAACATTAAAAAAATGGCTCCCTGAACAGTCTCTAGACAGTTGTAAAAATAATTATTTTGCATTTCCCAATGAAAACCAAAATGTCAGGTTCTCAGGTGTGAACTTAAGGTTTAATACAATATCTACTTAGGCTTGTAACAAAAGTTGAAATAATATATGAATGTAAATTCTGAAAAATGAGAATTTCTACCATTCTAAATATTTAATAATTATTTTTTATCTGGAGAGAAATATTGGAAGACCTTTATTCTTGATACAGCAAGTTCTTCATAAACTCTTGGAGCCACTAGCAATATACAGTCCATGTACAGGACAGATTCTATTTCTAATTATAAGAAAATCATCTATCACTTTAGTCTGGAAAGGGCTTTCCAGACTATCCCCTCCTCCCCAGCCCCATTGCATCTGTTTGCTACGAGACATGCTCTGTGTGATATGAGGGGCAGTACCTGGAGCTACACACAGACAGCTGCTCCATCACCTCACACCTGGATGTGGCTGTACAGGTTACAATTGCAATTAAAGTGATTGTATTTGATGTTAGACCAGTATTTTCTGATTTGCATCAGCAATTCAATGTTCAGATCCAGTATAAGACGGGTAATGGATGACCCACATATTTGATATGTCTGCTGTAGTTATATAGATGGGGCAGCTGATCATAGGACAAGTGACATGCCAAATTCTGGTTTTATATATTCATATCTTTTAAAATACTAACTTTTTGATTGAAATTAATTTAAATTGTTTCCTGTCTTTAGGTTTGGATTTTTTGCAGTTGCTGATAAACCCCTATTTTGGGTTCCCAGCAATTGGGATGAGTACACTCCTCTGCCTGCAGAACTATTCAAACTCCTGCTATAGATGAAAATTGGTAATACATGAAATTTAGTTAAGCTCAGACAAAAACTAAGCCAAAAGAAAATGCAAAAGCAGTGAATTTTTCCCTTAATATGCCTACTGAGGCACCTGCCAACCTTCCTGGATAATTTACAGAATCGCAGAACTATTTAGGTCAAAAAAGGCCTCTAAGGTCATCAAGTCCAAAATTTAACAAAGGCCTGACCCCAGGTAGGTGGATCCACAGCCTGGAAATTACAGGAAATTTCACAAACTTCATCAGCCCCTTTGCATCACTGACCTTTCTTCTCCTGCTCAGGTGATGTTTGAAGGGTGATTCATCAGTTGAGGCTCATGCTTACCTCATGCCACATGGAAATTGCAGTTCATGTATTAACACAAATTTAGCTGTAGTAGAGAAGGAAAGTAAAGCCTGCCTTCTCATTCTCCCAAACAACATTGTCCTCTAGGCAGTGGAGAAAACCACCCTGCTTTGTCAGATGATTATAAAAGCTGCATGCTGCTGATTAGGCATTTTCTCCCACTTTGTCTGTTTCCCTTAGCTTCAGAGAATGGTGGTGGACAGTTTGATCTGTTGACTTGGGCTCATCCAAGAAGATGGACTTGTCCCAAAATACTCAAATATTTTTTGTTGGACAATACCTATCTACCTATCTGCAATTATATTCAAAGTCTCCAGGACAAATTTCAGATTTATATATATATTATTGCACCGTCCTTGAATGTTTCCCTATCACCCTTGTCAGATACAGAACAAACTGATTCCTGAATGAACTTCTAGCCAGGACATGAGCCTCCCTCGTTCATTCATCTGCTGTTAGCATCATGCAAGCAGCACTGGCTCTGTGGTTTTGTGAAATGAACTAATTTATCACTGGATGTGATGGTGGTGATAGTACCACCCTGTACTTATATCAGATGCCTCACAGCTGTCTGATGAGATAGATTTCTTGTTCCTCTGGCAAGGCTTCATGAAAGGCACAATGCCGAAGATTAAAAGTCAATTTTATAAAATGGATGAAAACAGTGAGTAGCAGATTAAACTTGCTTTCTGGTAAATGGTGCCATTACTTTCCAGTAAATAATGTCATGAATTGATAAACAACAAAGGTTGTGAGATAAAGAAGATACTGATTAAGTGATGGAAAATTATGGAGCTTTATAAACTCAAATATGCCTTTAGCTTTCTTTCCACAGTGATCTAGTCCTTGAAATAATTACCAAGAAGTCATTTTTGCTAGGCTAACTAGAGAAATCTGTATAAAAATTAAAGCTAAATTCAGTCTGCAGCTATAGCATTGTTTCAGTAGCCCTGTTCCTAGAGTTATGAGCAAGTTAGACAGTACAAGGAATGCAGCCCTTTCCAAGCAGCACATACAAAAGACCTTGAGCATCCCCTCATACTCCAGACCCTCCTGAGAGCCATCCTCACTGCTTACAACACAGCCATTTTAAACAATTGTTTTAATTCCTGGTTGAAAGTCAAAAGTGTCTCAAAAGTAGCAAATAAGTAAAGAAAGTTTCCTTACAGAGGTAGAAGATTTTGTGTGGTTTTGTTTCCAGGGGAAATTACAGCTGGCACGACTGCTAGCCCATACAGCAAGGGGAACAGGACTCTTCTGCAGTAGAAAGGAATTCCTTCAAAGAGGAAAGATTATGTCTGGCCTAAAATAACTCAATTCTGTTATCTTTACAGCAGTAGTGAAGCCAAAATCAGTGGGGAATCTTACATGAAGAACAGGAGGAAATATAATCTATTCAAGTAAGAAAACATATTTAAACTGACCATTTTTCACATAACTCCTTAGCAGTGCTTGAAAAATCCTAGAGAGCACAATAGTTGCTCATGGTATGAGCAGAGAGGCTCTTCAAAGCACTTCTAGCAGGCATAGAGGAGGGTTATAAATGTAGCCTTTCAAAACTGAACTTCATAAACTGAGAAAGGAATTACAACAAGCAGTTGTCAGTGACCTTGAAGAGACTCAACTTAGCAACACAGTAAGGTCCCTTCCAGTTCTGTCACCACACTTAAAGCCACTTTGCTTAAGTATAATTTAGCTTCTTTATTTGCCTTCATAAACACTTGTGCCAAAGGTTTCTATTTTCACAGATAAGTGGGGAATGATTGCTGAAGATGTGAATGTATGCACTCCTGCACACAGATACTCGCAGAGAGGGCTCTCTATGCCAGGCTGTGCCCTCTCTGTTTCACTTTTAATCTTCAATCACACAGGCAGAGAGCAGAGCTGTGCAGCTGCCTGTTACTTAGGAAGGTGGTAGCATAGCCTGGAAAGTAATGCCCAGGAAATATCCAAAGGGTCACAACTGCACCTTTGCCATGCGAGATAGAAGCGGCAGTTCAGTATCGTCAGGCTTGCATTGTGAGCTCTCTCTAACACTCTCATGAGTAAAGATTTTGGCAAAGCAGGTCACAGCTGTGCACGTGGAAACTAAGACACATGAAAGCCTATGCCTCCCTCTTGGCTGCCTCACCCTGGCCCAAGCTCCTACACACTCACTGGGGACTCCAGCTCCACAATAAGGTCCTCTTCTCTCATCTTTGGTGAATACCAGCCAGCCATCGATATCTTCTAATAAATAATCCCTGACAGAACAAAGGGCTTTGTTCCCTGGGCAAATAGCACTGGAGAGCTGCTGAGACTCCCTCTCCTCTCCTATCAGATGAGGCTGCAAATCAGATGAAGATGTTAATCTGACAAACAAATATTTATACAATGCCATTGACCGTTTCAGCCCAAGGTCACTGTGGAAAAAATGAAGCAGTAAATTTTATAAACATCTTTTGCTTGTGTCTTCTTCTTAAGAAATTACAGCACATTTACTTTCTGAATTATTTTCAAAGAGGGCAAAGAGGAAACCACAAAAATACACATTTTGCAATTATAATTCATTTCCAATGCAGCGAGGGGAAGTGGATTTCCAGATACATTTTCATCCAAACTTGCCTTCTTGAATATTTCCATCTTTTGCCATCTTGCGTAGATAACCAAACACAGATACCAGAAAGATTAATTTCTTCTTTCTGGCTGCAATAGGGACCTCTGCTAGTTGTTTCCCTTGGAATATACAATAGCTTTTCTTCCTGACATGTCTGTTTGCTGCCTTATGCCTCATCAAGACACTTTACCCTTAGTCAATCACAGAGGATTTTACTGCTGAGAGACCATTTTAGAGCACCTCTTTCTGAACTCTCTAGATCTATATCCAGAACCTCGCCCCCAGTTTTCTTTCTGGTATCCATGCTCTTTCTCTGTGTGTGTGTGTGTGTATGTGTCTGTGTGTGTCTGTGTGTGAATGTGGCTCAATCCATTGCCCAAACACCATAAGTGGCACAGGAATTCTATCCAGATCCTCAGCAAAGACCTTGCATTACCTACAAAGATTTGACAACTGCCACATGATTTTCCAAACAATTTATTTTCAGCAAGTAATTTCATTCTCACTGTCTGCATTTCCACTAGTTTATCCTGCACAGAGGTTCAAGCTGCAATAACCTTTCGGGCCAGATGCAGTAAGACTCAAGAGCAGAGAACTCTCTTTTTGTCGAAGGGTTGATTGAACCTGTGCAATAGACAGCTGGTCTTCTTGCTCCATGTTGGAAAATCAAGATTTGCAGACTTGGTCTTTAGCTATTTCAAAGAGTGAAATCTGGTGTAAATTAGATTTGGTTCATTTGACAGGTGTCTCAAAAGTGATTGATAGTGACTGTCTCAGACAGATACCTGAGAATGGCATGAGTGTGTCCAAGGAACTCCCTGCCTCTTTTTGGCTGTCCAGTTAAGACTACATGGATACCTTCTAGATGAGTAAAAGAAGGTGAGATGATTCCTGTCCCTCATGACTTGCTCACAGCTGGACAAGAGGTGTGTGTGAAAGGCAGGCATGACACCGGGACAGACCATGTCCGGACTGGACACTCACTGTGGCAAACTGTGTTCTGGTTTGTCAGTCATTCTGCAGAGAGGTGTACCTTTGAGTCCCCCAAGGAAATCGTGGGCACTCGTCATTACCCTGCAGAAAAAAAACCCAAAAACAACAACTTGCAAGCTGATAAATAGGTGAACTTGCAGAGTCAGTCTTAGCCAAGTAAATCTGAGTATTCTTGCTCATTCTACTCAGACATTTTTAAATACTGAATTCTCCACTTGATGTTTTGTCTCAATTACCCTAAATTGTTAAAAGTATAAAGGAAAAGTCACCACCAATCTGGAAACAATAAATCTCAATCCTGGAACACTAATCGGGTTTCCAAACACCCTCCTAAATAGCACTTAATTTGAATTATGGATACTAGTTGCAGCTGTGTTCAAATAAGAACGGCAAACATGGTTTCATTGTGATGTGACTGCAGCTTCAGAGTTTTATCACTGAACTAAGGAGTCATTTCTAATCTCTGTGTTAGCAGAAATCCACCACTGTCAGCCCTGCTTGAAAATGCCATTGAGAGGTAGTCTGCAGCAGTATTTGACAATAGCTTTGAAAATAAAGCATGATTTCCTGGTTGTGACTATTGCAAAATGTTTCCCATAACCCAGACCTAATCTGCATTGGTTTCCATTCACATTGCTCAACAGAGTCACACAGTGTCTCTTTGAGGGTGCAACCAGTAAGTATGGGAATCATCAGCTGTGCAGAAGGTATGCAGCACCCTTGGCCATGCAAAATATGCCACATACAGGAGAATGTAACATATTCTGAAAAAGATCACAGCTATTCATATATATTTTCAATTAAAAATATGTCAATGGAAAAAAATCAAGACATATTTGATGTTACTTCTGGTTTTTGATGTATCCTAAAACCAGGCTTGAAATATCATTTTATCTTGAAGCTACTCTTCCTGCACCCCTGAGGGTTTTTAAGGGCTGCTTTCTTGTTACGAAAATTCAAAAAACCAAAGGAAACAGTATCTTTCTTACATTGAATAAAAGTGAAAATTAAATTCTTAACACCTTCTCCTTAATTTCTGCATCCTAAATATTGAAAAGCAGCAGCACTTCCACAACCCCAATGCTTCCACAGCTCTCCAAATATATTAAAAAAATAAATTAAAATCATGTTAATATTTCTTTTCTGCCCCATGCTGCCCAGTTTGGCTCAGCCCAAGGAACCTCTGGCTCAGACTCCAACAAGCCCTCTGGCATATCACTGGATCATTTCTGAACTGTAAACAGGAACCCAAAAACACACTCATGGTGCAGCTGTGCTTGTGGCCAAACTTCAATGTGCTATTACTTTAATTTGACTCTTATAAGCATGAACAGATTCCCATCTTCAGCCAGGAAAGCACCCCATCAGTGGTTTCTTTGCTGTTGATTTGTATGCATGCCTCTGACTCTTGCTGTGACTGCTGTAGCCAAAAGGAGAACCAGATCTCCATTTCATTCAGCCTTGCATAAATAAAAATATCATTAAGCGCTATTTAAAATATGTTACATTTAACAAATTGACATGTAATCCCTTACAATTTATTGAACTTGGCAATATTAATAAGTGTGGTCTACATTCTATAAATCAAGAACATGTTTGCTGGAGATATGTGCACTTGAAATCACTTCTAGCCAGAATCCTTACTTCCATTAGAGAGTGTTTTCTTCTGTTTTACTGGATACATGTCTATGGGTGTGATATATTTTAGTCTAACAAGATAATATTTTAGTCTAACAATGTATTTTTCTCCTCCCACCAGATGGGAAGTGTTTTTTCCTTGTTGAAAATGTCATCTTGTATTGATTATCAATCACAATAAATACATTTTAAGGACTTGAATTAAAGTATTCCTTTAATTAAAAAATTAAAAAGAATTCATAAGACAGAACAATGGGTACAATTAAATACTGAGAAATGCTCTGTCATTTTACTGTGAAAAATCTTTGGGTTAAGTTAGTAATGTCATGCTCTTTCAAATTTACATATAATAAACTGTTACACTGCTTATATATAATGTTTTGCATTTTCTAATTTAAGATGTACATTTTAAAGAGCTGTCACAAACACTGAGCTTTATGCATACCAGATGTGCTGGTAGGTCCAGAGAGGTGTGTCAATCTACTACCCACTGGTGTTCCTGATACATATGTGATAAGGATCCACTCTACAAAAGACCATGGAAGTCACTGTTTTCTATCAGTGCATAATGCTACAGCTCATACATGCAAATCAAGAAAAGGAGGGAGCTTGCACAGTATGCATTTTTAAGCAGGTGTTTGGAGTAAAGCCTTTCCACACTTCCGCTGAGCACCTCCTGAGCCAGCCAGACGCAGGTAATGGTGAATCCTCCGGCCTCCAAGGCTCTCAGATGGAGACATTTGACCAAATCACCCTTTGTTACCTCTGAGCCACCAAAATTCCAAATTAGTCCTGGGGCAGAGTTTGCTCTTCAAGGAATAGATTAAAGTAGACCTGACTAGGAAGGCAGCAGAGTCTTCTGAGATACAGGAGCCATTTGTTTAGACAGCAAAACTGAACCGGAGAAGAGTGGAACTGCTGAAATATGTCCATTGGTTTACTGGAGAAGATATTAACCCTGGCCCAAAAATCAGCACAGAGCCAGTGAGGGGCTTCTGCAAAGTCTAGTGGTGGGAGTTCTGTGTTTTAAATGTACTGTAAAATGCAGGACTGATTGTCAGCTTACCTTGCTGGAATAACTTGCAGCTCAATGGGAAGTGCATGTGTCTCCTGTAACCCTAGGGCTCCGCCTCTTGTTGCTCCCATTACTCGTGTCAGCCACTGACACTTCCTTTGTACATCGAGGCAAGCTCAAGTTATACGGCCTAACCTTACGAATCAAGATGATAGACTGTGTTACTGCTTGTAAGTATTTTAAGTATTTTATACATTTCTTCTTACCATGAAAGGGCAGCTTACATTCATTGTTAAAACTGTCATGACTCATTTTTCTAAGTTTGTGGGTTTAAAAGTAAGCCAGCTATTATGCTTGCTTCTGATGGGTACACTAAATAGGTTTCACTACCTACCTTGGTCTTTCTGTTACCTATTAACATTCTTACCTCCCCCTCTTCATTGATAACACTGCAAGTGGGGTATGATGAATCGGATGTCAGGAGGTTGTCATTTGTTTCAGCTTCATATTTTGCAGATGAAAAGATGTTGGAGATGAGATTATATACTCACAAACACATGCCCCTCTCCCTCAGCACTTCTTTACATTAAAACTGATTTTGACTGGCTGACCTCAAGACAGCAGAAACATCCCATGTGTTCACATTTAGATTTCTAAAGGGTGTTTTTATTTTTCTGTCCTTGCATTCTCTTCTGTATCTTGCTCTCAAACTGAAAAATACAAATAAAGAATTTCTAATTGACTTGATTTACTTTAATAATCGTAGCAACAGAGAGTAATAAAGACCATTAATTACTCTAAAAATACATATATCTTTGTAAGCTCTACTTCTTGTGGACTGGGAAAAGATAGTCATATATCACTTTTGCCACTCCATCACATCCCATAGTTGTAGTAAGCATTGCCTGTTTTCAAACAAGTCTTTTTATCAACATTCTTTAAGCTCAGATATACATCCTCTTGATCCATGTTTTCTCTTTGCAAAAACATCATGAGCATCACCACTGAAGTGTGTTTACTCACCTCATTGGTTAACTTCTCCCTGTACTCTCACCAGTTCATTTTTGCAGTGAAGAATGGGATTTGGACCCATGAATTAATGTAAAAATATTGGAATAAATCATACTGTCAGAATGAAAAGCAAGGAAAAAATTAGCAATAGGAATTCACTGCCTTATGAAAAAAAGATGGAGAAAAGGTGAACAGTTTTAATAGTTACTAACTTCTGAAGTGAAGTTTGACTGAGGAAAATGTTGGATCCAGGAAATACACCCACAGTGAAATATGTGGATGTATGAGAGGACTGAACATTCTTCCCCGATAAACTTTCCTGGTATTCATGACCATGTTTTTAGCATCAAATAACAATTCCATGCAGATTTGGGACAAAAATCTAGGAATTTTGTTACACTGAGGTATGTATTCAAGATGTCTCTTGATCTGAGGCCAGAATTAAGGGACTCCTTTGACGTGTCTCTGTGCAGTTGTGGGGAGGAAGAACGCCTTGGATGCTTGCCCTTGGAAACAGGCCATCACCCAGCCACAAACGCTCCCAGCCCCTCTTCCAGGAGCTCTTTGCTGAAATGTACTGCGTGCTATACTAGATAAGGGCAAGAATTTCAGGATTTTTTTCCAAATGATTGAAGAAATTGCATCATTGCTAATATATCATCTCTAACGCAGTGCTCCCTGCCAAGGAAAAACCCACACAATCACATAAAGGCAACAAGTAGAGCAGCAGACATGAGCAAACCCAGAATTCCTGAATGCCTGCATTAGTCTGCTACTGTTGCCTGCAACACAGACTCTACATGAAAGGCCTTGCACACTGATCCATAAATTATTTAGACATTTAAGCTACTTACCCACAAATCCTCAAGGATGGACAGTGCAGAACTCAAACTGCCTAGGGAGAAGAGAAACCACAGGCACCAAGGCCAGACCCCTAACCTGCACCACCCTAACCAGTGTGCTTGATTTATGGATAGAAAGGCAACCTGGGAAGGCTTTTGAAGGTTCGTTTACTGTCTTAGGTTGAAAGACAGGTATCTGCTAGGGAAGGCAGGAGTCTCCCTCGGAAACACCCTTCCACCGAATTACTATAATTTTGAAATTAGGCGGCTCTCAGGCAAAAATATGGGGATAGGAATAACAGTCCTTTATTAGTGTATATAATAAGGCATCAAACAACAATAACTGCAGTATCAACAACAGAGAAACAGAGTCAGGGACCCCGTGGCAGAGGCGGGAAGAGGATGGGAGGGGAAACTTGCTTCACAAACCCCTGGGCTGTCTGTCCTGGATGCTCCAGCAGGACTCTGAGGAGAAAGAAAGAAGCTCCGAGCTGGAACGCAGAAGTCCTGGGGCAGTGGATGGACGAGGTGGGTCAGCCGCTCTGCAGCAGTCTCAGCACAATGTCCCAGCAGGGCAGGGGGGTTGTGAGCCATGAGAGATGGAGAAAAAGCAGCAGCCACAGGGGAAGCTCCGTCCGGGTTAAAAACGACCTTCCTCCCGCCACTGCAACTCTTCGAGTGTGTTTTTCCCGCCGGACCTCGAACCCACCTCCCTCTCCAGCTGTCCCCCTTCCCCCTGGGCCTGGCCAAACTCTTTGTTTCCTAAAGTACTCATAAGTATCAGCCATCAGGTTCCCCCGCAACAAATGGGGGTAAATCCTATAGCAAAATAAAAAGAAACAGAAGGAGTAACACCCAACCCCTGACATTTACATATAGCTGGGAAATTATATAGGCTTACTGAATAGAAATGTATTCTAAGAAAATGTGGCATTTCCAGAGCTTGTATATGGTGCTACATGTTTTTTAGACATTGTCATATGTCTGAATTCATCAAAGCCATCGAGAGTAAAAATGGTTTGGTGACCTAGAACATCATTTAGAGAGTTCATCCAAGAAGGGTGAGCCTGAGGTTTAATTCCATCTGCAGCTGGAGAACACCAAGGTTCAGACCTCATCCTTCTCACAGGGGAGGCTGGGTCATGGCATGGCAAGACTACACCATCTCCCATGCCCCAGCTGTGCTGTTGGTCAGGAGAGAACTTGTCCATCTGCTACAGACAGATAGCAAGAGCAGCTCCTTGGCCTTGTCTACTGGGCATTTGACCCTAGGACACTGCTTCCAGTGGAAATGCCATAGTGGATGCTTGGGGAGAGAAATATTGAGAAAGAGATTTGGGAGAAGAACTAGAGGGATCAAGGCCAACACAACTGCCCTGTGCAATGCCCAGAGAAGCATCCTCTGCCCACACTCACAGCTCCCACAGGAGCCATTGGGAAGCCCACAAAAACCTGTGTGCACTCAGAGATCTCTGCCCTCCCATGTAGAGTCAGAAGGCTGTGAAGTTTTTCCAGATGGGATGCACTCCAGTCCAAAGTTTCAATACAGGAAGAAGTATCTACTTTTGCCATCCTGATGGATTTTGATTTGACATATTTCTGAATTTCCCCCCACAAATGGACATTCTGCAGCTGTCCCAGCTGATCTGTTACAAGCCTTCATTGCCTCGCTGACAGAAACATTTGGTTCTTTCTGACCAAAACCTTTTTCTTCAATTTAAATCCATTACTTCTTGTCCTAATCATGACAGACAGAAAGAATGTATTCTCTTGGGGTTAACAGGAGCCTTTTTTATCTTGCATATTTATCTTGCATTTTTTTTATCTGGCATATTTTTAGTCTCCAATTTTTCCTCCTTCCAGTTCGATGACTCGAACTCACTGAGCCATCTTTCCCTGACGTGTTCTCCAGACTCCATCATTCTCTGTATAAAGGGTTTCTGGTTGATTCACACCTGCCTCAAAGCATGGCAACACAATGGGAAGAAGCAGTCCAGCAGAGCTTTTGCTGAAGCGGAGATGAGCAGGAAGAATGCTTAGTCTGGTACAGATTCTGGTAAAGGCAGTCCAGTCATGGTGGTCACCATCCATGACATCAACTTGGTGCACACACTCAGTGTGTGGTTGACCAGCAGGAAGCCTGCAATCCACCACAACCAAAGGTCCATTACTGCAGTTGGACACAAGCCAGTAGATCCCCAAAGGCATTTCAGCAGTAAGTTATCTTCTAAAAGCATCTGATAATGCTACATTTTTTAAAAGGTATCCTTTTTATTACAATAGTACATGTTTGGTAGCATTCTGATTTTTTCAGACTAAAGCTCCAGTCCTGGAATGCCTGAGTCCTGTCCTCCAGTGTACATGAAGTCACTTCAAGTTATGACAGCTTGTTTAAAAGGCATTTGAGCACAGCCTGATCTTCCTTGTGCATGTCAGCAGGGAGGAGACCGCAGAGCACATGCTGCAGTTGCTCTGATCTGCTTACTTGGGTCCCAGAGATGGAGGCTATCCCCCTCTCCAGTAGCACCTTCTTGGAGCCGTGCTGCTGTTATATCAGCCTCTCCACAGGAATTGCAAACAAAACCCCAGTGCAAAGATTAATTAATGCTGACTCACTCCTTTCTTAATGTGAAATCCTCTTTAATGAGAAGTGTATGCTTTTGCCTTTTCATATTTCCACTAAAAACGTTAGGTTGCAGGAATTCAATTCAGGAAAACAATAATTAAAAATTTGCTCCCTTTAGTCTCTGCAGTCAGAGTATTCAGTGTAACCAAAAACTATAGGGAAAAAAATGGGTCTGAAGCAGAGTATGAACAGCTCTGCTTTGCATGATGTGTGTGAGGGAGATAGAGCTTCTCAAGCTTTTTAAGAACCCTGAATACATATTATCTCTGAAGCTAACAGGCTCCAGGTCATGCAGAAACATAAAATATATTTAGTAATTTAATGACAAAAATATTAGCTAAAATATTTCTGTCATTTCCTTTTTGCCTCTTACTTGTCTTAGATTATTTGAAAGTAGTAGTGAAGCTTTTACCTAAGACTTTCACTATGTGATTGCAATTAATTAAGGTTCTTCATCTAAGTCGTAGAGTATCTCTACACATTCAGCTCTTCAGAAATTTGTTTCCAGCATTCCAAACTTTCAACTGGATATGCTTCAAAGCAGGACTAGAAGGGATTGCTGAGGGTTCACCAGGAACACCCAGTCAACATTTTCTGTTATGTGAACTATTCTCTTGGGCAAACAAAATATTCTGCATCTCAAATTTGGAACTTTTCTCATAACACAAGAGAGAAGCAGTCTTTTGCCTCTTGTCACATCTATTTTGAAGACTAGAGCTAACATAAGTGAGGGACTTGGTAACTAGGAGCAGAATCTTTGTGAGATTGTCTCTTTATTACAGAATCACAGAATACTCTCAGCTGGAAGGGACCCACAAGGATCATCAAGTCACCCCTGGCACTGCACAGGACAATCCCCAAGAGTCACATCAAGTGCCCAAGAGTATTGTGCAAGCATTTATTTTGTTTCTTTTCCTATTAAAAACTTACCTAAATTCAAATTTTTATTTCTTTACTTTTGCAATTTGACTTTCAAATAATTTCAACAGCAGAAGTTGTTGTCCTACTCCTTCCATTCTTCTCCTGTTAATTACGGTCTATTATTCCAGAACTTAACATTAATATTTCAGAAAATTTTACTACTTCATTTCAGTATCTCATGCTACCAAAATGTTTTTAATTTCTGCTCTGTAATGTAATGAATTCCAAGTACTTCTTCAAGAAATTACTGAAATTATTTCATAATTTTATTGAGACATGTAGATAGGGAGAACTGAGCAATGTCTAAGGATTACATTTGGTTAGGATACAAACAAATAAAATCCCCAAATAAAATAAAATATCTCATGACCAAGAAATATATTTTTAGAATAACATCATAGTTTGCATTCATAAAGAAATATTATAAACATACAGTTCTGATTCTAGCCCTAATGCAGCATACACAGGGACTCATGTTCACATACATAACAAAAATTAGAAAATGTTAGGGTTTTGTTTGGGTTTTTTTAACATTGCTGGTTACACGAGTCTATGCAGTCAGGTATTGGCAGCGACCTCTTGGCTGGAGGTGATTTTGGTACTGTCTTTCTGCTTAACTCACCAGAACTTGCAGGTATATATGACACATTCTAGATCTTGCCCTAAACTGGTGTATTTCTTCCTTCCAGACAGTCATACAATGGTTTTATTTCTGTACATTGCTTTCCAAGGTGTAGATTCTGGGACTACTGCTGTTAGTCTGCTTCATAAAACCCTTCAGTCAGAAGAGCTGTAATGTACTTCAGTACTTTAAAGTGCAATAAGATTATTGAAAGGACAAAAGCCCAAAAAGCCACCTACCAGGCTGTTGAATTTTGCATTGAATCTGTGAAACCGCAGTTTTACAGCTAACGTGGTTTAGAACTTGGGTCTGATTTTGGCCCTCCGTACTGCTGCAGGCTTGAGACGTGTGTGCAGTCATGTGCAACTCCCCTCACATCTCCTACAGCAAATCCTGTAGCTGTATTATTATAACCATACATAGGTACATATAATATCTGGAATCCAACCAGCAGCCAGATTTGAAGGATCATCCATAAAAGTTTCACACAGCTAAAGAAAGCAGTCAACACACTCTTAATAAATTTAACATTTTCACAGATTCTCTGGTCAGCTTCACGGTGTAAGGTACTCTTTAAAGAGACATATACATTTATATAGAAGTATGCAGGTCACCTGGAAAACATCCAAACTCTTCCTTAAAGCAGTCAGTCACAAATTTCTAGATATATGGAACAAGATCTGTAGTAATGATATTACTCACAGCACTGAAGATTTATTTGGTGTAGCAATGGGTTCAGCAGAATTTCAGGCCTGCAATTATGTCATAAGATAAGCATGTCAGAGGCTATGGGTATGTCAGGTAATTTGACTTGTACACCTATCTTTGTTCTGGCATCTGCCCACTTGTGATATACATAAATGATATTGCCGAGGGAGTACTGAAGATCTGACTGTTACTGGTACTTGTTAAAGTGAGACATAAAGTGGTAAATATTAAGAATCCATCTGCTTGGTTGAGAGAAGTCAAGCAATGTATTTCTGGCAGGATGAAACACCAGCCAATGTGATACATGACATTTGTATCTGATACATGATTAAATGCCAACAAGTAAGATGAAACACTGCAGATCTTCTTTATGGCATGGATTCTAGCAAAAAGATGTTTAACAGTGGTAAGAGAAAATACTGATTAAGAATAATCTCCTGAGAAAGAGCATTCCACATTTTATGAGCAAGGTCTCATCTCAGAGAGTTGTCACAGGTAGCCTGCTGTAGGCTGCAGTGTGAAGGAACAAAATAAGGAAACAGAAAACATAAAAAAACCTGGACTTAAGTGTGATGTTGAATGTTATCACTCATCTAGACTGAACAATATGGCAAGAAGAAAGACTGGCAAAAGAAGGAAATTTGAGGTTGTATGGAATACAAATCTTCATACGAGCCTAAATGTAAGAATAAACTGCATTACTTTTTCCTTAATTGCAGTGCTAAACTCCCAGGCTCCATAGAAGGCGAGAATTGGCTTGGCAGACTCCACATATCAGAACAATTGACATAGTTAGGATTTTTTGTCAGCTCTTTTACTAGCCATCCATTTTTCTAAAGTCTTTTGGTTCAGTTTCTTCCTATGTTTCCTAGAAATTATTAGGGCAAGACACCATGCCTTAAGGGCAATATTTGGAGGGCATCAATATTGCTATAATACTATTAAAGTTTAAAATAACTCATAGATGACAATTTCCTAATTGGAATATTAGGTGCCCATTGATTGATGCTTTCAGTTTCTGATGCCTGCTAGGTGGCCTAAAGATTAGACCAATCTCCATTGTATTTTTCTTCATCAAAGCTGGTTTTCTGGCTATTTCTCAAAACTATGAAGTTACACTCTTTGAACCTTATCTTTAGTATTTGCCTTCTCTGAGCTACCAAGTAAAAAAAAAAATATTTAATCATAAGAGAGAGAAATATGAGACCTGGTTGAATATAGGACCACCAGAGGAAAACATCCTAATCAATTACATCCCTGCTGAAATCCTCCATGCGTAACTCCTTGGAAAGGAAGAACAAGTAATGTATAAGCTAATAAGGCAAGTTGAATCTGTGAAATTCAATCCATACATTATTATAAAATCTTTTAGGATTTTATATAAATCTAGTCTTTTGTTGTTATTTTTAACTGTATAGAATATATCACAGAATCATCAAGGTTGGAAGATACCTTTAAGATCATCTAGTGCAACCATCGTCCGAACACCATCATAATCACCCCTAAATCACATCCCCAGGTGCCACATTCAGACACCATTGAACACTTTCAGAGGTAGTGACTCCACCAGCTCCCTGAGCAGCCCATTTCAATGCTTAACCGCTCTTTAAGAGAAAATATTCTTTCTAATATCTCATCTGAATCTCCCCTGACCATTTCCTCTTGTCCTTTTCACTTAAGACATGACAGAAGAGTCCAACCCCCACCTGATTCCAGCTTCCTTTCAGGTCATTGTGAAGAGCAGTATGGTCACACTTGAGTCTGCTTTTCTCCAGGCTAAACACTCCCAGTTCCCTCAGCTGCTCCTCACAAGACTTGTGCTCCAGACCCTTCCCCAGCTCCACTGCCCTTCTCTGGACACACTCCAGCACCTCAATGTCCTTCTTGTGGGAAGGGGCTCAGAACTGGACACAGCACTCAAGGTGTGGCCTCACCAGTGCCCAGAACAGGGGGACAATCCCTTCCCTGCTCCTGCTGGCCACACTATTGCCAATATAGGCCAGGATGCCATTGGCCTTCTGGGCCACCTGGGCACAAAAACTGGCCCATGTCCACAAGCATTCCTGGATCTTTTTCCTGCTGACTGCTTTCAAGACACTCTTCCCCAAGCATGGGTTTATTGTGACCCAAGTTCAGGACCAAGCACTCAGCCTTATTGAAACTCTTGCTGTAGTCCTCAGCCCATCAATCCAGCCTGTGAAGATCCCTCTGCAGAGCCTTCTTACTCTCCAGCTGATCAACATTCCCATGTGACATGGTGTCAGCTGCAAATTGACTGAAAGTCTCCTTGAGCAAGGAAAACAGCCTGCAAGAGTAAACACAGGCGTTAATTTAATTAGCACTTAGAAGATATGTCTTGTTCATGCTGGAGGATAATTTTCAAAGGTATTAACTTAAAATAATTTTGACATTATTTGCACTGAAGTGTTGTTGGAGGGTATTCAAAACGTGGCCACACGTGTAGATGAATCTTGCCTGTTCCACTGAGCTATTCTGAAGTAAGTTTCAAATTAACTTTTTTCAGATAAAGCGAGCAATCTGAGAGTTTCTGGGTAGGGTTTATGAAAGCAGGATCTCAAAAGCTTAGAGGTGCTCTGGATTACAATCAGGATTGGGAATTAAAATAGGATTTGTGGCATCAAGCACCAAAGAGATACTTTTACTGCAAAAGCCCTCAGCCTCTGCAAAGTCTCTGCTGGCAGAGGTCAGTTTGGGATCATTCGCATGTATTTTAGATGAGGGTGAGTAAAAGCATTTTTGGCAACAGAAATATGGTCATTACTGTAACTCCCCCCTCTACCAGTAGGCTCTGGCACATAAAGTATCTCTCAATGCATCTGCAGTATCTATCTGCATCTATCAATGATCCAAACAGTATTTTTAACCATAACCCACCAACACTTGGTAAAAATACAGTTGTTTGCCTCTGCCAACATAGAATCATAGGTTTGGGTTGGAAGGAACCTTTAAAGGTCATCTAATCCAACCCCCATGCAATGAGTCAGTGCCTCATCCCACCTGACCTTGAAAGTTTCCAGGGATAGGTCATCTACCACCTCTCTGGGCAACCTGTGGCAGTGTTTTACCACTCATCATAAAAATTTCTTCTATTTATCTAGTCTGAATATAACCTCTTTTAGTTTAAAAGTGTTACCCCATATCCAATACCACAGTCCCTGCTAAAAAGTTTGTCCCCACCTTTGTCGCCCATATAAAAGGCCACAAGGAGGGCTTCCCAGAGCCTTCACTTCTCCAGACTGAACAATCACAGTCCTTTCAGTGTTTCCTCATAGAAGAGATGTTCCATTTTTCTGATCATTTTTATGACCCTCTTCTGGACCTGTCCCACCAAGTTCTTGCCCTTTCTAAGAACCCAGAACTGGATGCAATACACCAGGTGGGTCTCACCACAGTGGAGTAGAGGGGCAGAATCCTCTTCTTTGGCCTGTGGGTCACACTTTTGATTCAGCCCAGACTACAGCTGTCTTTCTGGGCTATGAGCACATATTACCAGCTCACATCCATCTTTCCATCCACCAATACTCCCAGGTTCTTCTTTGCAGGGCTGTTCTCAATCCCTTCATCCCTGTATTGACAGTGGTAATTGCCCCAGCTTCATCATATCCTTGAGGTCTTTCTACGATCCAGAAGTTAACTTGGTCTACTAGACTCTGATGTTCAAATCCTAAATCATACCTTAACTTTAATTGCTGATCCAGTTTATGCCAGGAGCAAGCACCAACCTGTTCAGACTAAGTCTGGGTAGAAGGAAGAAAAAAACTCTAATGATCTAGAAAACTTGAAGCCAAACAAGGTTACTTGAAGCGAGTCCACGTACTGTGCAGGATTTCAACTCACTTTTCCTGGAGGAACTTTGGGTGTCCAGATCTCTTGCTGGGTGTACAACCCAATTGTTTTGTGCCTAGATACACTGATCTTTTTTTCTTGACGTGATCTGTTGAATGATACTGCTCCATGTTTGCAATGGTTTCAGTGACTACAGCCATATCCACAAAAACATCTGAAGCCAAATGTTCACAGGATTTTACTAGCACAAGTAGTGGTGCATTTTCATTTTCTCTTCCTTCAAATATTTTTCACTGCTATTCATATGTTTAAAGTCCTTTATTACTATTTACAGTGATGATACAGTGCTTTGTAATATAGATAAACAATGTTGGACCAGGAAAAGCAGATGCTAATTAAAAAAAACAAGAAGTTCTGGAAAAACCCAGAGACTGAAGTTCCTTTGCATAAACTATTCCTTCAATATTTATGAATAACAAATTCATCCACTGAAATAAGGTTATGAGTGACTCATATTCAGGAAAAGGCCAATATTCATTGGACAATCTTTTCATAACAAATTATTTAACCAGCTCTAAAAATATTTGTTTGTTTTTTTTTTTTTCTTACGGGGGAAAATGTGTCTCATCAAAATGAACTTTTTAAAAGGCAAAAAAAAAAAAAGAGCCCATGGACTGGTTTGTAACCCTGCAATCCAGCCCAAATAAGGACAGTATGTGGTTGCACTATCCCAGGAGCAGAGCGCTGACTGGACTGTGCCTGACAATCTGATAGTTCCCCATCTGAAGCGTGGGAGAGAGAAACCACTTGGCTGGTGTATTGCAGCTCTCTGCCTGCCCCAGAGCAGGCCAGAGAAGCACAAGGACAAAGCCAGCAGGCTCTGCCATCCTCCTGACACTGACAAGCTCCAGCAACACAAGTCATTCGCCCAGAGCCAAGCAGCACCTAACGCTTATACTCAGCACAATGCAAATATACAAGAAATCGTCACTTAGTCCAAGTTTTCAAAACTAATTTTCAAAATCTTGGGCTATAGGTGGGTTTGGAACATTTGCATAGTTAAAAAAAAAAAGAAAAAAAAAGAAAAAAGAAAAAAGACAAAAAGAAAAAAAAGAAAAAAGGAATGTGTGAATACCTCATGGTTTTTCTTGTATTCTGCAGATTTTGGGTGCCCCAAACTACTGCTGACCCATTTGCTTTGACAGTTCCTGCCTCATCATCCCTGTAATGCTTTCTAACTTACTGAGACTGCTCTGATATGTGGTACAGCACCAAATACATCCCTGAAATCCAAAGAAATTATGTCTATACAGCTAGATTAATGTATCTCAAAAAATCCAAACACACTTCTCAGACATAGGATTTTGTTTTTATTCATTTCATGCTGAGTGACCTTTAATAAATCAGAGTTTAAAAAGTCCTTATAGGTCAATGCATGTATTTCCTCCCTTTAATGTGCTCCAGATTATAGGTACATAGGAAAATGCTGTAATTTTTCGGCCTCATGCAAACATCCTCTAAATGCAATGAGAATTGGTGCTGTTCTGGCTGGGAACCTGCATGCCTAAATTCTTATGAGTGAGAGCTCTTCCTACAAAAATATTGCTCCCTTGTATGACAGTGGATAGGTAGACTCAGCCTTACTCTGCTGGGACTGCCTGTGGGATACCTCCCCCAGGCCAGAATCCCTGGGAATAAGATGCCACCATTCAGACAAAAGCTGAGCTGGATATAGGCAATGTCCATTGTCCAGGATATCTATAGGGAAATAGATTGAGAACCAAGAACAGAACCAAAGAACAAGGAAGACAGTGTCAAAAATGACTGATGAGGCTGAAGCCATTCATGGCAAGAGGTTTGATTTTAGTGTGGAAATAGCTGAAGGAGGCAGAAAACTGCCTGGTTCGAAGGTGAAATTAACTCTGACATCTAACTCCATAGACTGTTTAGGAGCATGGAGGGAAACGAGGCAAGGAAATGGTCAGTGTGATTTAGTTGGGTTTTGCTTGTTTGTTGGGCTACTGAAGGACTGATTGGCCTGTGATTGTTTCAAAAAACTTTCCAAAGACTGTGCAGCTGTTTGCTGTACAGGTGAATATAGGTTGATTCTGCAAAATAAAAAACTTGGTTGTATGAAATTATAACAATTTCATTTATCAGTTTATTTAAGAAATCTCACTCAGCTGACCATGAGATGGGCAGAGCGGCTGTATGTGTTGGCTGCAGTGTCTGCAGGCTCACACTGTGCCCTGTGAAGTCAATGTCAACGTAAATTAGTTCAAAATACTGTTTACAACAGCATCATACACAGTCTGGGCTCTCTGAGAGTGTGAAAGAGAGCCTGAGTTTGCTGCACCGTTGACAGAAAGTCTCTTGAACATTTTCATACCAAGGATGCAGTTGCTCTACCAGCACACAAATTGGCTGTGCACAAATTGCCTTCTCTCAGAGCCTCCCACCGGGGATCAGGACCTAATCCATGTCCACCACTTACAATGCCACTGGCACCCAGAGTACTGCTAGTACTCCTCATCTTCCTAGCTGCACATAAAATGATTTGTTGCAAGTTCATATAACTGCAATGATTCCTGTGTCATATCAGGATCAACAGATAAACAGCTGCAAATTGGGGAGGATGAAAATTTTTCAGGGTAGGGCGATGGAAGAAAGAACCCAGGAGCTGACTGCTCATCCCTAGCCCTGCACTGAGCTCTGGGACCCCAGTGTTGCACATTTATGTCTTAGAGGAAACAGAATGCAAGTTCCCAGCATATTAGTTACAACGGAACTTGCACAGTTAAGTTAGATGGAAATGGAAAGCAACTCATCAGTGCTCAGAAGCAGCTGAATGCCTTCAACTGTACGGTCCAAATACAGCTTCAATCTTTCAGTTAGTCCATGAGGAGGGACTTCTTGCCCATAAAGAGCATATTACAGGATTGGGGCCAAAACTAGCAAAATTCTTCTGAAGCGCTGAAGACATGAGTGATTTTTGTAACATAATATTTATTCCAGAGCAAGCCACCATGTATCTTGTTTCTACCACATTGTAGAAAAAGCACTTCTCAAGATATTGGCTTTTTATACTGGAATAGTTGTACCTCCAACTGTAGGACCTCAAACAGCATTGGACATGGTTCTGGCTGATGAGTCAGACCTCCAGCTACAATATCCTTGTAGCTGTCACTGGTCTCTCTTCTGAACTAGTGTAATTTGGAAGAGGAGGATATAAAAGGGAAACTGTGTTTACAAAGGGAAGAAGGAAACCATCTGTGACAGAGATCTTTTTTGAGCACTGGCTGTTTGAGTGCCGTTCAGAGGTTTCTAATGCCAGAAGTGGTCCCAGCAGAAATGGATTAGTGGGCAGAGAAAAAGTGAGGAGGTCAAAAGGTGAAAAATAAATGCAATTTATCACATGCCTGTGCTGTTTGTCACCAGACTAGAGAAATTAAGGAAATCACATGGATATTTTCACTTTACCTTGGAATAGGATGACCCTACCTACATACAATCTGAGCTACTGCTCTGTGTTAGCTTGTTAATCGTAAAGTGGTGGTGAACTAGACCCAGCTAGTTTGCCTCATCTGGCAGGCTCCTGTTTGGGAAGTAAACATATGCCAATAGCTTTAACATGACCAACCTTTACAGTAAAGGGCCAGAGAGGACATTTCATACCCAGACTGGGAATTTTCCATGCCAGTTTTACAATTCAGAAAATATACATATCACACAGGCACATACGCGGTAAGCACAAACGATTAGCATTGGAAACGACAACTTGTAAGCCAAGTTTTAGCTTTATGTGATTTGAAACAGCTGAGTGATAAATTAAAATAAAAACAAATGCCAGCAGCTCCTTAGCGCTAATGGGATCGGTGGGTGCTCCTGTCATGAGAGCCTGGTGAATACATATTGTTATAATTGTCTGGGTGGAGGTGATAGAACAAACGTGACTCTTCCAAGCCAGTGCTGGCACTGACAATAATTGTTAACAGATTTAGTATCCTATTCACCTCTTTTTTCCCCTATAGCTCCTTCTTAACTTATCAGCAGATTTTATTTTTGAGTTATTAGAAATCACATCCTTCTCTTATTGATTCTTCTGAATTGCCAGCCAGCCACTAATTGTTTCCAGCTCTGATGGTTCAAAATTACTGATTTCCTTTTAGATACTTCTATCATTCATATATCTTCCCCTCCATCCTTCCACCCCCTTTTAACTTTCTTTGGCTTGAGGTTTTCTCAGAGGAGTTATCAGCTTAGTTAACCTTCCTTGTTCTAGCCAAACTCTGCTCTCATTCCTTTGGCAAAGGGGGTAGTCAAGAAGAGTTGATAAACATAAATCCTTGTCTAATTCAACCCCAGCACGAGCACTGAGTCCAAATACTCTGAATTTGAGCACCTAGTTGATGTGTGGTTCAGGTGTACCTATATAGCTATCTATATACACACATACACACATACATACACATATATCCATATCTATATTCATATATGTAGTGAGTGTGGGTGTTAATATGTAAATATACTGCATTTATATGTAAATATAGATATACTGTATAAATACAGCATATAAATAATATATGTATATCTGCATTTATAAATTAATGCACATGCTTTTATTTAAAGTCTGGCTTTCTACTCCTTTTTGCTTGCTGCTCCCACTGTGCCACATGGCTCCTGAAGCAGAATGTCACAGCACTGAGATTGTCAGAGTCACCCAAGAGTCACACATCAGCAAGTCACCACAGACCAGCTGAGTGGCAGGAACTGCTGACAGACTCATGGATAGCCCAGGGCAAGGGGAAGGAGAGGTGACTTCTTGCAAGAGCTCTCCGACTGTTAGCAAAGATGACCTCAATTACATTGCACTAGCTGGGCACAGAAACGTGCAGACAATCTGCTGCTGGGGCACCGCAGACTCGAATCACTCGTCAAGAAGCAGGAACTGGTGCATGAGCATGTGCTCTGCCTGCTGACCAAGGCCCCTCTCCTGCTCTTCTCTACAGCAGTGTCAGTGCATCCCCCTGTCCTCTCCTGCCTTGGATGACCAGCTCAGCTGCCCTTCATCCCCCCTGGCACTGGGGAATGGACATTTGGAGAGCTGCAGGAGGGGAAGTCTTCCCGCAGTGCTGCCCTTACACAGGCACTGCTTGGTTCCCTACGGTGGAAAGTCCCATCACAGCCTTGCCAGGTCTTCATCCTGGGAAACACAGACTAACACTGCATTACTCTCTGAGCTTCCCACCCAGCCCAGAGACATCCTGGAAGCATGGCCAGGCAGCTGCAAGCAACGCAAACCTCGCCTGCTGCAGACTGGAACTTCCCAGGCCTTCAGCCTTGTTCAGGAGCCCAGCATTACTGTCCTAAGTGCATGTCACTGAGAGGCCCAGTTTAATATAATCTTGCAGAACCTAATACAAATTTTCCTAGGCACTATTTTTTTTCTGTCAAAAATGCAATGCTCTGAGCTTCCAGCAGTGCAGGGCTCTTTTAAAAATGCATAACTCATAAATGAATCAATATAGGACTAATGTGAATCAGTATAAGGGCACTTGAGGACACTCTTTCTTTCCCTGTTGCATAGTTGCTCCCTCTCCAGACCTTGCCAAAACTACCCCATTGTTACACTGAAAGCAACTAATGGCAGCTGTTAAACATGTGGTTCAACTTTAGGGATCAGTCCCAGGCATGAAAATTAGTTTTTGCTTCGGTTAAATGCAAGTAGCAATTAGGTGCCTCTGCATAGTGAGAACAGAAGTAGTTGGAAGCCACTGCCCAGAGCAAGATCCTGCCTGAAAAGTGCAATCACCCTCAAGGTTCATCCCTGACCACAGGCACAAAGGTGGAGGAATGGACTGGTTGCAGCTGTATGCATTAGTGAAGCAAAGGCTTGAAGATGGACATGATTTCGGGATAAAAACAGGCTCATTTCACCCACGATATTAATTGGAAATGCAAATTTGTTGAGGCCACAAAACAAAGCCTGGTCTGTCTTCATGTAATATTGCCTTTTTCATGTAATATTGTCCTATTTAGAACAGTTCTCCAAAAACACTGGATTAAAAAAAAAAAAAAAAACAAACCGACAAAAACCAACCAACCAACCAACCAAACAAACAAAAAAACCCCTGGCATTAATTAAAAAGGAAGAAGAAATGAGCTTAAATATCCAGAGGGGCCATGTTGTTACTTTTTCCATAGGCCCCTTCCAGTCTTATACATTTTGGTTCAATTGGGAGTTTACTGCAGGAAGCGTGCTCATGTTTCTCAGAGCGGCAGTCAGCATCCTGGAATGATATCGATGAGAAGTATCAATATGTATGATTAAGGGAGTCAGAAAGTCACTCAGTGCATGCCATCAGGCTTGAAATTCACCCTTCTACTGTATATATGCAGCAGTGATAGTGACTGTGGCAGTAAGTCAGAGCCAGTGTCCCTCTGTTTGTCTTCAAGTTAAAATATAAAACTTGTTCCCTCAGGCAAATCAAATCCTCTAAGCACGCCTGGATGTGTTGTCCCTGTCCCAGCTGTTAAGTTAGTGTAGTTTTCCAGTTCAGCAAAACTTTAGTCTCTTCAGAGCTGTGAAAGTCTATAGCAGAATGTGTACCCAAGGAAGTGCAATTCCATTTCCAAATCCATAGGCTCACTCCTACAATTGCACCCAATTCTTGTTCTACTCCTGTGGGAGAACCAGGGTTCTTGAGTTGTGTCTCAGCCAAAAGAGAATTTTCTTTGCCTACAATTTTCTAGAAATGTCAACATAGCACTGACACCTTGGCTCTTGACAGATAAAGTGGGATGTTACAACTGAAAAACCAAAAGAAAAAAATGTCTGAGTGTTGCAGAAGATCCTTCTTCTCAAACTGAGCAAAGGGAATGGTTACCCTGTTGAATCACAGTGGGGCTGTGGCTGGGTAATTGAAAAGATTTGTTGTCTGAGAAAGCAGATTCAAAAATGTCTCTCCTTTCTTCAGCTATCAGGATACCACTGGGACTTTACCAGGTCCATAGATCTGCTGCATAATGTGTGAATGGCCATATCTCACCATGGAGTCAAGAGTTGAGCTGTTAGGAGCACAACATAAATAACATCAAAATCAGAGCTGACTTGTGAGGGGAGATAGAGTGGCTGTGGGTTAGAGCAGGAAAGTAGGGCTGGAGAAATTGGATGAGTAAAACACAAAACAGTAAAATGTTTTGGGTAGATAGATTTGAAACATTCAGCATCATCTCAGCCAGTTCTATCAAAACCTGCTTATCATTTTGAAAATGGCAAGTCATTTAGGTCATCTCAAAATTACTAAAGGAAGAGGTGATACAGATTAATTAGACTTTTTAATGGTAAGTTTCTCCATAGAAATCTCAGGTCACCTCAAGTATTGCTGTATCACTCTGGAATAAGAAAGTCCACTGAAAAAAATGTAATTACTACATATTTACTCTGATATCACCTAACACAAAGTCTGTCCGAAAGATTTCAAACATGATACTTCACAAACACTGGCATGAGCTGAACACTGTAACACAGATTAAGGTCAAATAAATCTTCACACATCTGAAGACTAATGTCTTAGACCTTTTCATGTCCAAAGGATTCACTACTTCACTACTTTCCTGCTATTACAACAGCCCCATACAGGACTGAGAATTCAATTCCTCAAAAGTTTTGTTCTCATCCATATGTGAGACAGTCACCTCTGTTTACATGGCAAGTACAAGAAATTATGGTAAAGCTACACAGATAAAAATTAGAGTATAGATGTTTCAATGGAAGTAAGGACAAATTGCTCTAAAGTTAGGCTTTAGTGGGCAAGATCAGTGGGCATTAAAGGGAAACAAAAGCAAAGAGAAATAGAGCCTGCATCACTTCAGTGTCATTGGCTTTTATTCTATTTCAAGGCATTATCAGCAAAGAGTCATTAGCCTATCTATGCCACTTGATGCTTTTTCTGCAGTTCAGAGCTTGGAGTGATGAGCCCACATGAGTTGGGGCTTTTTTGTCCCAGTAGTAGCTCATGAGATGGCGGGTTTTTTGGGTTTGTTTGTATGTTTGTATTGATTTTAGGGATTTTTTTTGGAGCCAGGGGGAATTGCTCCTCAGTTTTGTGCCATCCCTGAGTTGCCAGCCTTCATATTGCAACAGAGTCCAGTCCAGCAGCAACAAGGTATATGCCCCCGGGATGAATTAGACTAGGTACTGTAACAGCAGCTTTCCTTTGACAAGGTACTGTGTAATGTAACTATCCTAAAAACTCAATTTTTATGGACACGTGATAGTATTTCAGTATTTGAGGAAACAGGAACATGAGACTGCTGGAGCCATTGAGTTGGCTTCACTCTTGGACTCTCCCATAAATGCAGCAACATCCACCTGAGCAGCACAGCTGCCACCTGCACAACAACTGTGGAGGGGCTCTTCCAGAGCTTTCTCACCTTCATGGCGACAAACAGCCTCCCTATAATTGTTCACAAATTCCTTCTCTGTTCATTCAAAACCAATTTATAGGCAATCATTCTCAAATCAGTACAGACTATGACTCAAATAAGCTTCTCTCCTTTATACTTTATGCCTCTTTGTAAATAATTTTCCATCCCCTTTTAGACTTTTAAATTTTTTTTTATGAACTGAAAAAATTCCCTAAGTCTTCCCTTGTATCTCTCTTATAGATTTCCCCTACCCCTGTTTTGCTCTTAACTCACATCATCCATTATCATGGATGACTTGGACCGTGTCTGTCCTCTCAGGTGAACACCTGCCAGACCCCTGTGCAGCATAGCAGCCTTTCACATCTCTCCTGCAAATGTCTCACCTTTACATTTTTCATGCTGTTATAACTTCAGAGCCTTGTAATTATTCTGAAACTAATACACTGTCCTCGTATGATGTTATATCCATATCATGAGCTCCCAGTTTTCACAGATTACTTACACTGAGCAACTGACCATGCATTTTGTACTACCAACCTTGGTCTTATTTGTCCCCATTCCACCTTCTCCATGTTGTAAGTGTTATTGGCAAAATATTCTGAACCTATGCTCTTAAATGGTGCCATCTTCCAGCCCATAATCCGTGGTTAATCAAGTAATTTGTATGTCCTCAGAAGCCAAAGATAAAATTCCTGCTTCTTTTCCGTTAACTAGTCTCTTCTGCTCAAAAAGCTGCCTTGCCAGATGGTTTGTGCTTCCTCCTCCCAACTCAGACAGATCTGGCTCCCAGAGACTGGGAAAGAGCCCAGCGCCGACAGCAGGGAGATTCCCAGCCAGGGGTATCTCCCTGGAAGTCGTTTTTTAGATGAACTTCAGATTCTGTCCTGCCTATAAAAATATTGTTCATAATTTTGTTTCTCTGTCAGATCAGCATAATGGACTGGCAGAGATTGTAAAATAAAATGGCAAACAGAAAGCTAGCATCCAAATCCACCCTTCAGTTTGAAATGCAAACTGTAATGCTTTTCAGGAATCTGGAGGGCTAATGTAGCAAGGAATGTATCCTCTTCTGAAATGAAGGGTTCATTTCAAAACATGCTGATACTTTGGCGCAGAACAGTGACTTCATCAGCAAAGTCAAAAATAAGAAAAAATATTATTTAGAAGATATTACCTCCGGGCCAGATCATCATATGTCACAAATTTGGATTAATTTAAACAGAGCTACATGAGTTTTTATCAGTTCCAAATCCACCTATTTCCCACGGTCTGGAGCGTTATATTTCCAATTTTTTTATTTCCTAATATTTTCCAAATGTTGTTAGAATTTTAGGGAAATAGTATTATATTTTCCATTTTCCTTTATCCTGTGTTTTATGACTCAACAATCTTTCATAAAGATTTCTTTTTGATTTCACAGAGAAGCTCTTCAATAAAAACAAAAAAGCTGATCAGCTAGTTCTTGCTAACAAACATTGTAAGATGTTAGTGGGGTGGGAAATCATTAAAGAAGAATTGAATATTAAAACGCTGAAGTTTTATAATACCAGATATTAAATTACAGAAGGAAACTTACTGCCCAATACTTTGGAAAGTGGCTACCATTCATGGCAAAGTTCAAAGTAGAAGTAAGGAAAAGTGACTGTTTACAAATTCCACGGTCTCGATTCATTTTTTCATTCTCATAGTGGCAAATGTCTTTAAATGTCCACTAGGCATTAAGTTAAATTATCTACTTGAGATTGGGAAAAATAATATTCATATGCTAAAATTTCATCCTATTTCTGCATTAGTGCTGTGGTCTTTTAAATCATATTTTCTCTGCAAAGAATGAAGCAGAGGTTTGTAATTCATATCTGTACCATTTCTCACAGCTGTGCCAAAGCCTGTACCACAGTCCAAAGCCAATCTCACTTGGGCACTGCCCAACACAACTTCTTGCTTGGACCTCAGCTTCCTACTAGGGGAATTATCTCATCACGGATAGAAATCAATGACCAATTAGTGTTCACACATCACAGCAAAGGGGGCACCATGACATGGGAAATGTGTGGAGTTTCATTTCAGCACCGCAGTGTAAGCTAGAGTTGGGGTGTCTCCAGACAATCACACTAAAACACTCCTTTTTCTGTTGATGTTAGTTGTGTGAATATCAATTTGTGTAAATATCAATTTACAATTAAAAATGTGCTCAAATTATATTCAGAGAAAATATGAACAAGTTGAAAATGTGAAGAGAATTGTGTTTTTGAAATCTGAAAAACTGTAGGTATTCAAAAATAGCAACTAGATTTATTTTTTTTTAAGCTTACCCTTTTCACCTAGTTTTCTCTTGAACATTTTTCTGAATGTTTTCAAAATATTCATTAATAATCTGAGAAATTAGTCTACTGAATGTCTTTGAAATTCAGCTGTAAAACTTCTCTGCCTTTTCATAGTTAATGTGGTAACTATATTTTGAAAAATAATCAGTCACTCAGTTAAGTATAACCCATATCTCATAAAACCATATTGGCATCTGTAATAAAGTAGTACTTTTTATTTTGTTCCCTCACAGAATAATTTTAAAGTGTTTGCACGACCTGACCACCCATGTGGAATACAATGGCTTATTGCTGCCTCTTCCTAATCATACACACTGTACCCACATTTCCTAGTTCCTTCAGATGTTAATGCCTGCCTATACTTATCAGGCATTATTCATTTTGATTCTTCCTTCTTTCAAAATTCAATAGTGACAGCTAGCCAAAGCCCACTCCTTCAAACTCCACCTAGCTCGAGGGCTTCTAATCTTTGACAAATCACTGTGAGGGGATTTGTTTAGGATGGAATTCCTCTTCTGCTCCACTTGAGGACCTCTTGCTTGCAGTGTGAGGCTCTTCCAACCTTTGGACTGTAAAGTGTAGAGGGTAGAGAACAGTTTGTAGTGAGTGACTTCTTAGGGAAAGTATGCTTCTAATGTTTTTTGCAGATTTTCTGTGCTTAGCAATCCCTGTGCATAATGTTTCTATCAAAATTATTTGCTAATTAAGACCCATGAACACCTCTTGATACTCCATGTGCCCATGGGTAGTTTTGCTGGGGCAAATTCAGAACTGTAGTGGGGTTAATGAGTGCAAAGATGATCTCATCTGGATGGAGATAACTTTTGGAGTAAGGACCTCTGAAGCATCATCCTGTCACATATTGGCTATTGAGATAAGCTCCCACAGATCAGGCTCTGGTGGTGCCTGATCTGTGGCCATGGGACACTCCCCAGTATGCAGGAGAGAGACAAGTGTGTTCCAGACAGTCCCTGGTCTGGGCAGCACAGGACCAGGCCCATATGGGTCAGGAAACCTTTCTCCTGTGCAATTACTCAGAAACCTTCTGCATTCATGCATCTGAGAAAGAACCAGGTGCTCAGAGCCATTCAGATTTAAGATAACTGCTTTCTAGAATAAGCCTTTTATTCATTGGGAACTGATATCAACTACTGAAACTGAACTCTTAACAGAGACACTTCAGGCTAGTTGCCTAAATTTTGGTGGAATGTATCCAGGCCCTAACACATACAGTAATTCTTCTGGGTAGCTGTAGACACAGCAAAATTCATTATTTCCATGAAAGCACTTGATAGTCAGTCTTTACCATACCATATCTCCTTTCAGCACAGACAGAAGTGTGTGTTTATAATAACAAGACAGCAGAAATTTCAGACAATGCTTTGAATAATGCATTTTGCAGTACTTGCTCAGGCTTGTTAAACCCAAAGCAAAATACAAAAACTCAATGTTGCTCTTTTTGTGAGGTTTATACCTCTGTTTTTTAATGGGAATTATCTTAAAGGGTAAGTTCATTTCTTTTACATGCTACTAACCATGAATGCATCTAAAAATCTCATTGCCACTTCCATTATTCTGTTGGTATAAATTCTTCTATTCTTAACTTAGCTCCACAACTAAGTGACTGGACTTTATCCTGACTTGGCCCTCCAGCCATTTCTAGCCTCATCTCTCCCAAAAAGATGATTCTGCCTGCATCCTGTAGTGGAACTTGAAGATTTTGCCTGTTCAGCTAATGATCAGATACTCTAGTGATGCCAAGTAATTCATGTGGACTTGAACCTAGTTGGGACTGATAGCCTCATTGTTACTTACATTCAGTGGAGGTAACTTCATGGTAGCCACAGAATTGTTCAAACCAGTGTCCTTGAGGTATTGTGAACTATCAAAAATTTTGCTACCAGCAAAAGACACAACTCGCCACAACTGCAAAAAAGATATGCAGCAGCTTGACTCTTGCACATGTGCAGAAATCACTGTAATTGTATGAGTGTACATAGCTCACTGCAGCATATCCTGCTAAGAGCTGACTTCAAGGTTCTTTGTTTGAACTTTGAAAACCTTTTACAGTGTTACTCCTACCTCCTCATCCAAATGTTTAAGTCCCTGTACATTTAAATATCAAATCTTATTTCTTATTCTCAACTAGTAAATCTTATCTCTTTCTAAAGCCCTCTTGAAATATTAGTGTTATTGGGCATGTTCTGTCATAAGTATTACTTGCTGGATTACATTGCCAAAATACATTTGTGATCTGTGTGAGCTTAGTCATTTTAAATCCATCCATTAATGCACATCTGCTCACTGCAGAGTAAAATTCTCTACTGTAAATGTAAAAGATACATTTCCTAGCTAGTCATTTTGGTAAGTGTTTTCTGTGTGTGCCTTTTGTGTTATTTATTCCTAGACACTGGCTTTTGTGACTTCTAGATCCTGGATCCCATCCCTGATTGGGATGAGACACTTTCTCTTGGCTTCTTTAGAGCTCAGCAGAGTGGCTTTGGTGGGCCAGATTTTCACCCATGGGGCCAAATTTGAAAACTATCTAGTATCTGAGGGGATCACATGGCCCAGACTGGTGCATCTGTCCTGGCACAAAGCTGCATTCTGGGTCAAATCCACACTTGGGTTTGCAGAGAGGAGATGAAGACACCATCAGCAGTACCAGCAGGTTTCTTCTGCCAGCCTCCTTGCTCTGTCAGCCCAGGTAACCTGGTTGAACCCTTCCACGGATGTCTGGGAAACACAGCCAAGTCATGACTGTCGAACAAGAAAATATTTTGTACCAGTATTTTGTTACTAGTAGTAACAATCTGTATAGATACAGAGACTCTGTATCTGTATAGATCTATATCTATCTGTATAGATATAGCGGTGCTTTTCTGCACCTCTTAGATAATGTGACTGAGTTTATTCCTCACTAAAATACCTTCAATAAAAAGGTACAAAGTTACTTCACATTTCCAATGGAGAAAGATACAATGTCAGTTGAGGCAACAATAGAATTTAGTTTGGTTTCTGCATACAATAAGCCTTTCAATTTTGCTATCACACCTGTTCCTGCAGCCTTTGAATGGTTAAAACCATGTTTCAGAATTACATCTGATTTGCTTGAAGGGCACCAGAAGAAGAAACTCCCATTTGCCAGATCAACTAGTCATCCAAATTAGATATTTGGAAATTAACTGAGAGCATCACTCAGTTGGATTTATTTATCTCTTATACTTTGACATTGCATCTGGAGACTACTCTGAGAAAATGCTGTGCTTGCAGCAAGCAACCACAAGGAGTCTGAGCAAGATGGAATCAAGGTTCATCTTCCACCTCAGATGGGTTCTGGTAGAAAGGCCGTACTACAACTCTTGGGGTACCTGGCCCCATCCTTCTCTGCACACCTTTCTGAGTGAATTCAGCAGTTTGCTTGTGGCTATCATGTTTTAGTTCAAAATCTGGGGTTCACGGAGTAGTCAAATATTTCTTGTTTATAGCAGTGGCCAGTGGTCCTAAGCCCACCTCCTGAGACGACAACATGGGTCCAGGAGGGATCCTGTGCCCCTCTTTCTACATAGAAATAATTCACAAAGGGCACTGCTAATTTTCAAATTGCCTTACTTATTCAGTGACTGCTTCCCAGGTGACTGAGGTATTGGAGAGGTAAAGTCCAAGTCTGAATGAAGGCTGGCATGTAAGTAGACCTAAAGAATAAATCATCTTTTTAGGAGTGGGAGAGGGTAAACTTCCCAGGAGAAGAGACGTTCTGGGAGCCCTTTGTGGGCAAGTCAGCAGGCTGACTGCCTGTGGGAAAAGCCATTTTTTTGAGCCATGGAGCACTGTTCAGTGGCACTTCTCAAGGACAAGTCAGTAAGATGTCTGCCCCCAAGAGATGCACATCAGTTCCACCTTAACAGGAACCAGGACCCTAGATTGTGCCTATACTTTCTGAAGCACCCAACAGACCCTTCCCAGACCCTCCTGCAGCTGCCAAATCTCCAGCACCAAGAGAAAACTAGGGCTTTTCTCAGTATCATGGCACAGCCCCCACATGGCTGGGTCCCACCAAGTCTTTCCCCCACTGGTTAAGAAGAATGATCATCTCAAGACAACTCACTCTCTAACTATGTTTAACATTTTTTCAACAGAATTTGTGTCAGGCAGGGGAAGGGAATCAGTGGGAAACCAGCCCCCATGGACACCATTTCCACATGATGTCTCCAGTACGTCTCCATCAGTCTGACATAATCATTCCTTGACATTGTATCTACTGTAGGGCACAGCGGCCTGTCTACTTGTTTATAGGCAGCAACACCGAGTCCTTTCTAAAAACTGCATGTAGCACTTACCTCCCCTTCACTGTACCTCTCCAAGCTGCTGGTCCACCTGGTGCCCTTAGTGGCTGAGACAGAAAACAGCTTGGTTTTGTCCCCTCTGTTTTGTAAGTAATATTATCCCCCAAGGCTCTATACATACAAGAGTTGCTGTGTGCATTTGGCTTGGATCTGTGAGCTACTTCCCTGGTCACCGGTAAAAAGCAGTGTCTCTTGACCTTCCTTCTTGAAGAAAAATTCCAAAGCTGATCCTGGCCCTGAAGCAGGATGGTCTGTGCTACACTATCCTCCAGCTGGCAGCTCTGATCCCCAGATGCCAAGCTCCCATGAGAGGTGCCATTCTTGCCTTCACACTTTCCTGCATCTTGAACAACACACACTGACCTTCTCAAGGAGAGAAAACTGTCCTGCCACCCTGAGATGGATGACACACTGCTGTGGGGGCACTACTGACAGTGCTGCTGCAGCAGCTGCTACTGCTCCACCTTCCACTCTGAACAGTGGGGACCTGTGTGATAAAAGGTGTTTATCACCTCTAGACCTCTACAGTCAGCTGAGGACCCATCAACCTTGACCCACCCACCTCAGCTTCATCCTTGCCTGCAGGAAGTCACTAGGTCATCTGTGGTGACAAGCGAAACTGGCCTGATCTTTTGTAAAAACCTTCCTCTCCCTCCAAAAATGTAGCGGCACATGTCTCATAAACCTGCCTCTGGTGGGAGATGTCTGTCAAGGCATAAAGGCAAGAGGAACACATTCAGGCACAGATGTACACCAAAGCAGATACAACTGCAGAAAAAAAAGGGGAAAAAGTTGGCTAGGGAACAAGTATTTTTAATAGTGTTCCCTTTAACAGAACCTAAAGAGAAGTAACACTTCATTTTACCTTTTCTATTAAAGCAAAAAGCTCACCAGTGTCGGTTGTGTGCAGGTGCTATGCACAGTGGGAAACAACTCAAACCAGCATGTGTTCTTTGAAATAATTCTTTTAAACAGACACTAAGTATTTTCAGCTTTTGGAGAATGTGACTCAAAATAACAAGAAGATAAAATATCACCGTGCTGTGCAAGGGAGGATATGCGCAGTTATCTGCTGTGATTTCATACTAATATTTAGCTATCATATAGCACTCTCTCTGCTGACCCCACTGTATAAACACTCAGTAATTAACCAGCACACTCCCTGCTATGCAACAGGTAGGTAATATTGCTCTTACCATCCCCAAGCTACACAGAAGGAATTTAGACAGCTAGATGACAAACCTTATCCAGACCCACTTGGGAAGTCTATAGCAAAGCAGAGAGCAGGATCAGTTCCTGCAAACGCGTTCGCTTTCCCCCACTCTGCCTTTTATGTTACAGTCCAGAGACAAGTAAGACTTCAGTGCAGCCCTGAGCAGAGAGGAGTCCACCTGCAAAAACTCCTAAAGCTGTTTCACACCACTGACAGTTTCTGGAGCAGACACGGCTCAGAGGGGAGCCGCGGGAGTGCTGTAAATCAGGAGTGAGGCATATTGGCAGAGCTTTGTGGGAAAGCTTGCCTGGGGTCTGCCTGTTACTTGCTGTTTTTCTCAGCGCTTTTGATGCTTCTTTTTCCTTACGATGAAGCACTGCCCCCAGTCATCCTATGCTCATCATATATTAATTGTCCAGTTTAATTACCACATTTAGTTCAGCTGAGAAGGGGGTGTGGAAAGAAACAGAACACAAGCAATGCACTAATTTGCTGTGGAGGGCAGCTGCAGACTCTCCACTGCAGGAAAGGCTTGTGAACCTCCTACAGCCTGTTGTCCCGCAGCAGGACAGTGCTCGTCACCTGCCCTTCAGGAAAAAGCTCTTGGTTCATCTCATTTGCATTTACTGCCATCAGAAGCAGCAACTGAAATGATGCAAAATGGTTCTCAACAGAAAAAAACAACAACAAACCAATAAACCAGACCCAATAATATTACACACGTAAGGATTAACTGCTCACATTTTCACTTGATTTTGCTGTAAGCTTTAACTGATGAGGAAGCAGAGTTCATGAACCACTGAGATTATTTTCACCACAGGAAATTATGTGAAGGAAAAGGCAACCTATATAAGGAAATTAGTAAAATCTTGTTAAAACTTCAATTTACTTTAAGGATTGCATTTTTTTTCCCACAAGGATGTCAGCAAACTTGGGAAGCTACTAAAAAGCACTGTCCATTTTCCCCCTGAAGGAATCAAAATACACAATTTCAGGGACATTTAGACAAAAATAGCCTTAGAGAAAGCAGCGGCATTTTGCTGTCACAATATTCATAAAATTTTGGCTTGGCTATTGAAAGAGACTGTTGATTTCTTAACTTCATTGCATGGAAACTGCTTATGACCTGTGTTTTTCTTAGCCCAACACATTCTTATTCCCTAGTATAAAAGCTATCCACTTAAACTGCAGCAACATTGCCACCACTTCTAAAACAGGCTGGTGCAGTGTAGTCCTGACTATCAGAGCTCACATCTCTGACGAAAATCAAACTGCATGTTTTTCCAGGTGCTGCCATCTTGGAAACAAGACACATGGGGACCAAAAAATGTGTTTCAGGACTTAACCTGAGGCCTACAATTAGAATTTTTTATTGAACCTAGTTATTGCAAACTTCTTTCAACTGAAGTGTACATTTGTTTAAACACCTTCAAACTCATATTTGCTCTGGCTGTTGAAGGAATGTATATTCTCTGAGTCCATAGAAGAAAATAGTGCAGTTTAACTGGCAGTGTAATTTCTTGTAACTGAAATGCTTTATTTTAAGCACTATAATTTTGCAGAGACTGCAAAGGGATGCTGCAAAAGTTTTAAATATGCAGGGTAAAGTTTCTCCATGGAAGCATGCTGTGCTGTACACAAGCAACACAACACACACAACCCAGTTCAAATGCCTGTTGACACATATGCATAGCATGATTCAGAGTTTCTGTGTAACTCAGGCAGACTGCTACACACCTATTTTCTGGCCTATTTTCACACCTATTTTCTTGCATCTTCAGCTGCCTTCAGATGAAGTTAACTCTGAAATCTAAACCATCTCTCTAGCTGGAATATTAAAAGAATCTAAAGAAACTATGCAGACCATATGCAAAACTCCCTCATCTTCTTTGAAAATGAGATTCTGATTCCTAATTTTCCCTGAAAATGGGAACAATGATAATTCTTTTTGCCTAACATTTGCCTGTCTGTTTTACATGTTCATATAACTCTTAACCCACCTTGACTGAATGCTCCAGGTGTTACTCTGGTTTGAATAGCGTAATACATACCAATCCAGATAGCAAAATGCCAAGCTCCCAGCTGTTGTCTGATGGACCTCAGGGTTCCAAGAGAACAGGCACTGACTCTGCAGAGCAACTCCTGGAACATCTCTCCGTGTCAGATCAGAGCCTCAGCATGTGAGCTGGAAAAAGACTCCTGGCCTGTCCAAGGATGTTAGAGAGACTCAGTCCAGCCCAAATATCCATGTGGGGACTCCTTTTCCGTTAGATCATGACAGTTAAAACATGGAGTGCAGAAAGCAAATTAGGTGTTAGGAAATGCTGAGTGCTGTCTAGCTCTGGGTTTGACCAGAATATAAAACACATAGAGAAGTGGTCACGGCACCAAGCCTGAGAGAGTTCAGGATGCATTTGGACAATGCTCTCAGGCACATGATGGGATTCTTGGGGATGGTGCTGTGCAGGACCTGGAGCTAGACTCAGTTATCCTTGTGACTCCCTTCCAATTCAGCGCACTCTGTGATTCTGTGATATATCATTAGCAACTTTCTGTATTAAAATACTTCTCAGATCAGGATCAGGAAAGTTAATAAAATACCTGAAATTACAGCTCTTTCAGATGAGAGTGCGTTGGGTCCTTTCTTATATTTTTCTCCTAATCACCATGATTTCTCAATGGACAGATTTTCACATATGAACTTCAATGTGTCTTTGACAGCATCTACTTTTCCTGTCGTCCTTGTCATTTCTAGTCTGTTATGGAAATGCACAGTGATATTAATATCATTTCAGGTATCATTTCAGGAGACATCACTGCTGGGATATTTTTGTCAATGATTTTCTGAAGTTGCCCCAGCCACTGCTCATCCTGTGGTTTTATCTGTTTCTAGATAGCACTTGAGTAACATTTGCTGCTATTTCCAACCCAGCTGCATCAGTTAGACCACAAGGTTTGTAACAATTTTGGCAAGCACCATAAAAAGACATGGGTATTTTCTGGGATGATGTTGGTACATCTGTATTGTTTCTCTTCTCCTGGTATAGTGAAGAATTTCCCACCCTTTATTCATAGTCTTGGCCAACACTAGCCAGATTAATCAATGAGCAGAAATCCCATTCCAGCGTAAGTCAGTCAGACATAAACTGGCATAATGGCATAAGAAGTCTCCATCTCTATTCCACTCCTTTACCCTAAATATTTCTGCAATCACTTTCTCCATGAGGAAACAAACCACTGGAGGTCAGGACAGGTATGAGAGGTAAGAGAATCACCCCAAGATTGGTAGCCAAGCTGAAAGAGTGACTGACTTTGCAGTAAGCTCTACAAGTGCTTCAAGTGTCTTCATATGTCCTTCCCCAACTCTACCACCCTCCACCATGTGTAGTCTTTGCTTTGCTGAAACATATGAATTTACTTCTCTGAGCCTTCACAGTTTCTCTCTATATCCTCAACTATGTCTATGGCTTATCGCTGAGATTGAGACTTTACTCACAAACCAAGGAGCTCAGAACTGCACTGAGTGTCTAATCCCATGGGAAAGCCTCTTGCAGTACCTTGAGAGGGAAAACTACCACCCTGAGAAGTGATAAAATGCCTCTGTCTACATAAAATGCCTCTGTCTACATGGCTTACAAACCCAACTGCCCCTTGGCTATAACAAGATCTAAGTCACATCTGATGTGTTGCCTATTATCTTCCCTAAACCTTCATAAATGCAAATGCTTTCAAGTATTTCCCCCTGATAATTCTGCAGTTAGGATGTTTTTTTCCTGAGATATATGTTTGTGTTGTTTCCTAAGATGAATCTAATTGTGCTATTTCCTGCACATATTTCTAGCCCTGAAAGTCCCTTTGGAGAAGTGTACTTGTGAAGAAGACTAAGCAATCACTGGGGCCAGAAAAACAGGAACCAGAAAGGAAATAAAGTTTCACAGTTCCCAGGTCCCATTTATTTCATATGCACAGCACAGATTAGTTAGAAATAGTTAGAAATCAGCATCATGCATGCAGGCAAAACACAACTGATCCTTGAGAAAGAGGGACAGGAGAGCTGGTAATGTATTATCAACCTCCTTTTACACGCACACACGCACACACGCACACACACGCACACACGCACACACGCACACACGCGCACACACACACACACACACACACACACACGCATACATAAATCGTCTTACCATGTAAATAAACTAATTAGATAAAATCAAGATCAGTTATAATCCCTCAAGACTTTTTCCAGCTCAGTATATTGCTGTTTACCATTAACATTTGTTTCCAATCTTTTATTCAGTTTTCACTCTACATAGTAAAGGTCATGTCCAAGTAAACGTTCTGAACTCTAATAAGAAAGAATTCATGGGGTGTTTTCATCAGTGGAATATTCCATTGAAACCATTCAGGTGCTGCAGTGATCTGCTTTAGGATTTTGATAACACACATGAAAACACACACACACATATTTTTTTTTTTTTCACAATTCATAGGTCACTTAGATTGTATTAAATGCAAACTGCTGATTTAGTATTAAATTTTTTTTAAAAGACACTATGTTGCTAAACTCAATAGTAATGATTTAAAGACTATTTTACTGGGAAGTCGAGATCCTTACATCTTTTGATCTTCAAGATGTATCTTAATAATAACTACAGAAATCTGTAATTTATCAAATTTTTAAAATTTTAAAGGCATGTATCTGAGATAGTGAAAAATAATTACTAAAGTGTTCCTCATCACACAGAAGATGTTTAGTGTAGGAGTTTTACTTAATAAATTAATAATTATTCCATTCCTAGATTGCCAAAACAGTTCAGAAGACCCTTCCTGAGAAACTCAGTTACTTTATGGAGCTAGGGAATTTGTTTCATGAAACCTTAACACTATTTTGTGTCCTTTAGACTACAACTTTTGTTAATACATATAAAAAATGGTCACAATGATCAAAATGTTCTCCTAGACTCTAGAGGCTTTGAGAAGAACCTAGGTTATTTTCTAGCTCTACACCAAAATATTTACGATATTTCCAACTTAGGTCAGTTTCAGTTTGGAAAATAAGTGGAGTTCAAGAGCACTGAATAAGTTTCATCCTGTGATTTTTGCAGTATTCAAAAGTTTGCCGGGCTGAAACTCACACAGATCAAAACCAAGGAAAATGTTCCCATGAATTCCTGTGAAGACTGAATTTTTGGCAACTCTGCTGAAACCTAAAACAACCATGAGAGAGCTGCAATTGTCAGAAATTATTCATCAACATTTTCACTGTATATGGGTCTGTTTGATTTATATAAAATTTTCTATGTGTTAGGATGTATGAGCTGTTTGCCTGTAACTTATCATCAACAAATCTCTGGGCAAGCACCAGGATTTGAGTGTCTGTCTTCTTGTGGCCTTACTACAGAGGTGCTGAGTTCCTACTGATCTCACTACACTGAGAGCTGTAAGCACTCCCCACCACCAACTGTGAGACCACTGGTTAAGAAAAATGCAGACATACTGGCTTGTTTGTGTCAAAACTGCCAAATTTGCAGTTCCCTCAAAATTTGTTGAAAGGCTTTAGGCATGTCTGCTGATCTGTGTCATCTGAATTACAAAATTCTGAGATGATCCTAGTGTTTCCATGCCAGCCCAAATCAAACTAAATCAAACTACACTAAGCCACCTGAATTTAATTTTATTATTACAGAGAGGGGAAATTCCCAGCTATAATAGAAATAGAAGATGCTTTTCTTTGGAAAAATAGTTACAGAGGGTCTGTATCCATAGTGTAAGAGGGGAGGGGAAGGGGAAGGGAAAGGGGAANGAAAGTAACATTAAAGTAATATGGTAAAAATAAATATATTACACTAATCCCTGTTTCTACCAATTTGTCAAGGTGAAAAAGTCTCACAATAGGAGCAAACACGTGCCAAGTTTACATGAAGGGGTTCAATGTGCAGGGTAGATGAGCCTTTATTCATCTCAGTCCTCTTCACTGTCTCTGTCTCTGACCTTCTCTTCAGCTCCTCACATTTAAGTTTCTTCACCCTCGCCTAAAGAAAGAAAAATGTACAGGTGGGTATCATAACTGTGCAAGTAGTTCCTTTGTGAATATTTGGATTTCAGGAGTAAGAAATAAGGTTGAACTTGTTCAGCTTCCAAGGTTCTCAAGAGGTAACTCTCTGACAGAGTTATAGTTGTCCCAAACAAACCTTCCATACATTGTATTAATCAAAAGGGAAAAATAAAGGAATAGCAAAATCTCTTCAGAGCCTTTTGCATATGAGTGATGATGCTGTTAGTGAGCTGGAGAACCATTCCCCATAAAACCCCCTGGAGCATTGCTGACCTGGAATGCAAACTGGGAAGGTTATATGCAATAATATTTCCAGGAGGAAAAAAACCCAAATCATTCCTGCAAAAGATCACTTATTACCATGTTTTATATGTGTTTATAACATTGTGAATAAATAACTAACTGGATGGTGTTGACAGCTTTGCTGTGTCTAACAGGAATGAATGCACATTTAGATACAGATTGACAGGTGCTTTTGAAGTGGAAGGATCAGTACCTGAAGGAGAATTGCAAATCCATGTTTCCATGAACAAATAGCTGCTTCTAGTTTATATAAAAAATGCAAGAACAGAAGGAAAATTGTTGTCTTGTGGGCTGCTCTTCTGCAAACTTCACGTGTGAGGAAATTCTTATAGTGTAGGTCATCTGGTTTATTGGTAAACTAAGAAGCCTGAAGAGAGAAAGGGGACTGATATCACATGAGGTGCAGAAAAGTCTGTTTAACTGCAGAATCTCAAAGCAATATTATTCTGGGTGTTTTCCTCTCTGCTTCTCTGCTTATGTTTCTTGTTCAGCCCACAGCCTGTTAGCCCAGTGCTGTTCCAGTGTAATGCATAACGCAGAAACATTTGAAATGGGAAGCAGTTAGGGTTATTGTAACAGTAAGACTCAAGTATTTAGAAAGCAGGACATAGGGTAAAGAGAAAGCAGCAGTTTCTATTTCTCAGTTTCTGCATTTTGGAGCTGGCTGACCACACTACAGGCATGTGGCACAGTAATAACACTTATGGGGAGCGGTGTTGCCATCTGGGTCTAATGGAGCTATGCTGATTTTCCCCACCTGAGAATGCAATCTGTAATCTTTCACAGGTGGATTTGCCCAGAAAGAAAAGTAGCAAGATAAGGAAAAATGAAAAGCAATAATAACAAAGTTACCATGCCTCTTTTGCTTGCAATGAAAAATCACTTTCAGACTTTTGCAGTCTCTTTTCATCTCCTTTTCTGTTTTCCTCCCTTTTTTTCCATTGTCATTATCTTTTGCTCTGCTTGCCTCTCCTGATTGGGTATTTTGCTCTTTCCCCTTTGTGTGGTATTGATGCAACATTTTTGTGGATATTCAGCCTCCTGATGGACCTGGGTCATGGCTGCAAAGACTGTCCCTCAGGCTACCCTGCCCCTTATTCTGCTGAAAGAATTCCTTACAGCTCTCTTCCTCATATATGACCACCAGACCTGTGGCACCATTACCCCAAAACTATCAACAGTTAGCAAGTTGAAAGTAGGGAAATTTTCCATTGGTCCAGCCAAGTAAATGTTATGAGGACACAGAGCATACACAACGCCTCTCTGTATACACAGAGGAGATGATCTAAAAGTTTCCTGTTACTGTACTACAGCTACTAAATGGAAATTGACGGAATGTGAAGAACATTATCATGGAAACGTCAGCAAGCAGAATAGCCTGTGGGAAAACATCACAAGAAAAGGAGAAAAGAGATCCCCTCCACATTCAAAAATTTGGATGAAGTGCTAAGCTGCAGGGGTTGGTTCTTGAACTAAATGTCAGTACTTTGGGGTCAGTAACCTTACCTCTACAGTACTTTATTGGTAGTGTGATAGATAATTTATAGCTTTAAAAAATGCTGGGAGGACATACTCTTTCAAGGAACATATGGTTTGGATTTGTACTATGTCCATTATTCTTATTTCTGACAATCTATAACAAGTCTATATAAATTTGTTACCAAATTGCTATTTTCTGATAGATATACAAAGTTTCCATTATTTGACGATATTATTCACAGGGATGCATACATACGTCAAGCCCAAAAGCTCCTATGAAATATATGAGTATGTGCCAGAATTTCATTTGACATGCAGACTTTGATTTTAAATGCAATCATATAAGCAATAAAGTTTCACCATTTCAGCTTGAATTCCTTGTAATAATAGCCTTTTGGTTTTTTTTCCTGCTTTTAAATAAAATTGACACTGACAGCATATTGGCAAGGTTAAGACAATACTGTTATTATAAGCATTTAATCCCAATAAAAAGGAAATAATGTCCTTTTTTATTATTATTAGTATTCCTTTGAAGCACTATTGCCTGATTACTTCATAATATCTTTATCTCTTAGTTATTCCTTGCCAAGACTGTGCTTCACTCCTCTGTCTGTGAAGAATGTCATTTTCTCCCCAGATAGAAACAGAATTTCTTTCAGTGGCTGTGAAATTCTTTCCTATTTCTGATACTCTTACAAGGATCTCCAACAGTGATTTATCATGGGAAAAGTGTTTTAATTACTACCATAATTTGCATTGACATTGCAACAATCTGTAAGCTTCTTTCAGTTGTTTGGCCAAATGTGACTGCTTGCATAAGCAATAACTTGCCATTTCCTTCATGCTGGCGACACTGTGTTCCTGTGACCTGGAGAACTGAATGTGTCACCTGTTCCCTCATAAGGCAATGCGGTTTTGCCTTCAACTTGCATGGGAAAGTAATAAGGTTCCAGGTAAGAAATTACTGGATGAGCTGCTTTTTGCACCTTTTTCTTTACAGAAAGCTAATCCTTTCATGAGATTCATACAAAACCTTTTGTTTCTTTCATTATACTATCCTAGCAGCCAAGGGTCACTGCTGAAATGTTATGTCTGCTAGAAACTGCCAAGGTTTGTCATTAAGCACGATCACTTGGTGATGTTCCAAACATTAATACTTTTATATTTGAGATAATGATATTTTCAGTCAAGCAATATGCAATTTTTGCCAAACCCAAGCAATGCAAATGCAACTTCTCTTTGGTCGTATTGGCAGGACCTGTATCACGTGGCAGGTGTCCTCCACAGCTTTGGTCCCCTGAGAGGTTGCTCTGGGGCCTTCTGGAACATTTTGAGGTTCCCTCTTGACTTTGAGCCTGGGTTTCCTCTGCAGAACTAGCCAGGATTGTCTGGAAATGATGCACATCTGAGTCTTGTCCCAGCAGGAGAAACACTCCTGGATCCCACACTGTGGAGGAAGAATTTATCATTGCCTATTCCCATTATTCTGCCTCTCTGTTCATTTTATGACAAGCCATAACAAAAAAAAAAAAAAAA